>OY740721.1:17465841-17810547 GCA_963513945.1 Hydrotaea diabolus | reverse complement strand
GACAAGGCACGATTTGAACAAACCCGTGATAGAAAAGGAGTTACTGGCTATTCTCATGGGAATTACTCTCTTTAGACCATACCTATACGGTAGAAGGTTTACGGTAGTCACCGATCACATACCTCTAGTGTCACTCCTTTCACTCAGAAACACATCATCAAAGATGACTCCAATTAGGATGGATTTAAGCGACTATGATTTTGAGATAGTCTATAAAAAGGGGACAATGAATACAACTGCCGATGCATTGCCGGGAATAGTTATGAATAGTGAAATACTCAAAGCGATGATTCCGAGTGGGATTAATGATAAAAAAGTTCTTGCGATTACAAGAAACATGTCGAAAGATGTTATTACAGAGAACCCTGATATTACAAAAAACCCAGATATTACAAAGAGCCTTGATGTTACAGGTTGTGACACACTCGACCGAAATCCTGATCAAATTTTTGTTTGGGACTGTACATCTAGAGTTGATATACGAAAGATGAGGAGATTGAAGGTTTTACCACTAAAGGATAGAAAAAGTATAAAAGTAGAAGATATTTATATTATGGCAGGATGTAGTTAAAATCCATTGGTCACAAAGTTGGCCTTGGAGCAACTGACATCAAAGATGAGTGAATTAGGAATACGTGAGCTAGCTTTCAACAAGGGTGATTATATTTTTGAATCAATAACGATGGAGGAGTTTGGAAGAGTGTTTAATGAGATACAGCGGAAAATGAAGACGGAACTAAAAATTTTACTGTACGAAGAACCGAAGAGAATCAACTGTCAAAATAAACAATTGAAGTTAATAGGCAAATATCACGTTTCAGTGCACGGTGGACACCTGATGGTTAGAAATACATGTTTAAAATTGAAGCAGCGATATATGGAAGAATATGAGTAAAATGGCAAAGGATTAGGTGGTCAATTGCTCACAGTGCAGAATTAACAAACAGACAAGACATACGAAAGAAGACATTAACGGACACGCCAGGGACAAGCTTTGAAGTTGTATGATACAGTGGGTCCATTGAGGTTGCCTGACCTCTATACAGTGATTTGCCCAAATACATTACCGCATGTCCAATGGTGGCTAAGGATGCAAGGACAGTCGCTAGGACTTTAGTAGAACATTTTATACTGATGTATGGGACTTTTAAAGTAAATTAGAAGAGAAGCGTAAACTCATTTCTAACCGAAACGCGCCGAATCCTATAATCGACATCCAACAGACTCCAGTTTACTCTAGCAACGGAAACGGTATTACAAACGGTATAACATACGCGAATGTTCTAAGGGCGCATACACCTAATGCCCCAGTGCAACAACATGGTAACTCTGAATCAATGATTCAACAACTGGTACAGAGTATAAACATGTTCATGTCAACTATGCAGTCAATGATGCAAGAATTCATGCGAAACCAGAATCAGTTAATTCAAACTCTACTTACCAAAAAATAGGCCCTCTTAAGATATGTACATGGAACGCAAACGGTGTGAACCAACATAGACACGAACTGACCGAGTACCTAGATCGGCAGAATATTGATATAATGCTACTATCAGAAACTCATCTCACAGACAAATACAATTTTCAGATACCTAATTTTAGATTTTATGGTACTCAACATCCCGACGGTAAGGCTCATGGGGGCACTGGTATCCTAATACGTAAACGAATGAAACATGAAGTCGCGGAAGGAGTCTCACAAAACTACCTTCAAGCGACAACAATTCGTATCCAGATTCAAGGTAGTTTTCTTACCATTTCAGCAATATATTTCCCCCCGCGGTTCGCGATATCAGAAGATATATTTCTGAACTTCTTCAATGGTCTCGGACACAACTTTATTGCTGCTGGTGACTACAATGCCAAACATACGCACTGGGGATCCCGTTTAGCAAACCCTAGGGAAAACCAGCTGTATAAATGTCTAATGCGACGTCAAAATAAATTGGATTTTATATCTCCCATTCAACCTATTATCCTTCGGTATAATAAGAGGAGTTAGTAAATCTAACTTATCTGCTAGTACCTGTACTGACTTATCGTCAGACCACTCGCCAGTTATATTTCTTCTTCACGGGAAGACAGTACTTGTAGATGACCCACTAAGGCTTACTTCATACAAAACTAACTGGTTAAAATACAGGAAGTACATTAGTAGTCATTTAGATTCAAATCATCTAATTTCTAACGCGGATGAGATCGATAACAACGTATCCAACTTGAACGTAATCCTGGAACAGGCGGCCATTCACGCTACACACAGACAAATAAAAGCGACAAATAGTTTGAATACTTACACTAACCGGGAAATAGAGCACCTTGTAAGTGAAAAAAGGAGGTTCCGTCGCGAATGGCAGCGAAATAGGTCACCAGCGGCACGACTAAGACTGACTGAAGCTACTAAAAGGTTGCAAAGCGCACTTAGAAAGACAGTAGACAGCAGGCTAGTTTCATTGCAAGTTTAACTCCGACTGCTTCAACCAAATTCTCATTATGGAAAACATTAAGAAATACTAGTATTCCCACCGAAACGCAATTTCCAATACGCGACGCAAATGGCAAGTGGGCAATATCAGAAGAGGAAAAGGCCAATGTTTTTGCAAACCATCTGTCACAGGTATTTCGCCCAAATCCTGCAAGTAGCGACATCCTTCCACCTGTTGATAAAATGTCTGCCGTAATTCCATTGTTTACTAACGCAAATGAAGTTCTGAATGTCATTAAAGAAACCGTGAATCCAGGTAAAGCACCTGGATATAATCTTATCACGCCTAAAATGATCTTGGAACTTCCCTATATTGCTGTGAAGTTCCTGGCAAAATTATTTAACTCTATTTTGAGACATGGGTACTTTCCTAAAGTGTGGAAAATTTCTCTGATTCAAATGATTTTAAGGCCAGGAAAGGACAAATCAATACCTTCCTCGTACAGGCCGATCAGTTTGCTTCCCTGCTTATCCAAACTATTTGAAAAAGTTCTTTTATCGAAAATAAAACCGTTTCTCGTGTCAAATAACATAATACCAGACCATCAGTTTGGTTTTCGCGAAGGTCACAGCACTATCGAACAAGTAAACCGTCTGACCCAAGCAATTGAAAAATCATTTGAACGGCGAGAATATTGCTGCGCAGTATTCCTGGATGTTGCTCAAGCATTTGACAAAGTCTGGCACTTTGGCTTGACCTACAAAATTTGCAAATACTTACCGGCAAATACGCATCGAATTCTTGAGTCTTACTTAGAAAACCGCAGATTCAGAGTCAAATGTGGACAACACGTCACCGATGACCGCGAAATACTAGCAGGTGTTCCCCAGGGAAGCGTCATGGGGCCTATCCTTTACATTCTGTTTACCGCAGATATTCCTACCAGCCCAAGCGTGCTAACATCCACTTTTGCCGATGATACCGCTATAATGGCCACACATAAAAAGCAGGATATTGCATCTATGAATCTAGGTGTACATCTCAGAGGAGTAGAATCTTGGCTCTCTGACTGGAGAATAAAAGTCAATGAGGCTAAATGCACACAGGAAACTTTCACACTGAATTTTAGCACTTGTCCGACATTGAAATTAAATAATATCCCTTTTTCTCAATCTGATCATGTTTCATACCTTGGAATCCACCTGGATCGCCGACTCACCTGGAGAAGTCATATCGAAGCCAAGAAAACTCAACTGAAACTTAAGGTACATCAACTTCACTGGCTCCTAAACGCGAACTCAAAACTAAGCCTTGAATATAAGGTCCTGCTATACAACAGTGCAATCAAACCTATCTGGTTATACGGTGCCCAGCTATGGGGCAAAGCAAGCTCGAGCAATCTCGACAAAATCCAAAGAGTCCAATCGAAGACATTGCGGCTTATAACCGGTGCCCCTTGGTATATGAGGAATGAAAATATCCACCGAGACTTGAAAATACCTCTCGTTAAAGAGGCAATTCAAAAAATAAATATAAAGCACAAAGAGAAGCTCGAACGTCATGATAACATACTTGCTAGACAATTATTGTGCAGTCCCAGCTCTTTAAGACTTCGGAGAAACGAACGCCGTGTTTTCTAATCTTCATCCGTAACAGTAATCGCGAACACACGCGCCCGAAAGACTGTGTAGAATCCTTTTCTACGTCACGTGGCTTAAACGCTCTTATACGTGATCTTTAAAACAGTCAATATCAATCGCGGACGAACACTCAAAAAAGACTGTGTAGAATCCTTTATTCTACGTCACGTGGCTTAAATGCTCTCATACGTGATCCTTAAAACAGTCAACGCGAAAAACCTACAAAACCCAAATTACGTCGTCCACTCTGCTATTCTAGAGTTATCCGTTATACTTACATAACTAGAGTTCTTCACTCTACATAATATCGCGAACACTTTGTAAATGACTGTAAGGGTCCTCTGGACCTTTATCACGAGGTTTAAGCCATATATATATATATATATATATATATATATATATATATATATATATATATATATATATATATATATATATATATATATATATATATATATATATATATATATATATATATATATATATATATATATATATATATTCTTTATTAAAAAAAAGAAGCAAAAAAATAGAAATATTTTCATTAAAAACAACAATAATAATAAAAATGAAATATTAAGAATTGCAAGATATAAAAGAAAGAAGAAGAAAAGAACATAAAAAATTATTATATTTTAACCTAAAAGAAACGAAATCACTTCACAAAAGAAAAAAGAAATAAAAAAGAAAATACGCTATTTGCCATTAGAAAAATATCACTTAAATTTATACACATTATTTCGAAATAACTTACACTTCTCTATGATTATAAAGTACACAGGAAAAAAAAGAATTTATGAATAATTTAAAGGAGTTAACGGCGGAATAACACAAACGATCAGAAAAAGTATAAACGATATAATATTAACAGCTGTTTGTCAATTATATGGTTGAGTAACCGGTACCAGAATGCAGGGTTGTATTTAAGTTGTAGAATTGTATTCTTGAAAGTTGTATACACAAAAGCCGTTATTTTTGAAACATATTAAAGTGTGTTCGCACTATATAATATATTAGTTTTAAGTTATGTGATTATAAATAATTATATGTGACACGCAAAATAGAAAGGGACCTAAGGGTAAAAACCGGTTTTGTTCAGGAGAGCCATTTTAAAGATTTAAATACGTGTATATTAGGTGTACCACCACTTTCATTAAACGCTTATATCTCTGGGAGGGAACACTTTTGGGGCATGTCTGTAAACATGAAATTAAGAAGATTGGAAGTTTTGGGGAATACGGTTTAAGAGATAATAGAAGAAACTGCGGAGGAGAAAACCCTTACACTTAAATTAAATTTTGACGAACTTCAGGCGGAGGTAGTAGAGATTTTACATAGTTTGAAGATAAAGGAGGAAGAGCGTCAAGAAGGAAGTTTACTGAATATGGCGACTTTTGATATTTCGATGGTTGGCAAGAACGTCCAGGTGTTTAAAGGAACGTATGAGTATTTGGATGCTTTTATAACGCAGGCGGAAATGCTTCATGATTTGTTGAGAGATGAAGTTTTGGCCGTTCGAATAGACCAACTACTTTTGCCGAAAAAGACCAAAAAAGGAATCGAGGCTGCTTATCCCAACCCTTGGACTTTACAGCAAGTTTTGACAGAGCTAGGGACTACTAGGCAAGGTAATTCAAACAGAACTTAGTTCAGGGAAAGAATATCGGAGTTGTGAGATCAGTTGAGTATGTTTGAGATAAGTAATTTTGGAACCATCTCAGGAGACAAAGGATCAAATTTTTAAAGTGAGCGAGAGTATGTCACTTAATATTTTTATTTAGTGGGTCAATGCTTAGTACCAACCACTTTTGTTGGCGAACATGCCAACGTTGGAATGAGGCAACGCAGAGGTGTGTGACGGCCGAGAAAAGTCTTGGTTTGGAGAATAGAAACGTATTACCATTGAATATTTTAGGCCGTCGAGGTGAGGATCGAAGGTACAGCGATATATATATATATATATATATATATATATATATATATATATATATATATATATATATATATATATATATATATATATATATATATATATATATATAACAAGTAATCTTCTTATTCCTTTCACCGGGTTAAAGGTATATTAAATTTGTCATTTCGTTTGCAACACCAGGAAATGTTAGTCAGATACCCAACAACGTATATAAATAAATATATATATATATATATATATATATATATATATATATATATATATATATATATATATATATATATATATATATATATATATATATATATATATATATATATATATATATATATATATATATATATATATATATATATATATATATATATATATATATATATATATATATTTATTTATATACGTTGTTGGGTATCTGACTAACATTTCCTGGTGTTGCAAACGAAATGACAACGAAATCACATCAAAGATGAGTGAATTAGGAATACGTGAGCTAGCTTTCAACAAGGGTGATTATATTTTTGAATCAATAACGATGGAGGAGTTTGGAAGAGTGTTTAATGAGATACAGCGGAAAATAAAGACGGAACTAAAAATTTTACTGTACGAAGAACCGAAGAGAATCAACTGTCAAAATAAACAATTGAAGTTAATAGGCAAATATCACGTTTCAGTGCACGGTGGACACCTGATGGTTAGAAATACATGTTTAAAATTGAAGCAGCGATATATGGAAGAATATGAGTAAAATGGCAAAGGATTAGGTGGTCAATTGCTCACAGTGCAGAATTAACAAACAGACAAGACATACGAAAGAAGACATTAACGGACACGCCAGGGACAAGCTTTGAAGTTGTATGATACAGTGGGTCCATTGAGGTTGCCTGACCTCTATACAGTGATTTGCCCAAATACATTACCGCATGTCCAATGGTGGCTAAGGATGCAAGGACAGTCGCTAGGACTTTAGTAGAACATTTTATACTGATGTATGGGACTTTTAAAGTAAACTAGAAGAGAAGCGTAAACTCATTTCTAACCGAAACGCGCCGAATCCTATAATCGACATCCAACAGACTCCAGTTTACTCTAGCAACGGAAACGGTATTACAAACGGTATAACATACGCGAATGTTCTAAGGGCGCATACACCTAATGCCCTAGTGCAACAACATGGTAACTCTGAATCAATGATTCAACAACTGGTACAGAGTATAAACATGTTCATGTCAACTATGCAGTCAATGATGCAAGAATTCATGCGAAACCAGAATCAGTTAATTCAAACTCTACTTACCAAAAAATAGGCCCTCTTAAGATATGTACATGGAACGCAAACGGTGTGAACCAACATAGACACGAACTGACCGAGTACCTAGATCGGCAGAATATTGATATAATGCTACTATCAGAAACTCATCTCACAGACAAATACAATTTTCAGATACCTAATTTTAGATTTTATGGTACTCACCACCCCGACGGTAAGGCTCATGGGGGCACTGGTATCCTAATACGTAAACGAATGAAACATGAAGTCGCGGAAGGAGTCTCACAAAACTACCTTCAAACGACAACAATTCGTATCCAGATTCAAGGTAGTTTTCTTACCATTTCAGCAATATATTTCCCCCCGCGGTTCGCGATATCAGAAGATGTACTTCTGAACTTCTTCAATGGTCTCGGACACAACTTTATTGCTGCTGGTGACTACAATGCCAAACATACGCACTGGGGATCCCGTTTAGCAAACCCTAGGGAAAACCAGCTGTATAAATGTCTAATGCGACGTCAAAATAAATTGGACTTTATATCTCCCAGTCAACCTACATATTGGCCTTCTGATATTAACAAAAAGCCTGACTTGATAGACTTCGGTATAATAAGAGGAGTTAGTAAATCTAACTTATCTGCTAGTACCTGTACTGACTTATCGTCAGACCACTCGCCAGTTATATTTCTTCTTCACGGGAAGACAGTACTTGTAGATGACCCACTAAGGCTTACTTCATACAAAACTAACTGGTTAAAATACAGGAAGTACATTAGTTGTCATTTAGATTCAAATCATCTAATTTCTAGCGCGGATGAGATCGATAACAACGTATCCAACTTGAACGTAATCCTGGAACAGGCGGCCATTCACGCTACACACAGACAAATAAAAGCGACAAATAGTTTGAACACTTACACTAACCGGGAAATAGAGCACCTTGTAAGTGAAAAAAGGAGGTTCCGCCGCGAATGGCAGCGAAATAGGTCACCAGCGGCACGACTAAGACTGACTGAAGCTACTAAAAGGTTGCACAGCGCACTTAGAAAGACAGTAGACAGCAGGCTAGTTTCATTGCAAGTTTAACTCCGACTGCTTCAACCAAATTCTCATTATGGAAAACATTAAGAAATACTAGTATTCCCACCGAAACGCAATTTCCAATACGCGACGCAAATGGCAAGTGGGCAATATCAGAAGAGGAAAAGGCCAATGTTTTTGCAAACCATCTGTCACAGGTATTTCGCCCAAATCCTGCAAGTAGCGATATCCTTCCACCTGTTGATAAAATGTCTGCCGTAATTCCATTGTTTACTAACGCAAATGAAGTTCTGAATGTCATTAAAGAAACCGTGAATCCAGGTAAAGCACCTGGATATGATCTTATCACGCCTAAAATGATCTTGGAACTTCCCTATATTGCTGTGAAGTTCCTGGCAAAATTATTTAACTCTATTTTGAGACATGGGTACTTTCCTAAAGTGTGGAAAATTTCTCTGATTCAAATGATTTTAAAGCCAGGAAAGGACAAATCAATACCTTCCTCGTACAGGCCGATCAGTTTGCTTCCCTGCTTATCCAAACTATTTGAAAAAGTTCTTTTATCGAAAATAAAACCGTTTCTCGTGTCAAATAACATAATACCAGACCATCAGTTTGGTTTTCGCGAAGGTCACAGCACTATCGAACAAGTAAACCGTCTGACCCAAGCAATTGAAAAATCATTTGAACGGCGAGAATATTGCTGCGCAGTATTCCTGGATGTTGCTCAAGCATTTGACAAAGTCTGGCACTTTGGCTTGACCTACAAAATTTGCAAATACTTACCGGCAAATACGCATCGAATTCTTGAGTCTTACTTAGAAAACCGCAGATTCAGAGTCAAATGTGGACAACACGTCACCGATGACCGCGAAATACTAGCAGGTGTTCCCCAGGGAAGCGTCATGGGGCCTATCCTTTACATTCTGTTTACCGCAGATATTCCTACCAGCCCAAACGTGCTAACATCCACTTTTGCCGATGATACCGCTATAATGGCCACACATAAAAAGCAGGATATTGCATCTATGAATCTAGGTGTACATCTCAGACGAGTAGAATCTTGGCTCTCTGACTGGAGAATAAAAGTCAATGAGGCTAAATGCACACAGGTAACTTTCACACTGAATTTTAGCACTTGTCCGACATTGAAATTAAACAATATCCCTTTTTCTCAATCTGATCATGTTTCATACCTTGGAATCCACCAGGATCGCCGACTCACCTGGAGAAGTCATATCGAAGCCAAGAAAACTCAACTGAAACTTAAGGTCCATCAACTTCACTGGCTCCTAAACGCGAACTCAAAACTAAGCCTTGAATATAAGGTCCTGCTATACAACAGTGCAATCAAACCTATCTGGTTATACGGTGCCCAGCTATGGGGCAAAGCAAGCTCGAGCAATCTCGACAAAATCCAAAGAGTCCAATCGAAGACATTGCGGCTTATAACCGGTGCCCCTTGGTATATGAGGAATGAAAATATCCACCGAGACTTGAAAATACCTCTCGTTAAAGAGGCAATTCAAAAAATAAATATAAAGCACAAAGAGAAGCTCGAACGTCATGATAACATACTTGCTAGACAATTATTGTGCAGTCCCAGCTCTTTAAGACTTCGGAGAAACGAACGCCGTGTTTTCTAATCTTCATCCGTAACAGTAATCGCGAACACACGCGTCACGTATCAATCGCGGACGAACACTCAAAAAAGACTGTGTAGAATCCTTTATTCTACGTCACGTGGCTTAAATGCTCTCATACGTGATCCTTAAAACAGTCAACGCGAAAAACCTACAAAACCCAAATTACGTCGTCCACTCTGCTATTCTAGAGTTATCCGTTATAATAACATAACTAGAGTTCTTCACTCTACATAATATCGCGAACACTTTGTAAATGACTGTAAGGGTCCTCTGGACCTTTATCACGAGGTGTAAGCCATATATATATATATATATATATATATATATATATATATATATATATATATATATATATATGATATATATATATATATATATATATATATATATATATATATATATATATATATATATATATATATATATATATATATATATATATATATATATATATATATATATATATATATATATATATATATATATATATATATATATATATATATATATATATATGGCTTACACCTCGTGATAAAGGTCCAGAGGACCCTTACAGTCATTTACAAAGTGTTCGCGATATTATGTAGAGTGAAGTCATTTATATATATATATATAGTCTTTATTAAAAAAAGAAGCAAAAAAAATAGAAATATTTTCATTAAAAAGAACAATAATAATAAAAATGAAATATTAAGAATTGCAAAATATAAAAGAAAGAAGAAGAAAAGAACATAAAAAATTATTATATTTTAACCTAAAAGAAACGAAATCACTACACAAAAGAAAAAAGAAATAAAAAAGAAAACACGCTATTTGCCATTAGAAAAATATCACTCAAATTTATACACATTATTTCGAAATAACTTACACTTCTCTATGATTATAAAGTACACAGGAAAAAAAAGAATTTATGAATAATTTAAAGGAGTTAACGGCGGAATAACACAAAAGATCAGAAAAAGTATAAACGATATAATATTAACATCTGTTTGTCAGTTATATGGTTGAGTAACCGGTACCAGAATTCAGGGTTGTATTTAAGTTGTAGAATTGTATTCATGAAAGTTGTATACACAAAAGCCGTTATTTTTGAAACATATTAAAGTGTGTTCGCACTATATAATATATTAGTTTTTAGTTATTTGATTATAAATAATTATATGTGACACGCAAAATAGAAAGGGACCTAAGGGTAAAAACCGGTTTTGTTCAGGAGAGCCATTTTAAAGATTTAAATACGTGTATATTAGGTGTACCTCCACTTTCATTAAATGCTCATATCTCTGGGAGGGAACACTTTTGGGGCATGTCTGTAAACATGAAATTAAGAAGATTGGAAGTTTTGGGGAATACGGTGAAAGAGATAATAGAAGAAACTGCGGAGGAGAAAACCCTTACACTTAAATTAAATTTTGACGAACTTCAGGCGGAGGTAGTAGAGATTTTACATAGTTTGAAGATAAAGGAGGAAGAGCGTCAAGAAGGGAGTTTACTGAATATGGCGACTTTTGATATTTCGATGGTTGGCAAGAACGTCCAGGTGTTTAAAGGAACGTATGAGTATTTGGATGCTTTTATAACGCAGGCGGAAATGCTTCATGATTTGTTGAGAGATGAAGTTTTGGCCGTTCGAATAGACCAACTACTTTTGCCGAAAAAGACCAAAAAAGGAATCGAGGATGCTTATCCCAACCCTTGGACTTTACAGCAAGTTTTGACAGAGCTAGGGACTACTAGGCAAGGTAATTCAAACAGAACTTAGTTCAGGGAAAGAATATCGGAGTTGTGAGATCAGTTGAGTATGTTTGAGATAAGTAATTTCGGAACCATCTCAGGAGACAAAGGATCAAATTTTTAAAGTGAGCGAGAGTATGTCACTTAATATTTTTATTTAGGGGGTCAATGCTTAGTACCAACCACTTTTGTTGGCGAACATGCCAACGTTTGAATGAGGCAACGCAGAGGTGTGTGACGGCCGAGAAAAGTCTTGGTTTGGAGAATAGAAACGTATTACCATTGAATATTTTAGGAGGTCGAGGTGAGGATCGAAGGTACAGCGATATATATATATATATATATATATATATATATATATATATATATATATATATATATATATATATATATATATATATATATATATATATATATATATATATATATATATATATATATATATATATATATATATATATATATATATCGCTGTACCTTCGATCCTCACCTCGACCTCCTAAAATATTCAATGGTAATACGTTTCTATTCTCCGTAGTTGGTCTATTTGGCCGTTCGAATAGACCAACTACTTTTGCCGAAAAAGACCAAAAAAGGAATCGAGGATGCTTATCCCAACCCTTGGACTTTACAGCAAGTTTTGACAGAGCTAGGGACTACTAGGCAAGGTAATTCAAACAGAACTTAGTTCAGGGAAAGAATATCGGAGTTGTGAGATCAGTTGAGTATGTTTGAGATAAGTAATTTCGGAACCATCTCAGGAGACAAAGGATCAAATTTTTAAAGTGAGCGAGAGTATGTCACTTAATATTTTTATTTAGGGGGTCAATGCTTAGTACCAACCACTTTTGTTGGCGAACATGCCAACGTTTGAATGAGGCAACGCAGAGGTGTGTGACGGCCGAGAAAAGTCTTGGTTTGGAGAATAGAAACGTATTACCATTGAATATTTTAGGAGGTCGAGGTGAGGATCGAAGGTACAGCGATATATATATATATATATATATATATATATATATATATATATATATATATATATATATATATATATATATATATATATATATATATATATATATATATATATATATATATATATATATATATATATATATATATATATATATATATATTTATATACGTTGTTGGGTATCTGACTAACATTTCCTGGTGTTGCAAACGAAATGACAAATTTAATATACCTTAAACCCGGTGAAAGGAATAAGAAGATTACTTGTTGTTTTGTGTAGAAAGTTATGTTGATGCTTCACTAAAAACTTGAGAAGCCTGCAGCATGGAAACAATCCACTTAGTAGTGCCTCGCACGGAAACTTTCCACAACGGTTTCGGGACCTTACACCGAATATAAATCCGTTATGGTTCACTAAATAGCTAGCTACCTGTCGTTTGGCTGATTCTGTTCTTCGTTATGCCCATAGTACCCTTGCGTATAAATGCCAACAAAACAAAGAACACCAAAATGGCTAAGTCTTCGTGATAATAAAAGAATAAAGTTATCGTCGTTTAATGTCTACTATTCCTACTAGTATCTGTTACGGAAGCATTGCGTCTAAACATATATTTTCTGAAACCCAAAAACTAAATCTCACTTATCCAATTTCTACATCACCTTTTAACATAATTATTAAGCAATAAGCCAACTATATCAGTTCAAATAACAACAAGGCTTCTTACCATACCTCAGTGTGGAAGCATATTATAGTAAAAATGCTTATTAATCAGGACACTAAATTTGGCCGTTTGGTTTTAGAGACAAAGTAGACTAGAATCCACTAAAAAGCTTGCTAAGAGGTAGGTGGTGGCTCGCGCCTTTTTTAAACCTAGAGTTACTACACGTATGCAAACAAATAAAATTGTTATAGACTCCTGTTTAAATGCCAACAAAATTAAGAATACTAAAATTGCAAATACTGACAACAATTCTCAGTTGCTACCGAATCAATGCCCAACCCTGGTGTTAGGGACATTTTATATTTTCTAAAACCCCAAAACTAAATCTCACTCATCCAATTTTTACATCACCCTCTTAAGAGAATTTTCAAACATTAAAGATAGTAATTCAATTCAAATAATTCTTAAAAAACTTTAATTTGAAAACATGTTATAGGGAAATTTTATATTTAACAGGAGTGAACATTTGGCTGCTTGATTTTAGGGAACGAAGTTGAGTGGAAACTACTAAAGGTCTTGTGGGGAGTTCGGGAATTCATTAAACCTATAGATCCTACAATCATTAATCAAATTATTATAGACTCCCGCTTATATGCAACAGAAAATGAAAATGCCAAAATTGGTAAGATTTCATGCTTATAACAGAACACAGTAGACGTCGTTTACTGTCCTTGCGTTACGAAATCAATTGTATCTCAGCCCAATACCCTACCATGGTTTTAGTAACATATAATATTTTCTAAAATCTAAATATTACTCACACAATTCCTACATTACCATCTTAAGGGAATTAACTAAGTTCTAAAGTAAATTTTTATAAATTTAATCCTTCAAATTCAAATTAATGT
Organism: Hydrotaea diabolus; assembly: GCA_963513945.1. Classification (NCBI taxonomy): domain Eukaryota; kingdom Metazoa; phylum Arthropoda; class Insecta; order Diptera; family Muscidae; genus Hydrotaea; species Hydrotaea diabolus. The sequence continues at coordinate 17,796,314 of OY740721.1, read as the reverse complement.
TTAATAATTATAATCGCTGAGGAAGCCTAATGATTTACGTTTTCTAGATTGTAGTTTAGTAGTGCAATTATGTACAGGAAAGTACCAAAACAAAGAAGGTCAACAAGACAATTGTTTTTGATTAAACAAAAGAAAAAAGTCCTTAAATTCAGCAGGCCGAACCTTATATACTTTTTGGTCCATGCGTCTGTCCCGTATCTCAGCTAAAACTTCTAAATTACTGTTTATTAAGACTTCTAACAATATCTATTTTCATTTTCGTCAATATTAACTATTAATCTCCCGTTCTGAACTTTCGGGACGTTTTTAGACTTATGTGATCCAAAATTTCAGCAACTGTGCTCTTGTTTGAGGCAGGGTTTGAATTGCTAACTGCAAAGCAGCAACAGCACACATTTTGTTGCTCTGCTAACATTTTTTGCTGCACACTTCTAAAAATGATTTCCTGTAACTTACTTTGCTTGACGTAAGCACCCGATCAAAAGCAAGAGCGAAATGAAAAAGCAGAAAACAAAAAAATTGAGCGAATAGTGCTGTCGTTGTGTGCTTAAGCAGTGACAGTAAGTAGGGGTTCTTGAATGAAAACAAACACTCAAGCGAATTTTGCAATCGGTGTGTGCTGCAGCGGTTCTTGAATGAAAACAAAAACTTAAGCAAATTGTGATGTCAGTGTGTGCTGCAGCGGTTCTTGAATGACTCACTGTTGCTTGTTATTTGTTGCTTCGCTTTTGTTGTGTGATGTTCGTGATCAATAAAGGACATATAATGGCACCGCGATCAAGCAAATTATTTATTGATAAATATTTTGATTTAAATAACGACCAAGCTGTATGTAAGCTTTGCTCAAACTCTTTGAAAAGCGACAGAATTTTTAAATTAAAAACGCATATCAGAAGAGTTCATAAAATTAATAAAGACGAATTAATAAATGGTGATAAATGTTTGTGCGGTTCCTCAATTAGCAGTGCAGAAAAAAAATTAGAAAGCAAATAATTAAAGTTGAGATAAGTAAACAACAATTATTTAGGTCATATATTGGCCTAGTTACGGAAGACAGTATCCCGTTCAACGTTTTAAATTCAAAAAATTTAAAAGAAATAATAGATCCTATATGTAAAGGCCTTAGCGACAAATATGGAAAGAAATTCTGCCTAAACAGTAACAATTGCAAAAAAGTTCTTCAAGTTACTTCGGACAACATCAGAGATTCTATTAAAAATGAGCTTAAACAACGACTTCTATCATTAAAAATAGATAGCGCTACACGCTTGTCACGGAACGTGTTTGGAATTAGTGCACAATTTATTAAAAATGACGAAATTCAATCACGAATGCTTGGTATGTTGGAACTTAAAGGAGCAGGCGCAACCTCATCACGGAATTTAGTTATTTGATTATAAATAATTATATGTGACACGCAAAATAGAAAGGGACCTAAGGGTAAAAACCGGGTTTGTTCAGGAGAGCCATTTTAAAGATTTAAATACGTGTATATTAGGTGTACCACCACTTTCATTAAATGCTCATATCTCTGGGAGGGAACACTTTTGGGGCATGTCTGTAAACATGAAATTAAGAAGATTGGAAGTTTTGGGGAATAAGGTGAAAGAGATAATAGAAGAAACTGCGGAGGAGAAAACCCTTACACTTAAATTAAATTTTGACGAACTTCAGGCGGAGGTAGTAGAGATTTTACATAGTTTTAAGATAAAGGAGGAAGAGCGTCAAGAAGGGAGTTTACTGAATATGGCGACTTTTTATATTTCGATGGTTGGCAAGAACGTCCAGGTGTTTAAAGGAACGTATGAGTATTTGGATGCTTTTATAACGCAGGCGGAAATGCTTCATGATTTGTTGAGAGATGAAGTTTTGGCCGTTTGAATAGACCAACTACTTTTGCCGAAAAAGACCAAAAAAGGAATCGAGGATGCTTATCCCAACCCTTGGACTTTACAGCAAGTTTTGACAGAGCTAGGGACTACTAGGCAAGGTAATTCAAACAGAACTTAGTTCAGGGAAAGAATATCGGAGTTGTGAGATCAGTTGAGTATGTTTGAGATAAGTAATTTCGGAACCATCTCAGGAGACAAAGGATCAAATTTTTAAAGTGAGCGAGAGTATGTCACTTAATATTTTTATTTAGGGGGTCAATGCTTAGTACCAACCACTTTTGTTGGCGAACATGCCAACGTTTGAATAAGGCAACGCAGAGGTGTGTGACGGCCGAGAAAAGTCTTGGTTTGGAGAATAGAAACGTATTACCATTGAATATTTTAGGAGGTCGAGGTGAGGATCGAAGGTACAGCGATATATATATATATATATATATATATATATATATATATATATATATATATATATATATATATATATATATATATATATATATATATATATATATATATATTTATATACGTTGTTGGGTATCTGACTAACATTTCCTGGTGTTGCAAACGAAATGACAAATTTAATATACCTTAAACCCGGTGAAAGGAATAAGAAGATTACTTGTTGTTTTGTGTAGAAAGTTATGTTGATGCTTCACTAAAAACTTGAGAAGCCTGCAGCATGGAAACAATCCACTTAGTAGTGCCTCGCACGGAAACTTTCCACAACGGTTTCGGGACCTTACACCGAATATAAATCCGTTATGGTTCACTAAATAGCTAGCTACCTGTCGTGTGGCTGATTCTGTTCTTCGTTATGCCCATAGTACCCTTGCGTATAAATGCCAACAAAACAAAGAACACCAAAATGGCTAAGTCTTCGTGATAATAAAAGAATAAAGTTATCGTCGTTTAATGTCTACTATTCCTACTAGTATCTGTTACGGAAGCATTGCGTCTAAACATATATTTTCTGAAACCCAAAAACTTAATCTCACTTATCCAATTTCTACATCACCTTTTAACATAATTATTAAGCAATAAGCCAACTATATCAGTTCAAATAACAACAAGGCTTCTTACCATACCTCAGTGTGGAAGCATATTATAGTAAAAATGCTTATTAATCAGGACACTAAATTTGGCCGTTTGGTTTTAGAGACAAAGTAGACTAGAATCCACTAAAAAGCTTGCTAAGAGGTAGGTGGTGGCTCGCGCCTTTTTTAAACCTAGAGTTACTACACGCATGCAAACAAATAAAATTGTTATAGACTCCTGTTTAAATGCCAACAAAATTAAGAATACTAAAATTGCAAATACTGACAACAATTCTCAGTTGCTACCGAATCAATGCCCAACCCTGGTGTTAGGGACATTTTATATTTTCTAAAACCCCAAAACTAAATCTCACTCATCCAATTTTTACATCACCCTCTTAAGAGAATTTTCAAACATTAAAGATAGTAATTCAATTCAAATAATTCTTAAAAAACTTTAATTTGAAAACATGTTATAGGGAAATTTTATATTTAACAGGAGTGAACATTTGGCTGCTTGATTTTAGGGAACGAAGTTGAGTGGAAACTACTAAAGGTCTTGTGGGGAGTTCGGGAATTCATTAAACCTATAGATCCTACAATCATTAATCAAATTATTATAGACTCCCGCTTATATGCAACAGAAAATGAAAATGCCAAAATTGGTAAGATTTCATGCTTATAACAGAACACAGTAGACGTCGTTTACTGTCCTTGCGTTACGAAATCAATTGTATCTCAGCCCAATACCCTACCATGGTTTTAGTAACATATAATATTTTCTAAAATCTAAATATTACTCACACAATTCCTACATTACCATCTTAAGGGAATTAACTAAGTTCTAAAGTAAATTTTTATAAATTTAATCCTTCAAATTCAAATTAATGTTTAATAATTATAATCGCTGAGGAAGCCTAATGATTTACGTTTTCTAGATTGTAGTTTAGTAGTGCAATTATGTACAGGAAAGTACCAAAACAAAGAAGGTCAACAAGACAATTGTTTTTGATTAAACAAAAGAAAAAAGTCCTTAAATTCAGCAGGCCGAACCTTATATACTTTTTGGTCCATGCGTCTGTCCCGTATCTCAGCTAAAACTTCTAAATTACTGTTTATTAAGACTTCTAACAATATCTATTTTCATTTTCGTCAATATTAACTATTAATCTCCCGTTCTGAACTTTCGGGACGTTTTTAGACTTATGTGATCCAAAATTTCAGCAACTGTGCTCTTGTTTGAGGCAGGGTTTGAATTGCTAACTGCAAAGCAGCAACAGCACACATTTTGTTGCTCTGCTAACATTTTTTGCTGCACACTTCAAAAATGATTTCCAGTAACTTACTTTGCTTGACGTAAGCACCCGATCAAAAGCAAGAGCGAAATGAAAAAGCAGAAAACAAAAAAATTGAGCGAATAGTGCTGTCGTTGTGTGCTTAAGCAGTGACAGTAAGTAGGGGTTCTTGAATGAAAACAAACACTCAAGCGAATTTTGCAATCGGTGTGTGCTGCAGCGGTTCTTGAATGAAAACAAAAACTTAAGCAAATTGTGATGTCAGTGTGTGCTGCAGCGGTTCTTGAATGACTCACTGTTGCTTGTTATTTGTTGCTTCGCTTTTGTTGTGTGATGTTCGTGATCAATAAAGGACATATAATGGCACCGCGATCAAGCAAATTATTTATTGATAAATATTTTGATTTAAATAACGACCAAGCTGTATGTAAGCTTTGCTCAAACTCTTTGAAAAGCGACAAAATTTTTAAATTAAAAACACATATCAGAAGAGTTCATAAAATTAATAAAGACGAATTAATAAATGGTGATAAATGTTTGTGCGGTTCCTCAATTAGCAGTGCAGAAAAAAAATTAGAAAGCAAATAATTAAAGTTGAGATAAGTAAACAACAATTATTTAGGTCATATATTGGCCTAGTTACGGAAGACAGTATCCCGTTCAACGTTTTAAATTCAAAAAATTTAAAAGAAATAATAGATCCTATATGTAAAGGCCTTAGCGACAAATATGGAAAGAAATTCTGCCTAAACAGTAACAATTGCAAAAAAGTTCTTCAAGTTACTTCGGACAACATCAGAGATTCTATTAAAAATGAGCTTAAACAACGACTTCTATCATTAAAAATAGATAACGCTACACGCTTGTCACGGAACGTGTTTGGAATTAGTGCACAATTTATTAAAAATGACGAAATTCAATCACGAATGCTTGGTATGTTGGAACTTAAAGGAGCAGGCGCAACCTCATCACGGAATTTAGCTACAGAAATTTTAAACGCATTAACAAAGTATGCCGTTAACTTGAACCAAATTGTTTCAATAACTTCGGACAATGGAGCAAACATGGTGAAAACGACCAAAATTTTATCACACTGTACCACTTTTGAAGATGGACAAGAAGATCATGGAAATGACGAAGATGGAAATGAAATTTATTTACAAAATGTCCAAATGTTTGAAGATTCTGTAGAAATTCAGTTGGGCGATATTCAGATATGTCGATGTGCTGCTCATACGGCCCAACTTTGTGCTTTAGATGTTATGAAGGATATCGAAATAAAAAATAATATGCTGAGCTGCAGAAATGTAGTTAAGTATATAAAAAAACCATCAAATGGTTACCGAGACATTATTCAATTAAAAGGCTTAGTGGTGCCAATACTTGACTGTGCAACAAGATGGGGATCAACCTACAACATGATAAGATCATTAAAAAATGCAAAAGATGTTTTACAACATATCGAACCAATACAAAACAAATCAATAGATGAAAATTTTGAGCTTAACGAGAAATTTTGGGATTTTGTCGAAGCATATTCCATTGCTTTTGAGACTCTTCAGCACACAATTGTGAAATTTCAAGAAGAGCAATTACACTATGGAAGCTTTTATGCTGAATGGCTTAAATGTAAAATATGCACTGAGAAAATACTTGAAAATTGCGATGTTCCATATACCGATAAAATTGACCAAAGACTTATAAATAGTATGGAACATAGGACAACAAAATTATTAAACAACGACAGCTTAATTGCATGCCTGTATCTGGATCCACGTTGCAACCACACGTTAACACAATCGCAGAAAACTAAAGCAACAAACTACCTGAAGAAGCTTTACGAAAGAGTTAAAGATATAAACAAATTTATGTCACAAAAACCCGATGCAGAGTTTCCTTCAACATTATTGCCAAAAGTACAATATACACACAAAAGTACAATATACGAATACCTTGACGATTTTTTAACACAAAATTTTACACCAGCATCCAATGAAAACATTGATGTTAATTCGAAAATTGAAAATCTTCAATTACCATATTTACGTAATGTTATCTATTTTTGGAGAGAAAGGCAGTACAGCGATCCTGATGCCCTAAGCAATATTTGGTTTGCGGTGCCTCCAACACAGGTAAAAAATTATTTACTTTTTACTTTCCTACATTTTTTTTTACTGTCAATGTTTTGTCTTTATTTTTCTTACAGGTGACAATTGAACGTGCATTTTCTTCACTGAAATTAATTTTGTCAGACAACCGCAACAGACTTAACCATAATTAGTTAAACTAAATGCTGCACACTTGGACCATGCCATACAAACATTGCCACTGTTTGAAGACGACTATTAAACATTATTATTTTTTTTTCTTAAAACGAACAAGTTTTTAAAATATGTTTTACGTTTCTTTTTGTAGGTCTGAAAATAAATAGAATTTAATTTTTTTATTTTTAAAACCTGTATATATTTAAAAAATGAAATAAAATCTACATCGAAAACACACATCAGAGACAAACTCATCGTCATAGCCACATCGCCTTTAATACCTACCTTATGTTTGCAATACTGGGCCAGTGATTGAAATCGCTCTTTAACTCTCGCTCAAACTCTTTACGATTGAAGTTCCAGTGCATACAAATGGCAAATGCTCGCGCGCACGGCAGCGAACGCGGCTCAGCACACAAGAGCGCTCTTCAAAAAGGTAAATGGCTGTGCCCTTTTACCGAGCGCAACCGTTGATGTGCGCAGCAATTTTACAGAACGAAGTTCATTTTCTTTTTATTTGCACTTCGGGCTTCGTGTGTAGTCAATAAAAAAAAAGTTCGTGTTGTTTGAAGTGTTGTCATACATGTTGGTTTGAAAACCGTCAATATGCGATTTTTTTTTAACTAAACTCTTATATTCATTGCATGTATCTTTTTTGTTGTTGAAATCAAACCCATTACTGTAAATCTACAAAATGTTATCGTTGTTTGTAATTTGTGCTAAGTCGATTACATGTTAAGATTTGAATGTATTCAAATCTTCATCAAGGTATAGTTAAAGATAGCCTTTCATTACAATTATTTATAGTTAGTTAAGTAAGAGCCAAAGTCACTAGGTTGAGTAAAAATTTCATTTTAAATTCATTTAAAAAATTAATTAAATTATGGAAAAGAAATAAAAGAACAAAGTAGGGGTTTTCACTTCAAAACATTCCTCTCTAGGAAAAGTGTAAATGTGGAAATATATATTAGAAACAAAAACAATTTTCTGTCAAATATTTTTGGATTGTTGTTGTTCAACATATAAAATTACAATTTTACAATATTCCTAGAGAGGAATGTTCTGAAGTAAATACCCATAGTATAAACAAAAACAATTCAAGGTTCAAAAACACATATGGCAAACATAAAAATAAAAGAAATTCAAATATTAAAACAACGGCAATGTGTTTATGATATCGTTATGATATCAAAAATATGCAGAAATGTGTTTTTACTTTTTTAAAGCGTCGAATAGTGCCGAAGAAATGACAATTTCTGATTTGTGTGTGAAGAGATTACGTACAAATGCACCAACGCTTTTAATTACTAATAAAAATCGCTAAAATGTCGATAAATGGTTTATGTTGACAACATGTATTGCCGATGTTATTTTCGCCCTTTTCATGCCAGAACACGAAATGCGAAAGAACTGTGCAGCTGTGCAGCCGATGTTGCTCTTTCCCTCGCAACAAGTTCGAGCTCTTTGACTAGCACGGAACCAAAAGAGCCACGCAATTGTGTTGCTCTTCGTTGGTTTTGTCGAGGGAAATTCATGTGTGACATGCTCAGAACATTACAAAGTGCCGAGCAGTTGTTTCGCACACACACTTCAAAACTCAAGCGCATTTACCAGTGCGTGTGCGCGCACAAGAGCCATTTCATACACTGTACTGGGCTAGTGAACATGCTCTTACTCATATTCTCTGTCTCACAGTATCAGTCATACTCTTGTCTACTTAAGCAGACGTGTCTTTGCTTAGCTTTGCTTGCTGCACAGTTAAGTAAAATGAAACAAAACAATTTACTGCTGCAGCGACTGTATTCTTTTTTAGAAGCGTCGCTTCACTGGCAACTGCAGCGCACACTGCCTCCATAGTTCGCTGCAGCAAATGTGTGTTGTTTCGTTTTGCGCATTTGCTTTTTCATTTTTGCTTGTTTGTGTATGTTAGTTAAAGCGAAGCAACGAAAAATGAATTCAAAATAGTCAAGCAATTTTAAACACTGGTTTGAGGTATTTAGTACGCCTAAACTTACTGTACCCATTTCAACAATTATCCGTCGACACAAAATTATAATTCGTTATAAAAATACTCAAAAAAGTGTACTTTTTACTAAGGTACCTTTAGTCCCTTAGGGCGAAACATTTTCCCCTAGCCCAATTAAGTCTATTTACAATCCCAAATAGCTTATGACCACCATCATGCTAAATTTCAGGCTCCTCGGTACTTTGTTTGACTGATATAAGAGTAGTAGTTTTACAGACAGACGAATGAACGGGCATAGCTAGATCGTCTTACAATTTTATAACGATCAAGAATATATATACATTATTGGTTTTCCGGTTAACATTTTATGGTGTTGCAAACGGAAGGGCAAATGTAATATACCATCCATACTTCGGTGGAGGCAAAAACAAGATTACTTGTAGCTTTGTGTTGAAAGTTCTGTTGATGCTTCACTTAAAACTTGACAAGACTGAAGCATTGAAACAATGCTAAGTCTTCTTGATAAAAAGGAATGCAGAAGACTTAAAGAGGAGGTTGAACAACGCTCCACCACCACCCCGGGATCAGGCGGCAAAGATGTGGCAGAGAGTGGATTTAATAGAAACCCATTTATTTTCGAAACAAAAAAATGCATGAAATATTTATGTTTTAAACAAATATTAAAACGCAAATATATATATATATATATATATATATATATATATATATATATATATATATATATATATATATATATATATATATATATATATATATATATATATATATATATATATATATATATATATATATATATATATATATATATATATATATATATATATATATATATCAAAGATCAGACGGCCAAGATTTATTTTCGAAACAAAAAATGCATAAAATATTTATGTTTTAAACAAATATTAAAACGCAAATATATATATATATATATATATATTAATATAAATAAATATAGTGATATTTTTCTAATGGCAAATAGCGTGTTTTCTTTTTTATTTCTTTTTTCTTTTGTGTGATTTCGTTTCTTTTAGGTTAAAATATAATAATTTTTTATGTTCTTTTCTTCTTCTTTCTTTTATATTTTGCAATTCTTAATATTTCATTTTTATTATTGTTCTTTTTAATGAAAATATTTCTTTTTTTTTTGCTCCTTTTTTTTAATAAAGAATATATATTTTTATATATATATATATATATATATATATATATATATATATATATATATATATATATATATATATATATATATATATATATATATATATATATATATATATATATATATATATATATATATATATATATATATATATATATATATATATATATATATATATATATATATATATATATATATATATATATATATATATATATATATATATATATATATATATATATATATATATATATATATATATATATATATATATATATATATATATATATATATATATATAGTATAAACGATATAATATTAACAGCTGTTTGTCAATTATATGGTTGAGTAACCGGTACCAGAATGCAGGGTTGTATTTAAGTTGTAGAATTGTATTCATGAAAGTTGTATACACAAAAGCCGTTATTTTTGAAACATATTAAAGTGTGTTCGCACTATATAATATATTAGTTTTAAGTTATTTGATTATGAATAATTATATGTGACACGCAAAATAGAAAGGGACCTAAAGGTAAAAACAGGTTTTGTTCAGGAGAGCCATATTAAAGATTTAAATACGTGTATATTAGGTGTACCACCACTTTCATTAAATGCTCATATCTCTGGGAGGGAACACTTTTGGGGCATGTCTGTAAACATGAAATTAAGAAGATTGGAAGTTTTGGGGAATACGGTGAAAGAGATAATAGAAGAAACTGCGGAGGAGAAAACCCTTACACTTAAATTAAATTTTGACGAACTTCAGGCGGAGGTAGTAGAGATTTTACATAGTTTGAAGATAAAGGAGGAAGAGCGTCAAGAAGGAAGTTTACTGAATATGGCGAGTTTTGATATTTCGATGGTTGGCAAGGACCTCCAGGTGTTTAAAGGAACGTATGAGTATTTAATAAGATACAGCGGAAAATGAAGACGGAACTAAGAATTTTATTATACGAAGAATATCACGATACAGTGTGCGGTGGACACCAGGGTGTTAGAATATGAGTAAAATGGCAAAGGATTATGTGGTCAATTGCTCACAGTTCAGAATTAACAAACAGACAAGACATACGAAAGAAGACTAACATTAACGGACACGCCAGGGACAAGTTTTGAAGTTGTATGATCCATTGAGGTTGCCTGACCACTATCGGATTATTCTCACTATAGAGTGTGATTTTCCCAAATATATTACCGCATGTCCAGTGGTGGCTAAAGATGCAAGGACAGTACCTAGGACTTTTGTAGAGCATTTTATACTGGTGTATGGGGCTTTTAAAGTTCTAAAGCCAGATAAGGGTACGGAGGCTACGAACCAGTTGATGGCAGAAATATGTGGCTTGTTAAAAATCGAGCATGTCTTCAGCACACGGTATTATCACGAGACATTGGGCTTGCTAGCAGGTATGGTAGCTATTTAATAATGGCGGGAATTACTGTGGCAGGTATGCTGACGGAGACAGATATTATAATAGAAGAGGTGAACATTTAAATTATGACAACAACAATAATGAGCCAAGAACAAGGGCTACCAACCAACAAACAGTAATAATAATTTTACCTGCGGGCATAATGGCAATCCGAAATCAGAACGGACAAGCGGATTATAACCCAATGGATCAGAGATATGCTTACGAGGACAACAGAAATTAAAGGGCTTATCCTTACACAGATCAGCAGGGAAGCTCCGAGGGCCGGGTAACAGCAGACGTTATCCAGGAAGGCCAAAATTAAGGATATTCAATATAACAACTAAATCCAGTGCATACATAGTCTTTGACTGCAAAAACATAAACAGAACTTTAAGATTCTTGGTGGACACAAGTTTTTCTAATGTGAATTTTAATGATACGACAAGGCTAACGGGAATAACTGAAAACGCGCTGCAGTGCATTGGTTCGACAGATTTAGAACTAGTAGTCGATACTGCTACCCTAACCCATAGTTTCTACATTGTGGACAAAGATTTTCCTATCCTTACTGATGGAATAGTTGAGCGAGATATATTTACACGAGGATCGGAAACGTCTAATGACGATAGGATTGGCACACTTTTTGGAAAGTTGGATATTGGAACCAGCTATCCAGATGCGAGAGTCAATTTTAAAGATAGTAGAAGATTTTCAAGATGTTTTTCATCTCACAAGTGAAAAACTAAGAGTAAATAATTTGTAAACAACAAATAGAGATGACAGATGCGACACTGGTTTACATACAGATGGAAGAGATAAATGATCAAGTGGATTAGCTATTTGAGGATGACATAATTGAACATTCGGTTAGTTCTTACAACTCCCCATTGCGTGTAGTACCCAAGAAGACTTCGAATGATAGAAAAAATGGCGTTTTGTGGTCGATTTTAGAAAACATAACGATAAGATAGTGAATGATAAATTCCCTTTAACTATTATCGAAGACGTCTTGGACAAGCTAGGTAGGGCCAAATATTTTTCAACATTGGACATGTCTAGCTCTTTTCACCAGATAGGGCTATACGAGAATTCACGTCCACTTACCGTTTTTCAACCGGGAATGGCCATTTTCAGTTCAAGCGTTTACATTTTCGACTGAAAATATCACCTCATAGTTTTGAGAGGATGTTAACGATTGCATTGAGTGGTTTAGATGCACAGACTTTCCTTAACGTGGGTGACATAATAGTCTTTGGTTGCAGTTTGAGACACCATAATGAAAATCTTGCGAATGTTTCGCAGGATGAGGAGGTTTAATTTGAAACTTAACGCAGGCAAGTTCAGTTTTCTAAGTTGTTTCCAGAAGTGGTTTATCTTGGACACTTGATAACGGAAAATGGCATAAAGACAGATCCAGCCAAGAACGGAGTTATAAAGAAGTATAAGATACCGTCGAATGTGGATGAGGTCAGAAGGTTAGTGGCATTTTGCAATTATCATACACGTTTTATACCAAAGTTTGCTGATATAGCGAAGAGATTGAAAGAGCTCCTAAAGAAAAATAAGCCCTTTGTGTGGATCACAGAGTGCCAGTTTGCATTCGAAACTTTGAAAAACAATTTACTAGAACCAACGATACTCAGATATCTAGATTTTACAAGGCATTGTATATTACCGACTGATGCGTCCAACTATGCTCTTGGTGCGGTCTTGTCACAAGGAGAGGTGGGGTCGGACTTACCCATTTCTTATGAAAGCGCGACGTTGACAAGGCACGATTTGAACAAACCCGTGATAGAAAAGGAGTTACTGGCTATTCACAATGGAATTACTCTCTTTAGACCATACCTATACGGTAGAAGGTTTACGGTAGTCACCGATCACATACCTCTAGTGTCACTCCTTTCACTCAGAAACACATCATCAAAGATGACTCGAATTAGGATGGATTTAAGCGACTATTATTTTGAGATAGTCTATAAAAAGGGGACAATGAATACAACTGCCGATGCATTGCCGGGAATAGTTATGAATAGTGAAATACTCAAAGCGATGATTCCGATTGGGATTGATGATAAAAAATTTCTTGCGATTACAATAAACATGGCGAAAGATGCTATTACAGAGAACCCTGATATTACAAAAAACCCAGATACAAGGAGCCTTGATGTCCTGATCAAATTTTTGTTTTGGACTGTACATCTAGAGTTGATATACGAAAGCTGAGGAGATTGAACTTATTCTCACTAAAAGAAAGAAAAAGTATAAAAGTAGACGATATTTATGTTATGGCAGGATGTAGTGAAAATCCATCGGTCACAAAGTTGGCCATGGAGAAACTGACATCAAAGGTGAGTGAATTAGGAACACGTGAGCTAGCTTTCAACAAGGGTGATTATATTTTTGAATCAATAACGATGGATGAGTTTAGAAGAGTTTCTAATAAGATAGATGGAGAAGCAGAAAATAAATTTGAGGAAGAGCAGGAATAGAGTGCATTCAAAAAAGTTTGTAGATGAGAAATTAAGAAGATTGGAAGTTTTGGGGAATACGGTGAAGGAGAGGTGAAACTGTGGAGGTGAAAACCTAACACTTAAATTACGTTTTGAAGTAGAGAGATTTTAAATAGTTTGAAGATAAAGGAGGAATAGCGGCAAGAATGAAGTTTATTGAATATTGCGATTTTTTGATGGCAGCCAAGAACCTCTAGCTGTTTAAAGGAGCGTATGAATATTCGAATGCTTTTATTACGCAGGCGGAAATGCTTCATGGTTTGTTGAGAGATGAAGATAAACCAAGATTCGTTAGGAATGTATATAATTTTAAGGTGCCTACACAGATACGAAGTGTTTTGGGCCGTTCGAATAGACCAACTACATTTGCCGAGTTGATAAAAGAACTTGAGGATGCTTATCCTAACCCTAGGACTTTACAGCAAGTTTTGACAGAGCTAGGGACTACTAGGCAAGGTAACTCAAACATAACTGAGTTCAGGGATAGAATATCGGAGTTGTCAGTTCAGTTTGAGATAAGTAATTTGTCGGAAACATCTCAGGAGACGAAAGATGCAATTTTTAGAGTGAGCGAGAGTATGCCACTTAATATTCTTAGACAGGGGGTCAATGATGAGTACCAACCACTTTTGTTGGCGAACATGTCAAAGATTTAGAATGAGGCAACGCAGAGGTGTGTGACGGCCGAGAAAAGCCTTAGAGAATAGGAACGTATTACCGGTGAATAAATTAGGAGGTCGCGGTGAGGATCGAAGGTACAGCGATAGTAGCAGGTACGATAAAGGTACGGAAACGGTTACAGTAATGGTAATAGGTATGATAACGGTTACAATAATGGAAGCAGGTATGGTAACAATTATAATAATGACAGAAATTACGGTGGCAGTTACGCTAACGGAGACAGGTATGATAATAGAAGAGGTGGAAATTTTAATTATGACAACAACAATAATGAGTCAAGGAACAGGGGTTACCAACAAACAAACAGAAATAACAATTTTGCGGACATAATGGCAATTTCCGAAATCAGAACAGACAAGCGGATTATAGCCCAAGGGATCAGAGATGTGCTAAAGAGGGCAAGAGTAAGTATAGGGATTATCCTAACACATTTCAGTAGGGAAACTCCGAGGGCCGGGTAACAGAAGACGTTTTCCAGGATGGCCCAAATTAATAATATTCAATATAGCAGCTAAATCCAGTGCATAAATAGTCTTAGACTTCAAAAATATAAACAGATCTTTGAGATTCTTGGTGGACACAGGGCGGATATTTCAATTTGCAAAAATCTGCGTTTTTCTAATGTGAATTCTAATAATACGGCAAGGCTAACGGGAATAACTGAAAACGCGGTGCAGTAGTCGATGCTGCTACCCTAAACCATAGTTTTTACATTGTGGACAAAGATTTTCCTATCCTTACTGATGAAATAATTGGGCGAGATATTTTAACAAGATATATGAGCAAGATTGCTTTTGAAACTTTTACAATAACATTTAATGTACATGGAGAAGAGATTGTGCTACCTATGAACTCGAGGAGAATATGTCGGATCATATCGGCATGATCGGAAATGATTCAACCTATTAATTAAATGATAAAAAAAATACAGCATAGTACTAAACAAGGAGTTGTCTGATGGTGTGTTCCTTGCAAATTGCTTGATTCCATCAAGTTGAATAGCGCATGTTAAGCTTTTGAACACTACGCATAAATGGTAAACATTGATAAGATAGACTGCGAGGTGCATTCATTACGAGAGTATAGCGTATGCTATGCAATAGGATCACACTTTTAGAAAAGTTGAATATTGCAACCAGCTATCCAGATGCGAGAGAATCAATTATAAAGATAGTAAAAGATTTTCAAGATGTTTTTCATTTCCCAGGGGTGAATAATTTATATACGCAACAATAGAGACGACAGATACGACACCGGTTTACATACAAAATTATATGTTACCATAGGCGCAGATGGAGAAGATGAATGATCAAGTGGATCAGATATTTGAGGATGACATTATTGAACATTCGGTTAGTCCTTACAACTCCATATTGCTTGTAGTACCCAAGAAGACTTCGGATGATAGAAGAAAATGGAGATTTGTGGTCGATTTCAGAAAGCTTAATGATAAGATAGTAAATGATAAATTCTCGTTAACCAGGATCCAAGACGTCTTGGACAGGCTTGGTAGGGCCAAATATTTTTCAACATTGGACATGACTAGCTCTTTTCACCAGATAGGGCTACACGAGAATTCACGTCCACTTACCGCTTTTTCAACCGGGAATTTCCATTTTTAGTTTAATCGTTTACCTTTTGGACTGAAAATATCATCTAACAGCTTCCAGAGGATGTTAACGATTGCATTTAGTGGTTTAGATGCACATGCTCTCCTTTAAGTGGATGACTAAATGTCTTTGGCTGCAGTTTGAGACACCATAATGAAAATCATTCGAATGTGTTTCACAGGTTGAGGAGGTTTAATATGAAACTTAGCGCAGGAAAGTGCAGTTTTCTAACGCCAGAACCACTGATACTCAGATATCCAGCTTTGACAAGGCATTTTATATTGACGACTGATGCGTCTAACTATGATCTTGGTGCGGCCTTGTTATAAGGAGAAGTGGGGTCGGACTTACCCATTTCTTATGCAAGCACGACGTTGTCAAAGCATGATTTGAACAAACCCGTGAAAGAGAAATAGTTACTGGCTATTCATTAGGCTAATAATTTCTTTAGACCATATCTATACGGTAGAAGGTTTACGGTAGTCACCGAGTACATACCTCTAGTGTCACTCTTTTCACATAGAATCCCATCATCAAAGATGACTCGAATTAGAATAGCTTTAAGCAACTATGATTTTGAGTTAGTCTACAAAAACGGGACAATGAACATTGTCGGGAATAGTTTTGAATTGTGAAATACTCAAAGCGATGATTCCGAGTGGGATTGATGATAAAAAATTTCTTGCGATTACAATAAACATGGCGAAAGATGCTATTACAGAGAACCCTGATATTACATAAAACCCAGATATTACAAAGAGCCTTGATGTTACAGGTTGCGACACACTCGACCGAAATCCTGATCAAATTTTTGTTTGGGACTGTACATCTAGAGTTGATATACGAAAGATGAGGAGATTGAAGTTATTCCCACTAAAAGAAAGAAAAAGTATAAAAGTAGAAGATATTTATGTTATGGCAGGATGTATTGAAAATCCATCGGTCACAGAGTTGACCTTTTAGTAACTGACATCAAAGATGAGTGAATTAGGAACAAGTGAGCTAGCTTTCAACAAGTGTGATTATATTTTTGAATCAATAACGATGGAGGAGTTTGGAAGAGTGTTTAATGAGATACAGCGGAAAATAAAGACAGAACTATGAATTTTACTATACGAAGAACCGAAAAGAATCAACTGTCAAAATAAACAATTGAAATTAATAGGCGAATATTACGATACAGTGCACGGTGGATACATGTTTAAAATTGAAGCAGCGATATATATGGAAGAATATGAGTAAAATGGCAAATGATTATGTGGTGAATTGCTCACAGTGCAGAATTAACAAACAGACAAGACATACGAAAGAAGACTAACATTAACGGACACGCCAGGGACAAGTTTTGAAGTTGTATGTTACAATTGATCCATTGAGGTTGTCTGGCAACTATCGGTATATTCTCACTATACAGTGTGATTTGACCAAATATATTACCGCACGTCCAATGGTAGCTAAGGATGCAAGAACAGTTGCTAGGTGTTTAGTCGAGCGTTTTATACTGGCGTATGGGACTTTTAAAGTTCTAAAGTCAGAAAAGGGTACGGAGGCTACGAACCAGTTAATGGCAGAAATATGTGGTTTGTTAAAAACCGAGCAGGTCTTCAGCACATCGTATTATCACGAGACATTGGCCTCGATAAAAACGAAACCATGGTGTACTCAACGAATTTTTATTGAATTTCTCAAAACATGATGAATGGCATACTTGGACACCATATGTTGCATTTGCCTATAATACCACACCGCATATAGGTACTGCTGAATGATGGTATTTCTAGCGAGAAGATCCTTTATAATAGCGAGAGTTATATTAGTGAACTGCGTCAGAGATTTAAATTTTCTCTTGAAAATCAAGAGATCTATTAGAAAGGCCAAAGATCCTCTAGGCTTGAAAACAGGAGATCTTGTTCTGTTGAAAGAGATAAAAAGGATGAAGAATCAGTCACCATATCGAGGGTCATATAAAATAGTTTGTAGCGAAGAAATAAATTCAATAATAGGTATGAATGGGAAGATAGGAAAATATCATAATAAAATGTTAAACAAGTATAACATACTTTAGAATAAATGTTGGCTCCGAAGGTAACAATGAAGAAAAGAAAAGGAAATAAAAAAAAAACAAGCAAGTTTTTGAATTATGTACTTTTTTTTTTTTTAAGGGTGACGGTGTAGTGATATCGATATTAAGTAATAGTCTACCATCCCTAATAGTGATAACAGTCTGAATTTAAAACAGCCAATTAATTGGCACGTTTTATATTTATAAATTTTAAGCGCTCTAAAGTGCTCTAAAATTAAGAAATTTGCCTTAGCGCTATTGAGTGCCGGCAGAAGCAAAAAAAAAATTAGAGCCTGTGGCGTTATTTTAAAGCGCCGGCAAATTATTAGGTAGGCCTAATCTTATACAAACACATTACATGGCTATCCTGCCCAACTCGAACAACAATCAGGTAGTAACCGTGAATACCAGTGTGCCGATTACTAGCTACGACGCGCAACTGAAAGCTATAACTATAGCGCAATATTTACAGCAGCAGCAGAAGCTACCAGCCATACCAAGGGTAGAAAAACCAAAGCACAAGAGAGGAGGTAGAATTGTGCGACTTCGCAAGGAGCTGACTGACTTGAAGAGGATGTTGAACAACGATCCACCACCACCCTGGGATTTGGCGGTAGAGATGTGGCAGAAAGTGGATTTTATAGAAACCCAATTATTTGCAAAACAAAAACTGTATAAAATATTTATATTTAAAATAAATATTAAAACACAAAAAAATATATAATTTCTTTATTAAAAAAAGAAAACAAAAATAAATAGTAACATTTTCATAAAAAGAATAATAATAATAAAAATGAAATATAACGAATTAACAAAATATAAAAGAACGAAGAAGACAAGAGCAAAAAAAGCAACATATAAGAAACGGAATCACTACACAAAAGAAAAAAAGAAATAAAAAAACGGTATTTGCCATTGGAAAAATTTCACTCAAATATATACACTTTTTTTTCGAAATAACACATACAAATAACTCTATGGTTATAAAGTACACAGGAAAAATATTATATATGAATAATTAAATGGAATTAAAGGCGGAATAACACAAAAGATCAGGAGAAGTGTAAACGATAGAATATTAATGTTGTTAATAGACAGCTGATTGTCAATTATATAGTTAATGAGTAACCGGTACCAGAATACAGGGTTGTATTTAAGTTGCAGAATTGTATTCATGAAAGTTGTATACATAAAAGCCGTTATTTTTGAAACATATTAAAGGGTGTTCGCACTATATAATATATTAGTTTTAAGTTATTTGATTATAATGAGGGGAGGGGACATAAGGGATGTTCACACCAGACGGTGGAATAGAATTTTATATATGAATTTTGTATGCAATATTTGAGGGTAGTGCACACGGTGCGAAATCTAATTTTTTTTCTGCTATTATTTATACTTTTTGGAACTTGCGTGTTTCTATTGGAATCAATTAGGAAATGTATAGATGAATTGGAGAAGCAGACAATAAATTTGGGGAAGAGCAGGAACCGAGTGCATTCAAAAAAGTTTGTAGATGAGAAATTTAGAAGATTAGAAGTTTTGGGGAATACGATGAAAGAGATGGTAGAAGAAACTGTGGAGGTGAAATCCTAACACTTAAATTAAATTTTGATGAACTTCAGGCGGAGGTAGTAGAGATTTTAAATAGTTTGCAAATAAAGGAGAAGAGCGGCAAAAATTAAGTTTACTGACTAATGCGAGTTTTGATATATTGATGGTAGGCAAGAACCTCCAGGTGTTTAAAGGAGAGTATGAATATTTGAATGCTTTTATTACGCAGGCGGAAATTTTTCATGATTTGTTGGGATATGAAGATAAACCAATATTCGTTAGGAATGTATATAATTTCAAGATGTCTACACAGGTACGAAGCGTTTTGGGCCGTTCGAATAGACCAACTACATTTGCCGAGTTGAAAAAAGAACTCGATGATGCTTATCCTAACCCTAGGATTTTATAGCAAATTTTGACAGAGCTAGGGTCTAGTAGGGAAGGTAATTCAAACATAACTGAGTTTAGGGAAGAATATCGTAGTTGTCAGTTCAGTTTGAGATAAGTAATTTGTCGGAACCACCTCAGGAGGCGAAAGATGCAATTTTTAGAGTGAGCGAGAGTATGCCACTTAATATTCCTATGCAGGGGATCAATGCTAAGTACCAACCACTTTTGTTGGCGAACATGTCAACGATTTTGAATGAGGCAACGCAGAGGTGTGTGACGGCCCAGAAAAGCCTTGGTATGGAGAATAGGAACGTATTACCGGTGAATAAATTAGGAGGTCGCGGTGAGGATCGAAGGTACAGCGATGGTGGCAGGTACGATAAAGGTAGAAGTTACGGAAACGGTCACAGCAATGGCAATAGTTATGAGAACGGTTACAATAATGGAAGCAGGTATGGTAACAATTATAATAATGACATGAATTACGGTGGCAGCTACGCTAACGGAGACAGGTATGATAATAGAAGAGGTGGAAATTTTAATTATGACAACAACAATAATGAGTCAAGGAACAGGGGTTACCAACAAACAAACAGAAATAACAATTTTGCGGACATAATGGCAATTTCCGAAATCAGAACAGGCAAGCGGATTATAGCCCAAGGGATTACAGATGTGCTAAAGAGGGCAAGAGTAATTATAGGGCTTATCGTTACAAAGTTCAGCAGGGAAACTCCGAGGGCCGGGTAACAGAAGACGTTTTCCAGGATGGCCAAAATTAAGGTTATTCAATATAGCAGCTAAATCCACTGCATACATAGTTTTAGACTGCAAAAATATAAACAGAACTTTGAGATTCTTGGTGGACACAGGGCGGATATATTTGCAAGAATCTGCGTTTTTCTAATGTGAATTTTAATAATACGGCAAGGCTAACGGGAATAACTGAAAACGCGGTGCAGTAGTCGATGCTTCTACCCTAACCCATAGTTTTTCATTGTCGACAAAGATTTTCCTATCCTTACTGATGGAATAATTGGGCGAGATATTTTAACAAGATATATGAGCAAAATTGCTTTTGAAACTTTTACAATAACATTTAATGTACATGGAGAAGACATTGTGCTACCTATGAACTCGAGGAGAATATGTTGGATCATATCGGCAAGATCGGAAATGATTAAACCTATTGATTTAATGGTAAATGAAGGCAGCATAGTACTTAACAAGGAGCTGCCTGATGGTGTGTAGCTTGCAAATCGATTGATTCCATCAAGTGGAATAGCGCATGTTAAGCTGTTAAACACTACGGATAAATGGTTAACATTGATAAGATAGACTTCGAGGTGCATTTTTTAAGAGAGTATAGTGTATGCTATGCAAGATGATCGGAAACGCCTAATGACGTTAGGCTTTTCACACTTTTAGAAAAGTTGAATATTGGAACCAGCTATCCAGATGCGAGAGAATCAATTATAAAGATAGTAACAGATTTTCAAGATGTTTTTCATTTCCAGGTAAAAAAACTAAGCGTGAATAATTTGTATATGCAACAAATAGAGACGACAGACACGACACCGGTTTATATACAAAATTATAGGTAACCATTGGCGCAGATGGAGGAGATGAATGATCAAGTGGATCAGCTATTTGAGGATGACATTATTGAACATTCGGTTAGCCCTTACAACTCCCTATTGCTTGTAGTACCCAAGAAGACTTCGGATTATAGAAGAAAATGGCGTTTAGTAGTCGATTTCAGAAAGCTTAATGATAAGATAGTAAATAATAAATTCCCGTTAACTAGGATCCAAGACGTCTTGGACAGGCTAGATAGGGCCAAATATTTTGTAACATTGGACATGACTAGGTCTGTTCACAAAATAGGGCTACACGAGAATTCACGTCCACTTACCGCTTTTTCAACCGGGAATTTCCATTTTTAGTTTAAACGTTTAACTTTTGAACTGAAAATATCATCTAACAGCTTCCAGAGGATGTTAACGATTGCATTGAGTGGTTTAGATGTACATGCTTTCCTTTAAGTGGATGGCATAATAGTCTTTGGTTGCAGTTTGAGACACCATAATGAAAATCTTTCGAATGTGTTGAGGAGGTTGAGGAGATTTAATTTGAAACTTAAAGCAGGAAAGTTTTCTAAAGCCAGAAACACTGATACTCAGATATCCAGGTTTTACAAGGCATTTTATATTGATGACTGATGCGTCTAACTATGCTCTTGGTGCGGTCTTGTCATAAGGAGAAGTGGGGTCGGACTTGCCAATTTCTTATGCAAGCACGACGTTGTCAAAGCACGATTTGAACAAACCCGTGAAAAAGAAATTGTAACTGGCTATTCATTAGGCTATTTATTTATTTAGACCATACCCATCCGGTAGAAGGTTTACGGTAGTCACAGATCACAGACCTCTAGTGTCACTCTTTTCACATAGAAACCCATCATCAAAGATGACTCGAATTAGAATAGCTTTAAGCAGCTATGATTTTGAGATAGTCTATAAAAACGGGACAATGAATACAATTGCCGATGCATTGTCGGGAATAGTTATGAATAGTGAAATACTCAAAGCGATGATTCCGATTGGGATTGATGATAAAAAATATCTTGCGATTACAATAAACATGGCGAAAGATGCTATTACAGAGAACCCTGATATTACAAAAAACCCAGATACAAGGAGCCTTGATTTCCTGATCAAATTTTTGTTTTGGACTGTACATCTAGAGTTGATATACGAAAGCTGAGGAGATTGAACTTATTCTCACTAAAAGAAAGAAAAAGTATAAAAGTAGACGATATTTATGTTATGGCAGGATGTAGTGAAAATCCATCGGTCACAAAGTTGACCATGGAGAAACTGACATCAATGATGAGTGAATTAGGAACACGTGAGCTTTCAACAAGGGTGATTATATTTTTGAATCAATAACGATGGATGAGTTTAGAAGAGTTTCTAATAAGATTGATGGAGAAGCAGAAAATAAATTTGAGGAAGAGCAGGAATAGAGTGCATTCAAAAAAGTTTGTAGATGAGAAATTAAGAAGATTGGAAGTTTTGTGGAATACGGTGAAGGAGAGGTGAAACTGTGGAGGTGAAAACCTAACACTTAAATTACGTTTTGAAGTAGAGAGATTTTAAATAGTTTGAAGATAAAGGAGGAATAGCGGCAAGAATGAAGTTTATTGAATATTGCGATTTTTTGATGGTAGCCAAGAACCTCTAGGTGTTTAAAGGAGCGTATGAATATTCGAATGCTTTTATTACGCAGGCGGAAATGCTTCATGGTTTGTTGAGAGATGAAGATAAACCAAGATTCGTTAGGAATGTATATAATTTTAAGGTGCCTACACAGATACGAAGTGTTTTGGGCCGTTCGAATAGACCAACTACATTTGCCGAGTTGATAAAAGAACTTGAGGATGCTTATCCTAACCCTAGGACTTTACAGCAAGTTTTGACAGAGCTAGGGACTACTAGGCAAGGTAATTCAAACATAACTGAGTTCAGGGATAGAATATCGGAGTTGTCAGTTCAGTTTGAGATAAGTAATTTGTCGGAACCATCTCAGGAGACGAAAGATGCAATTTTTAGAGTGAGCGAGAGTATGCCACTTAATATTCTTAGACAGGGGGTCAATGCTGAGTACCAACCACTTTTGTTGGCGAACATGTCAAAGATTTAGAATGAGGCAACGCAGAGGTGTGTGACGGCCGAGAAAAGCCTTAGAGAATAGGAACGTATTACCGGTGAATAAATTAGGAGGTCGCGGTGAGGATCGAAGGTACAGCGATAGTAGCAGGTACGATAAAGGTAGAAGGTACGGAAACGGTTACAGTAATGGCAATAGGTATGATAACGGTTACAATAATGGAAGCAGGTATGGTAACAATTATAATAATGACAGAAATTACGGTGGTAGCTACGCTAACGGAGACAGGTATGATAATAGAAGAGGTGGAAATTTTAATTATGACAACAACAATAATGAGTCAAGGAACAGGGGTTACCAACAAACAAACAGAAATAACAATTTTGCGGACATAATGGCAATTTCCGAAATCAGAACAGACAAGCGGATTATAGCCCAAGGGATCAGAGATGTGCTAAAGAGGGCAAGAGTAATTATAGGGATTATCCTAACACATTTCAGTAGGGAAACTCCGAGGGCCGGGTAACAGAAGACGTTTTCCAGGATGGCCCAAATTAATAATATTCAATATAGCAGCTAAATCCGGTGCATAAATAGTCTTAGACTTCAAAAATATAAACAGATCTTTGAGATTCTTGGTGGACACATGGCGGATATTTCAATTTGCAAAAATCTGCGTTTTTCTAATGTGAATTCTAATAATACGGCAAGGCTAACGGGAATAACTGAAAACGCGGTGCAGTAGTCGATGCTGCTACCCTAAACCATAGTTTTTACATTGTGGACAAAGATTTTCCTATCCTTACTGATGGAATAATTGGGCGAAATATTTTAACAAGATATATGAGCAAAATTGCTTTTGAAACTTTTACAATAACATTTAATGTACATGGAGAAGAGATTGTGCTACCTATGAACTCGAGGAGAATATGTCGGATCATATCGGCATGATCGGAAATGATTCAACCTATTAATTAAATGATAAAAAAAATACAGCATAGTACAAAACAAGGAGTTGTCTGATGGTGTGTTCCTTGCAAATTGCTTGATTCCATCAAGATTTTCATTTCCCAGGGGTGAATAATTTATATACGCAACAATAGAGACGACAGATACGACACCGGTTTACATACAAAATTATATGTTACCATAGGCGCAGATGGAGAAGATGAATGATCAAGTGGATCAGATATTTGAGGATGACATTATTGAACATTCGGTTAGTCCTTACAACTCCATATTGCTTGTAGTACCCAAGAAGACTTCGGATGATAGAAGAAAATGGAGATTTGTGGTCGATTTCAGAAAGCTTAATGATAAGATAGTAAATGACAAATTCTCGTTAACCAGGATCCAAGACGTCTTGGGCAGGCTAGGTAGGGCCAAATATTTTTCAACATTGGACATGACTAGCTCTTTTCACCAGATAGGGCTACACGAGAATTCACGTCCACTTACCGGTTTTTCAACCGGGAATTTCCATTTTTAGTTTAATCGTTTACCTTTTGGACTGAAAATATCATCTAACAGCCTCCAGAGGATGTTAACGATTGCATTTAGTGGTTTAGATGCACATGCTTTCCTTTAAGTGGATGACTAAATGTCTTTGGCTGCAGTTTGAGACACCATAATGAAAATCATTCGAATGTGTTTCACAGGTTGAGGAGGTTTAATATGAAACTTAGCGCAGGAAAGTGCAGTTTTCTAAAGCCAGAACCACTGATACTCAGATATCCAGCTTTGACAAGGCATTCTATATTGACGACTGATGCATCTAACTATGCTCTTGGTGCGGTCTTGTTATAAGGAGAAGTGGGGTCGGACTTACCCATTTCTTTTGCAAGCACGACATTGTCAAAGCATGATTTGAACAAACCCGTGAAAGAGAAATAGTTACTGGCTATTCATTAGGCTAATAATTTCTTTAGACCATACCTATACGGTAGAAGGTTTACGGTAGTCACCGACTACAGACCTCTAGTGTCACTCTTTTCACATAGAATCCCATCATCATGTGCCGATTACTAGCTACGACGCGCAACTGAAAGCTATAACTATAGCGCAATATTTACAGCAGCAGCAGAAGCTACCAGCCATACCAAGGGTAGAAAAACCAAAGCACAAGAGAGGAGGTAGAATGGTGCGACTTCGCAAGGAGCTGACTGACTTGACGAGGATGTTGAACAACGTTCCACCACCACCCTGGGATTTGGCGGTAGAGATGTAGCAGAAAGTGGATTTTATAGAAACCCAATTATTTGCAAAACAAAAACTGTATAAAATATTTATATTTAAAATAAATATTAAAACACAAAAAAATATATAATTTCTTTATTAAAAAAAGAAAACAAATATAAATAGTAACATTTTCATAAAAAGAATAATAATAATAAAAATGAAATATAATGAATTAACAAAATATAAAAGAACGAAGAAGACAAGAGCAAAAAAAGCAACATATAAGAAACGGAATCACTACACAAAAGAAAAAAAAGAAATAAAAAAGAAAACACGCCATTGGAAAAATTTCACTCAAATATATACACTTTTTTTCGAAATAACACGCACTTCTCTATGGTTACAAAGTACACAAGAAAAATATAATATAATATATGGATAATTAAAGGCGGAATAACACAAAAGATCAGGAGAAGTGTAAAGGATAGAATATTAATGTTGTTAATAGACAGCTGATCGTCAATTATATAGTTAATGAGTAACCGGTACCAGAATACAGGGTTGTATTTAAGTTGCAGAATTGTATTCAGGAAAGTTGTATACATAAAAGCCGTTATTTTTGAAACATATTAAAGGGTGTTCGCACAATATAATATATTAGTTTTAAGTTATTTGATTATAATGTGGGGAGGGGACATAAGGGATGTTCACACCAGACGGTGGAATAGAATTTTATATATGAATTTTGTATGCAATATTTGAGGGTAGTGCACACGGTGCGAAATCTAATTTTTTTCTGCTATTATTTATACTTTTTGGAACATGCGTGTTTCTATTGGAATCAATTAGGAAATGTATAGATGAATTGGAGAAGCAGACAATAAATTTGAGGAAGAGCAGGAACCGAGTGCATTCAAAAAAGTTTGTAGATGAGAAATTTAGAAGATTAGAAGTTTTGGGGAATACGATTAAAGAGATAGTAGAAGAAACTGTGGAGGTGAAATCCTAACACTTAAATTAAATTTTGTTGAACTTCAGGCGGAGGTAGTAGAGATTTTAAATAGTTTGCAAATAAAGGAGAAGAGCGGCAAAAATTAAGTTTACTGACTAATGCGAGTTTTGATATTTTGATGGTAGGCAAGAACCTCCAGGTGTTTAAAGGAGAGTATGAATATTTGAATGCTTTTATTACGCATTTTTCATGATTTGTTGGGATATGAAGATAAACCAATATTCGTTAGGAATGTATATAATTTCAAGATGTCTACACAGGTACGAAGTGTTTTGGGCCGTTCGAATAGACCAACTACATATGCCGAGTTGAAAAAAGAACTCGATGATGCTTATCCTAACCCTAGGATTTTATAGCAAATTTTGACAGAGCTAGGGTCTAGTAGGGGAGGTAATTCAAACATAACTGAGTTTAGGGAAGAATATCGTAGTTGTCAGTTCAGTTTGAGATAAGTAATTTGTCGGAACCACCTCAGGAGGAGAAAGATGCAATTTTTAGAGTGAGCGAGAGTATGCCACTTAATATTCCTATGCAGGGGATCAATGCTAAGTACCAACCACTTTTGTTGGCGAACATGTCAACGATTTTGAATGAGGCAACGCAGAGGTGTGTGACGGCCCAGAAAAGCCTTGGTATGGAGAATAGGAACGTATTACCGGTGAATAAATTAGGAGGTCGCGGTGAGGATCGAAGGTACAGCGATGGTGGCAGGTACGATAAAGGTAGAAGTTACGGAAGCGGTCACAGCAATGGCAATAGTTATGAGAACGGTTACAATAATGGAAGCAGGTATGGTAACAATTATAATAATGACATGAATTACGGTGGCATCTACGCTAACGGAGACAGGTATGATAATAGAAGAGGTGGAAATTTTAATTATGACAACAACAATAATGAGTCAAGGAACAGGGGTTACCAACAAACAAACAGAAATAACAATTTTGCGGACATAATGGCAATTTCCGAAATCAGAACAGACAAGCGGATTATAGCCCAAGGGATTAGAGATGTGATAAAGAGGGCAAGAGTAATTATAGTGCTTATCCTTACAAAGTTCAGCAGGGAAACTCAGAGGGCCGGGTAACAGAAGACGTTTTCCAGGATGGCCAAAATTAAGGTTATTCAATATAGCAGCTAAATCCACTGCATACATAGTTTTAGACTGCAAAAATATAAACAGAACTTTGAGATTCTTGGTGGACACAGGGCGGATATATTT
Source organism: Hydrotaea diabolus (assembly GCA_963513945.1). NCBI lineage: Eukaryota > Metazoa > Arthropoda > Insecta > Diptera > Muscidae > Hydrotaea > Hydrotaea diabolus. The sequence goes on along the minus strand of OY740721.1, from coordinate 17,768,380 downwards.
GCAAGAATCTGCGTTTTTCTAATGTGAATTTTAATAATACGGCAAGGCTAACGGGAATAACTGAAACCGCGGTGCAGTAGTCGATGCTTCTACCCTAACCCATAGTTTTTCATTGTCGACAAAGATTTTCCTATCCTTACTGATGGAATAATTGGGCGAGATATTTTAACAAGATATATGAGCAAGATTGCTTTTGAAACTTTTACAATAACATTTAATGTACATGGAGAAGACATTGTGCTACCTATGAACTCGAGGAGAATATGTTGGATCATATCGGCAAGATCGGAAATGATTAAACCTATCGATTTAATGGTAAATGAAGGCAGCATAGTACTTAACAAGGAGCTGTCTGATGGTGTGTAGCTTGCAAATCGATTGATTCCATCAAGTGGAATAGCGCATGTTAAGCTGTTAAACACTACGGATAAATGGTTAACATTGATAAGATAGACTTCGAGGTGCATTTTTTAAGAGAGTATAGTGTATGCTATGCAAGATGATCGGAAACGCCTAATGACGTTAGGCTTTTCACACTTTTAGAAAAGTTGAATATTGGAACCAGCTATCCAGATGCGAGAGAATCAATTATAAAGATAGTAACAGATTTTCAAGATGTTTTTCATTTCCAGGTAAAAAACTAAGCGTGAATAATTTGTATATGCAACAAATAGAGACGACAGACACGACACCGGTTTATATACAAAATTATAGGTAACCATAGGCGCAGATGGAGGAGATGAATGATCAAGTGGATCCGCTATTTGAGGATGACATTATTGAACATTCGGTTAGCCCTTACAACTCCCTATTGCTTGTAGTACCCAAGAAGACTTCGGATTATAGAAGAAAATGGCGTTTAGTAGTCGATTTCAGAAAGCTTAATGATAAGATAGTAAATAATAAATTCCCGTTAACTAGGATCCAACACGTCTTGGACAGGCTAGATAGGGCCAAATATTTTTCAACATTGGACATGACTAGGTCTGTTCACAAGATAGGGCTACACGAGAATTCACGTCCACTTACCGTTTTTCAACCGGGAATTTCCTTTTTTAGTTTAAACGTTTAACTTTTGAACTGAAAATATCATCTAACAGCTTCCAGAGGATGTTAACGATTGCATTGAGTGGTTTAGATGTACATGCTTTCCTTTAAGTGGATGGCATAATAGTCTTTGGTTGCAGTTTGAGACACCATAATGAAAATCTTTCGAATGTTTTGTGGAGGTTGAGGAGATTTAATTTGAAACTTAAAGCAGGAAAGTGCAGTTTTCTAAAGCCAGAAACACTGATACTCAGATATCCAGGTTTTACAAGGCATTTTATATTGATGACTGATGCGTCTAACTATGCTCTTGGTGCGGTCTTGTCATAAGGAGAAGTGGGGTCGGACTTGCCAATTTCTTACGCAAGCACGACGTTGTCAAAGCACGATTTGAACAAACCCGTGAAAAAGAAATTATTACTGGCTATTCATTAGGCTATTTATTTATTTAGATCATACCCATCTGGTAGAAGGTTTACGGTAGTCACAGATCACAGACCTCTAGTGTCACTCTTTTCACATAGAAACCCATCATCAATGATGACTCGAATTAGAATAGCTTTAAGCAACTATGATTTTGAGATAGTCTATAAAACGGGACAATGAATACAATTGCCGATGCATTGTCGGGAATAGTGAAATACTCAAAGCGATGATTCCGATTGGGATTGATGATAAAAAATTTCTTGCGATTACAATAAACATGGCGAAAGATGCTATTACAGAGAACCCTGATATTACAAAAAACCCAGATATTACAAAGAGCCTTGATGTTACAGGTTGCGACACACTCGACCGAAATCCTGATCAAATTTTTGTTTTGGACTGTACATCTAGAGTTTATATACGAAAGATGAGGAGATTGAACTTATTCTCACTAAAAGAAAGAAAAAGTATAAAAGTAGAAGATATTTATGTTATGGCAGGATGTAGTGAAAATCCATCGGTCACAAAGTTGACCATGGAGAAACTGACATCAAAGATGAGTGAATTAGGAACACGTGAGCTAGCTTTCAACAAGGGTGATTATATTTTTGAATCAATAACGATGGATGAGTTTAGAAGAGTTTCTAATAAGATAGATGGAGAAGCAGAAAATAAATTTGAGGAAGAGCAGGAATAGAGTGCATTCAAAAAAGTTTGTAGATGAGAAATTAAGAAGATTGGAAGTTTTGGGGAATACGGTGAAAGAGATAGTACAAGGAACTGTGGATGTGAAAACCTAACACTTAAATTACGTTTTGAAGTAGAGAGATTTTAAATAGTTTGAAGATAAAGGAGGAAGAGCGGCAAGAATGAAGTTTATTGAATATTGCGATTTTTTGATGGTAGCCAAGAACCTCTAGGTGATTAAAGGAGCGTATGAATATTTGAATGCTTTTATTACGCAGGCGGAAATGCTTCATGGTTTGTTGAGAGATGAAGATAAACCAAGATTCGTTAGGAATGTATATAATTTTAAGGTGCCTACACAGGTACGAAGTGTTTTGGGCCGTTCGAATAGACCAACTACATTTGCCGAGTTGATAAAAGAACTTGAGGATGCTTATCCTAACCCAAGGACTTTACAGCAAGTTTTGACAGAGCTAGGGACTACTAGGCTAGGTAATTCAAACATAACTGAGTTCAGGGATAGAATATCGGAGTTGTCAGTTCAGTTTGAGATAAGTAATTTGTCGGAACCATCTCAGGAGACGAAAGATGCAATTTTTAGAGTGAGCGAGAGTATGCCACTTAATATTCTTAGACAGGGGGTCAATGCTGAGTACCAACCACTTTTGTTGGCGAACATGTCAAAGATATAGAATGAGGCAACGCAGAGGTGTGTGACGGCCGAGAAAAGCCTTGGAGAATAGGAACGTATTACCGGTGAATAAATTAGGAGGTCGCGGTGAGGATCGAAGGTACAGCGATAGTAGCAGGTACGATAAAGGTAGAAGGTACGGAAACGGTTACAGTAATGGCAATAGGTATGATAACGGTTACAATAATGGAAGCAGGTATGGTAACAATTATAATAATGACAGAAATTACGGTGGCAGCTACGCTAACGGAGACAGGTATGATAATAGAAGAGGTGGAAATTTTAATTATGACAACAACAATAATAAGTCAAGGAACAAGGGTTACCAACAAACAAACAGAAATAACAATTTTGCGGACATAATGGCAATTTCCGAAATCAGAAAAGACAAGCGGATTATAGCCCAAGGGATCAGAGATGTGCTTAAGAGGGCAAGAGTAATTATAGGGCTTATCCTTACACATTTCAGTAGGGAAACTCCGAGGGCCGGGTAACAGAAGACGTTTTCCAGGATGGCCAAAATTAATAATATTCAATATAGCAGCTAAATCCAGTGCATAAATAGTCTTAGACTTCAAAAATATAAACAGATCTTTGAAATTCTTGGTGGACACAGGGCGGATATTTCAATTTGCAAAAATCTGCGTTTTTCTAATGTGAATTCTAATAATACGGCAAGGCTAACGGGAATAACTGAAAACGTGGTGCAGTAGTGGATGCTGCTACCCTAAACCATAGTTTTTACATTGTGGACAAAGATTTTCCTATCCTTACTGATGGAATAATTGGGCGAGATATTTTAACAAGATATATGAGCAAGATTGCTTTTGAAACTTTTACAATAACATTTAATGTACATGGAGAAGAGATTGTGCTACCTATGAACTCGAGGAGAATATGTCGGATCATATCGGCATGATCGGAAATGATTCAACCTATTAATTAAATGATAAAAAAATACAGCATAATACTAAACAAGGAGTTGTCTGATGGTTCCTTGCAAATTGCTTGATTCCATCAAGTGGAATAGCGCATGTTAAGCTTTTGAACACTACGCATAAATGCTAAACATTGATAAGATAGACTGCGAGGTGCATTCTTTACGTGAGTATAGCGTATGCTATGCAATAGGATCACACTTTTAGAAAAGTTGAATATTGCAACCAGCTATCCAGATGCGAGAGAATCAATTTTAAAGATAGTAAAAGATTTTCAAGATGTTTTTCATTTCCCAGGGGTGAATAATTTATATACGCAACAATAGAGACGACAGATACGACACCGGTTTACATACAAAATTATATGTTACCATAGGCGCAGATGGATAAGATGAATGATCAAGTGGATCAGATATTTGAGGATGACATTATTGAACATTCGGTTAGTCCTTACAACTCCATATTGCTTGTAGTACCCAAGAAGACTTCGGATGATAGAAGAAAATGGAGATTTGTGGTCGATTTCAGAAAGCTTAATGATAAGATAGTAAATGATAAATTCTCGTTAACCAGGATCCAAGACGTCTTGGACAGGCTTGGTAGGGCCAAATATTTTTCAACATTGGACATGACTAGCTCTTTTCACCAGATAGGGCTACACGAGAATTCACGTCCACTTACCGCTTTTTCAACCGGGAATTTCCATTTTTAGTTTAATCGTTTACCTTTTGGACTGAAAATATCATCTAACAGCTTCCAGAGGATGTTAACGATTGCATTTAGTGGTTTAGATGCACATGCTTTCCTTTAAGTGGATGACTAAATGTCTTTGGCTGCAGTTTGAGACACCATAATGAAAATCATTCGAATGTGTTTCACAGGTTGAGGAGGTTTAATATGAAACTTAGCGCAGGAAAGTGCAGTTTTCTAAAGCCAGAACCACTGATACTCAGATATCCAGCTTTGACAAGGCATTTTATATTGACGACTGAAACATCTAACTATGCTCTTGGTGCGGCCTTGTTATAAGGAGAAGTGGGGACGGACTTACCCATTTCTTATGCAAGCACGACGTTGTCAAAGCATGATTTGAACAAACCCGTGAAAGAGAAATAGTTACTGGCTATTCATTAGGCTAATAATTTCTTTAGACCATACCTATACGGTAGAAGGTTTACGGTAGTCACCGACTACAGACCTCTAGTGTCACTCTTTTCACATAGAATCCCATCATCATGTGCCGATTACTAGCTACGACGCGCAACTGAAAGCTATAACTATAGCGCAATATTTACAGCAGCAGCAGAAGCTACCAGCCATACCAAGGGTAGAAAAACCAAAGCACAAGAGAGGAGGTAGAATGGTGCGACTTCGCAAGGAGCTGACTGACTTGACGAGGATGTTGAACAACGATCCACCACCACCCTGGGATTTGGCGGTAGAGATGCGGCAGAAAGTGGATTTTATAGAAACCCAATTATTTGCAAAACAAAAACTGTATAAAATATTTATATTTAAAATAAATATTAAAACACCAAAATATATAATTTCTTTATTAAAAAAAGAAAACAAGAATAAATAGTAACATTTTCATAAAAAAACTAATAATAATAAAAATGAAATATAACGAATTAACAAAATATAAAAGAACGAAGAAGACAAGAGCAAAAAAAGCAACATATAAGAAACGGAATCACTACACAAAAGAAAAAAAAGAAATAAAAAAGAAAACACGGTATTTGCCATTGGAAAAATTTCACTCAAATATATACACTTTTTTTCCGAAATAACACACACTTCTCTATGGTTACAAAGTACACAAGAAAAATATAATATAATATATGAATAATTAAAGGCGGAATAACACAAAAGATCAGGAGAAGTGTAAACGATAGAATATTAATGTTGTTAATAGACAGCTGATTGTCAATTATATAGTTAATGAGTAACCGGTACCAGAATACAGGGTTGTATTTAAGTTGCAGAATTGTATTCATGAAAGTTGTATACATAAAAGCCGTTATTTTTGAAACATATTAAAGGGTGTTCGCACAATATAATATATTAGTTTTAAGTTACTTGATTATAATGAGGGGAGGGGACATAAGGGATGTTCACACCAGACGGTGGAATAGAATTTTATATATTAATTTTGTATGCAATATTTGAGGGTAGTGCACACGGTGCGAAATCTAATTTTTTTTCTGCTATTATTTATACTTTTTGGAACATGCGTGTTTCTATTGGAATCAATTAGGAAATGTATAGATGAATTGGAGAAGCAGACAATAAATTTGAGGAAGAGCAGGAACCGAGTGCATTCAAAAAAGTTTGTAGATGAGAAATTTAGAAGATTAGAAGTTTTGGGAAATACGGTGAAAGAGATAGTAGAAGAAACTGTGGAGGTGAAATCCTAACACTTAAATTAAATTTTGATGAACTTCAGGCGGAGGTAGTAGAGATTTTAAATAGTTTGCAAATAAAGGAGAAGAGCGGCAAAAATTAAGTTTACTGACTAATGCGAGTTTTGATATTTTGATGGTAGGCAAGAACCTCCAGGTGTTTAAAGGAGAGTATGAATATTTGAATGCTTTTATTACGCAGGCGGAAATTTTTCATCATTTGTTGGGATATGAAGATAAACCAATATTCGTTAGGAATATATATAATTTCAAGATGTCTACACAGGTACGAAGTGTTTTGGGCCGTTCGAATAGACCAACTACATTTGCCGAGTTGAAAAAAGAACTCGATGATGCTTATCCTAACCCTAGGATTTTATAGCAAATTTTGACAGAGCTAGGGACTAGTAGGCAAGGTAATTCAAACATAACTGAGTTTAGGGAAGAATATCGTAGTAGTCAGTTCAGTTTGAGATAAGTAATTTGTCGGAAATACCTCAGGAGGCGAAAAAGCAATTTTTAGAGTGAGCGAGAGTATGCCACTTAATATTCCTATGCAGGGGATCAATGCTAAGTACCAACCACTTTTGTTGGCGAACATGTCAACGATTTTGAATGAGGCAACGCAGAGGTGTGTGACGGCCCAGAAAAGCCTTGGTATGGAGAATAGGAACGTATTACCGGTGAATAAATTAGGAGGACGCGGTGAGGATCGAAGGTACAGCGATGGTGGCAGGTACGATAAAGGTAGAAGTTACGGAAACGGTCACAACAATGACAATAGTTATGAGAACGGTTACAATAATGGAAGCAGGTATGGTAACAATTATAATAATGACATGAATTACGGTGGCAGCTACGCTAACGGAGACAGGTATGATAATAGAAGAGGTGGAAATTTTAATTATGACAACAACAATAATGAGTCAAGGAACAGGGGTTACCAACAAACAAACAGAAATAACAATTTTGCGGACATAATGGCAATTTCCGAAATCAGAACAGGCAAGCGGATTATAGCCCAAGGGATTAGAGATGTGCTAAAGAGGGCAAGAGTAATTATAGGGCTTATCGTTACAAAGTTCAGCAGGGAAACTCCAGGGCCGGGTAACAGAAGACGTTTTCCAGGATGGCCAAAATTAAGGTTATTCAATATAGCAGCTAAATCCACTGCATACATAGTTTTAGACTGCAAAAATATAAACAGAACTTTGAGATTCTTGGTGGACACAGGGCGGATATATTTGCAAGAATCTGCGTTTTTCTAATGTGAATTTTAATAATACGGCAAGGCTAACGGGAATAACTGAAAACGCGGTGCAGTAGTCGATGCTTCTACCCTAACCCTTAGTTTTTCATTGTCGACAAAGATTTTCCTATCCTTACTGATGGAATAATTGGGCGAGATATTTTAACAAGATATATGAACAAGATTGCTTTTGAAACTTTAACAATAACATTTAATGTACATGGAGAAGACATTGTGCTACCTATGAACTCGAGGAGAATATGTTGGATCATATCGGCAAGATCGAAAATGATTAAACCTATTGATTTAATGGTAAATGAAGGCAGCATAGTACTTAACAAGGAGCTGTCTGATGGTGTGTAGATTGCAAATCGATTGATTCCATCAAGTGGAATAGCGCATGTTAAGCTGTTAAACACTACGGATAAATGGTTAACATTGATAAGATAGACTTCGAGGTGCATTTTTTAAGAGAGTGTAGTGTATGCTATGCAAGATGATCGGAAACGCCTAATGACGTTAGGCTTTTCACACTTTTAGAAAAGTTGAATATTGGAACCAGCTATCCAGATGCGAGAGAATCAATTATAAAGATAGTAACAGATTTTCAAGATGTTTTTCATTTCCAGGTAAAAACCTAAGCGTGAATAATTTGTATATGCAACAAATAGAGACGACAGACACGACACCGGTTTATATACAAAATTGTAGGTAACCATAGGCGCAGATGGAGGAGACGAATGATCAAGTGGATCAGCTATTTGAGGATGACATTATTGAACATTCGGTTAGCCCTAACAACTCCCTATTGCTTGTAGTACCCAAGAAGACTTCGGATTATAGAAGAAAATGGCGTTTAGTAGTCGATTTCAGAAAGCTTAATGATAAGATAGTAAATAATAAATTCCCGTTAACTAGGATCCAACACGTCTTGGACAGGCTAGATAGGGCCAAATATTTTTCAACATTGGACATGACTAGGTCTGTTCACAAGATAGGGCTACACGAGAATTCACGTCCACTTACCGCTTTTTCAACCGGGAATTTCCATTTTTATTTTAAACGTTTAACTTTTGAACTGAAAATATCATCTAACAGCTTCCAGAGGATGTTAACGATTGCATTGAGTGGTTTAGATGTACATGCTTTCCTTTAAGTGGATGGCATAATAGTCTTTGGTTGCAGTTTGAGACACCATAATGAAAATCTTTCGAATGTGTTGAGGAGGTTGAGGAGATTTAATTTGAAACTTAAAGCAGGAAAGTGCAGTTTTCTAAAGCCAGAAACACTGATACTCAGATATCCAGGTTTTACAAGGCATTTTATATTGATGACTGATGCGTCTAACTATGCTCTTGGTGCGGTCTTGTCATAAGGAGAAGTGGGGTCGGACTTGCCAATTTCTTATGCAAGCACGACGTTGTCAAAGCACGATTTGATCAAACCCGTGAAAAAGAAATTGTTACTGGCTATTCATTAGGCTATTTATTTAGAAACCTATCATCAAAGATGACTCGAATTAGAATAGCTTTAAGCAACTATGATTTTGAGATAGTCTATAAAAACGGGACAATGAATACAATTGCCGATGCATTGTCGGGAATAGTTATGAATAGTGAAATACTCAAAGCGATGATTCCGATTGGGATTGATGATAAAAAATTTCTTGCGATTACAATAAACATGGCGAAAGATGCTATTACAGAGAACCCTGATATTACAAAAAACCCAGATATTACAAAGAGCCTTGATGTTACAGGTTGCGACACACTCGACCAAAATCCTGATCAAATTTTTGTTTTGGACTGTACATCTAGAGTTGATATACGAAAGATGAGGAGATTGAACTTAGGAAGTAGTATAAAAGTAGAAGATATTTATGTTATGGCAGGATGTAGTGAAAATCCATCGGTCACAAAGTTGACCATGGAGAAACTGACATCAAATATGAGTGAATTAGGAACACGTGAGCTAGCTTTCAACAAGGGTGATTATATTTTTGAATCAATAACGATGGATGAGTTTAGAAGAGTTTCTAATAAGATAGATGGAGAAGCAGAAAATAAATTTGAGGAAGAGCAGGAATAGAGTGCATTCAAAAAAGTTTGTAGATGAGAAATTAAGAAGATTGGAAGTTTTGGGGAATACGGTGAAAGAGATAGTACAAGGAACTGTGGAGGTGAAAACCTAACACTTAAATTACGTTTTGAAGTAGAGAGATTTTAAATAGTTTGAAGATAAAGGAGGAAGAGCGGCAAGAATGAAGTTTATTGAATATTGCGATTTTTTGATGGTAGCCAAGAACCTCTAGGTGTTTAAAGGAGCGTATGAATATTTTAATGCTTTTATTACGCAGGCGGAAATGCTTCATGGTTTGTTGAGAGATGAAGATAAACCAAGATTCGTTAGGAATGTATATAATTTTAAGGTGCCTACACAGGTACGAAGTGTTTTGGGCCGTTCGAATAGACCAACTACATTTGCCGAGTTGATAAAAGAACTTGAGGATGCTTATCCTAACCCTAGGACTTTACAGCAAGTTTTGACAGAGCTAGGGATTACTAGGCAAGGTAATTCAAACATAACTGAGTTCAGGGATAGAATATCGGAGTTGTCAGTTCAGTTTGAGATAAGTAATTTGTCGGAACCATCTCAGGAGACGAAAGATGCAATTTTTAGAGTGAGCGAGAGTATGCCACTTAATATTCTTAGACAGGGGGTCAATGCTGAGTACCAACCACTTTTGTTGGCGAACATGTCAAAGATTTAGAATGAGGCAACGCAGAGGTGTGTGACGGCCGAGAAAAGCATTGGAGAATAGGAACGTATTACCGGTGAATAAATTAGGAGGTCGCGGTGAGGATCGAAGGTACAGCGATAGTAGCAGGTACGATAAAAGTAGAAGGTACGGAAACGGTTACAGTAATGGCAATAGGTATGATAACGGTTACAATAATGGAAGCAGGTATGGTAACAATTATAATAATGACAGAAATTACGGTGGCAGCTACGCTAACGGAGACAGGTATGATAATAGAAGAGGTGGACATTTTAATTATGACAACAACAATAATGAGTCAAGGAACAAGGGTTACCAACAAACAAACAGAAATAACAATTTTGCGGACATAATGGCAATTTCCGAAATCAGAACAGACAAGCGGATTATAGCCCAAGGGATCAGAGATGTGCTAAAGAGGGCAAGAGTAATTATAGGGCTTATCCTTACACATTTCAGTAGGGAAACTCCGAGGGCCGGGTAACAGAAGACGTTTTCCAGGATGGCCAAAATTAATAATATTCAATATAGCAGCTAAATCCAGTGCATAAATAGTGTTAGACTTCAAAAATATAAACAGATCTTTGAGATTCTTGGTGGACACAGGGCGGATATTTCAATTTGCAAAAATCTGCGTTTTTCTAATGTGAATTCTAATAATACGGCAAGGCTAACGGGAATAACTGAAAACGCGGTGCAGTAGTCGATGCTGCTACCATTAACCATAGTTTTTACATTGTGGGAGATATTTTAACAAGATATATGAGCAAGATTGCTTTTGAAACTTTTACAATAACATTTAATGTACATGGAGAAGACATTGTGCTACCTATGAACTCGAGGAGAATATGTTGGATCATATCGGCAAGATCGGAAATGATTAAACCTATTGATTTAATGGTAAATGAAGGCAGCATAGTACTTAACAAGGAGCTGCCTGATGGTGTGTAGCTTGCAAATCGATTGATTCCATCAAGTGGAATAGCGCATGTTAAGTTGTTAAACACTACGGATAAATGGTTAACATTGATAAGATAGACTTCGAGGTGAATTTTTTAAGAGAGTATAGTGTATGCTATGCAAGATGATCGGAAACGCCTAATGACGTTAGGCTTTTCACACTTTTAGAAAAGTTGAATATTGGAACCAGCTATCCAGATGCGAGAGAATCAATTATAAAGATAGTAACAGATTTTCAAGATGTTTTTCATTTCCAGGTAAAAAACTAAGCGTGAATAATTTGTATATGCAACAAATAGAGACGACAGACACGACACCGGTTTATATACAAAATTATAGGTAACCATAGGCGCAGATGGAGGAGATGAATGATCAAGTGGATCAGCTATTTGAGGATGACATTATTGAACATTCGGTTAGCCCTTACAACTCCCTATTGCTTGCAGTACCCAAGAAGACTTCGGATTATAGAAGAAAATGGCGTTTAGTAGTCGATTTCAGAAAGCTTAATGATAAGATAGTAAATAATAAATTCCCGTTAACTAGGATCCAACACGTCATGGACAGGCTAGATAGGGCCAAATATTTTTCAACATTGGACATGACTAGGTCTGTTCACAAGATAGGGCTACACGAGAATTCACGTCCACTTACCGCTTTTTCAACCGGGAATTCCCATTTTTAGTTTAAACGTTTAACTTTTGAACTGAAAATATCATCTAACAGCTTCCAGAGGATGTTAACGATTGCATTGAGTGGTTTAGATGTACATGCTTTCCTTTAAGTGGATGGCATAATAGTCTTTGGTTGCAGTTTGAGACACCATAATGAAAATCTTTCGAATGTGTTGAGGAGGTTGAGGAGATTTAATTTGAAACTTAAAGCAGGAAAGTGCAGTTTTCTAAAGCCAGAAACACTGATACTCAGATATCCAGGTTTTACAAGGCATTTTATATTGATGACTGATGCATCTAACTATGCTCTTGGTGCGGTCTTGTCATAAGGAGAAGTGGGGTCGGACTTGCCAATTTCTTATGCAAGCACGACGTTGTCAAAGCACGATTTGAACAAACCCGTGAAAAAGAAATTGTTACTGGCTATTCATTAGGCTATTTATTTATTTAGACCATACCCATCCGGTAGAAGGTTTACGGTAGTCACAGATCACAGACCTCTAGTGTCACTCTTTTCACATAGAAACCCATCATCAATGATGACTCGAATTAGAATAGCTTTAAGCAACTATGATTTTGAGATAGTCTATAAAAACGGGACAATGAAAACAATTGCCGATGCATTGTCGGGAATAGTTATGAATAGTGAAATACTCAAAGCGATGATTCCGATTGGGATTGATGATAAAAAATTTCTTGCGATTACAATAAACATGGCGAAAGATGCTATTACAGAGAACCCTGATATTACAAAAAACCCAGATATTACAAAGAGCCTTGATGTTACAGGTTGCGACACACTCGACCGAAATCCTGATCAAATTTTTGTTTTGGACTGTACATCTAGAGTTGATATACGAAAGATGAGGAGATTGAACTTATTCTCACTAAAAGAAAGAAAAAGTATAAAAGTAGAAGATATTTATGTTATGGCAGGATGTAGTGAAAATCCATCGGTCACAAAGTTGACCATGGAGAAACTGGCATCAAAGATGAGTGAATTAGGAACACGTGAGCTAGCTTTCAACAAGGGTGATTATATTTTTGAATCAATAACGATGGATGAGTTTAGAAGAGTTTCTAATAAGATAGATGGAGAAGCAGAAAATAAATTTGAGGAAGAGCAGGAATAGAGTGCATTCAAAAAAGTTTGTAGATGAGAAATTAAGAAGATTGGAAGTTTTGGGGAATACGGTGAAAGAGATAGTACAAGGAACTGTGGAGGTGAAAACCTAACACTTAAATTACGTTTTGAAGTGGAGAGATTTTAAATAGTTTGAAGATAAAGGAGGAAGAGCGGCAAGAATTAAGTTTATTGAATATTGCGATTTTTTGATGGTAGCCAAGAACCTCTAGGTGTTTAAAGGATCGTATGAATATTTGATTACGCAGGCGGAAATGCTTCATGGTTTGTTGAGAGATGAAGATAAACCAAGATTCGTTAGGAATGTATATAATTTTAAGGTGCCTACACAGGTACGAAGTGTTTTGGGCCGTTCGAATAGACCAACTACATTTGCCGAGTTGATAAAAGAACTTGAGGATGCTTATCCTAACCCTAGGACTTTACAGCAAGTTTTGACAGAGCTAGGGACTACTAGGCAAGGTAATTCAAACATAACTGAGTTCAGGGATAGAATATCGGAGTTGTCAGTTCAGTTTGAGATAAGTAATTTGTCGGAACCATCTCAGGAGACGAAAGATGCAATTTTTAGAGTGAGCGAGAGTATGCCACTTAATATTCTTAGACAGGGGGTCAATGCTGAGTACCAACCACTTTTAGGAACGTATTACCGGTGAATAAATTAGGAGGTCGCGGTGAGGATCGAAGGTACAGCGATAGTAGCAGGTACGATAAAGGTAGAAGGTACGGAAACGGTTACAGTAATGGCAATAGGTATGATAACGGTTACAATAATGGAAGCAGGTATGGTAACAATTATAATAATGACAGAAATTACGGTGGCAGCTACGCTAACGGAGACAGGTATGATAATAGAAGAGTTGGAAATTTTAATTATGACAACAACAATAATAAGTCAAGGAACAAGGGTTACCAACAAACAAACAGAAATAACAATTTTGCGGACATAATGGCAATTTCCGAAATCAGAACAGACAAGCGAATTATAGCCCAAGGGATCAGAGATGTGCTAAAGAGGGCAAGAGTAATTATAGGGCTTATCCTTACACATTTCAGTAGGGAAACTCCGAGGCCCGGGTAACAGAAGACGTTTTCCAGGATGGCCAAAATTAATAATATTCAATATAGCAGCTAAATCCAGTGCATAAATAGTCTTAGACTTCAAAAATATAAACAGATCTTTGAGATTCTTGGTGGACACAGGGCGGATATTTCAATTTGCAAAAATCTGCGTTTTTCTAATGTGAATTCTAATAATACGGCAAGGCTAACGGGAATAACTGAAAACGCGGTGCAGTAGTCGATGCTGCTACCCTAAACCATAGTTTTTACATTGTGGACAAAGATTTTCCTATCCTTACTGATGGAATAATTGGGCGAGATATTTTAACAAGATATATGAGCAAGATTGCTTTTGAAACTTTTACAATAACATTTAATGTACATGGAGAAGAGATTGTGCTACCTCTGAACTCGAGGAGAATATGTCGGATCATATCGGCATGATCGGAAATGATTCAACCTATTAATTAAATGATAAAAAAAATACAGCATAGTACTAAACAAGGAGTTGTCTGATGGTGTGTTCCTTGCAAATTGCTTGATTCCATCAAGTTGAATAGCGCATGTTAAGCTTTTGAACACTACGCATAAATGGTAAACATTGATAAGATAGACTGCGAGGTGCATTCTTTACGAGAGTATAGCGTATGCTATGCAATAGGATCACACTTTTAGAAAAGTTGAATATTGCAACCAGCTATCCAGATGCGAGAGAATCAATTATAAAGATAGTAAAAGATTTTCAAGATGTTTTTCATTTCCCAGGGGTGAATAATTTATATACGCAACAATAGAGACGACAGATACGACACCGGTTTACATACAAAATTATATGTTACCATAGGCGCAGATGGAGAAGATGAATGATCAAGTGGATCAGATATTTGAGGATGACATTATTGAACATTCGGTTAGTCCTTACAACTCCATATTGCTTGTAGTACCCAAGAAGACTTCGGATGATAGAAGAAAATGGAGATTTGTGGTCGATTTCAGAAAGCTTAATGATAAGATAGTAAATGATAAATTCTCATTAACCAGGATCCAAGACGTCTTGGACAGGCTAGGTAGGGCCAATTATTTTTCAACATTGGACATGACTAGCTCTTTTCACCAGATAGGGCTACACGAGAATTCACGTCCACTTACCGCTTTTTCAACCGGGAATTTCCATTTTTAGTTTAATCGTTTACCTTTTGGACTGAAAATATCATCTAACAGCTTCCAGAGGATGTTAACGATTGCATTTAGTGGTTTAGATGCACATGCTTTCCTTTAAGTGGCTGCAGTTTGAGACACCATAATGAAAATCATTCGAATGTGTTTCACAGGTTGAGGAGGTTTAATATGAAACTTAGCGCAGGAAAGTGCAGTTTTCTAAAGCCAGAACCACTGATACTCAGATATCCAGCTTTGACAAGGGATTTTATATTGACGACTGATGCGTCTAACTATGCTCTTGGTGCGGCCTTGTTATAAGGAGAAGTGGGGTCGGACTTACCCATTTCTTATGCAAGCACGACGTTGTCAAAGCATGATTTGAACAAACCCGTGAAAGAGAAATAGTTACTGGCTATTCATTAGGCTAATAATTTCTTTAGACCATACCTATACGGTAGAAGGTTTACGGTAGTCACCGACTACAGACCTCTAGTGTCACTCTTTTCACATAGAATCCCATCATCAAAGATGACTCGAATTAGAATAGCTTTAAGCAACTATGATTTTGAGTTAGTCTACAAAAACGGGACAATGAACATTGTCGGGGATAGTTTTGAATTGTGAAATACTCAAAGCGATGATTCCGAGTGGGATTGATGATAAAAAATTTCTTGCGATTACAATAAACATGGCGAAAGATGCTATTACTGAGAACCCTGATAGTACATAAAACCCAGATATTACAAAGAGCCTTGATGTTACAGGTTGCGACACACTCGACCGAAATCCTGATCAAATTTTTGTTTGGGACTGTACATCTAGAGTTGATATACGAAAGATGAGGAGATTGAAGTTATTCCCACAAAAAGAAAGAAAAAGTAGAAGATATTTATGTTATGGCAGGATGTAGTGAAAATCCATCGGTCACAGAGTTGACCTTTTAGAAACTGACATCAAAGATGAGTGAATTAGGAACAAGTGAGCTAGCTTTCAACAAGGGTGATTATATTTTTGAATCAATAACGATGGAGGAGTTTGGAAGAGTGTTTAATGAGATACAGCGGAAAATAAAGACAGAATTATGAATTTTACTATACGAAGAACCGAAAAGAATCAACTGTCAAAAAAAAACAATTGAAATTAATAGGCGAATATCACGATATAGTGCACGGTGGACACCAGGGTGTTAATAATACATGTTTAAAATTGAAGCAGCGGTATATATGGAAGAATATGAGTAAAATGGCAAATGATTATGTGGTGAATTGCTCACAGTGCAGAATTAACAGACAAGACATACGAAAGAAGACTAACATTAACGGACACGCCAGGGACAAGTTTTGAAGTTGTATGTTACAATTGATTCATTGAGGTTGTCTGGCAACTATCGGTATATTCTCACTATACAGTGTGATTTGACCAAATATATTACCGCACGTCCAATGGTAGCGTTTTATACTGGCGTATGGGACTTTTAAAGTTCTAAAGTCAGAAAAGGGTACGGAGGCTACGAACCAGTTAATGGCAGAAATATGTGGTTTGTTAAAAACCGAGCAGGACTTCAGCACATCGTATTATCACGAGACATTGGCCTCGATAAAACGAAACCATGGTGTACTCAACGAATTTTTATTGAATTTCTCAAAACATGATGAATGGCATACTTGGACACCATATGTTGCATTTGCCTATAATACCACACCGCATATAGGTACTGCCGAATGATGGTATATCTAGCGAGAAGATCCTTTGTAATAGCGAGAGTTATATTGGTGAACGGCGTCAGAGATTTAAATTTTCTCTTGAAAAGCAAGAGATCTATTAGAAAGGCCAAAGATCGTCTAGGCTTGAAAACAGGAGATCTTGTTCTGTTGAAAGAGATAAAAAGGATAAAGAATCAGTCACCATATCGAGGGTCATATAAAATAGTTTGTAGCGAAGAAATAAATTCAATAATAGATATGAATGGGAAGATAGGAAAATATCATAATAAAATGTTAAACAAGTATAACATACTTTAGAATAAATGTTGGCTCCGAAGGTAACAATGAAGAAAAGAAAAGGAAATCATTGCAAAAAAAATAAAATAAAAAAACAAGCAAGTTTTTAATTATGTACTTATTTTTTTTTAAGGGTGACGGTGTAGTGATATCGATATTAAGTAATAGTCTACCATCCCTAATAGTGATAACAGTCTGAATTTGAAACAGCCAATTAATTGGCACGTTTTATATTTATAAATTTTAAGCGCTCTAAAGTGCTCTAAAATAAAGAAATTTGCCTTAGCGCCATTGAGTGCCGGCAGAAGCAAAAAAAAAAAATTAAAGCCTGTGGCGTTATTTTAAAGCGCCGGCAAATTATTAGGTAGGCATAATCTTATACAAACACATTACATGGCTATCCTGCCCAACTCGAACAACAATCAGGTAGTAACCGTGAATACCAGTGTGCCGATTACTAGCTACGACGCGCAATTGAAAGCTATAACTATAGCGCAATATTTACAGCAGCAGCAGAAGCTACCAGACATACCAAGGGTAGAAAAACCAAAGCACAAGAGAGGAGGTAGAATGGTGCGACTTCGCAAGGAGCTGACTGACTTGAAGAGGATGTTGAACAACGATCCACCACCACCCTGGGATTTGGCGGTAGAGATGTGGCAGAAAGTGGATTTTATAGACCCCCAATTATTTGCAAAACAAAAACTGTATAAAATATTTATATTTAAAATAAATATTAAAACACAAAAAAATATATAATTTCTTTATTAAAAAAGGAAAACAAAAATAAATAGTAACATTTTCATAAAAAGAATAATAATAATAAAAATGAAATATAACGAATTAACAAAATATAAAAGAACGAAGAAGACAAGAGCAAAAAAAGCAACATATAAGAAACGGAATCACTACACAAAAGAAAAAAAAGAAATAAAAAAGAAAACACGGTATTTGCCATTGGAAAAATTTCACTCAAATATATACACTTTTTTTTCGAAATAACACACACTTCTTTATGGTTACAAAGTACACAGGAAAAATATAATATATGAATAATTAAATGGAATTAAAGGCGGAATAACAAAAGATCAGGAGAAGTGTAAACGATAGAATATTAATGTTGTTAATAGACAGCTGATTGTCAATTATATAGTTAATGAGTAACCGGTACCAGAATACAGGGTTGTATTTAAGTTGCAGAATTTTTTTTTTTTTTTTTTTTAAACCAACACTCAGGCGATGCCCCCTATACATGCGGTGCATTGCGTTGGCGAGTGGAAATTAATGGATCGGAGGGGGGAAAGAGGGAGTAATGTTTGTTGACGCTTGCCTTAAACTTCTGGATGTCGCAATTAGTGGGAAATACATTTGACGGAAGTCGATTCCACATACGGACTGTACGAGCGAAAAACGAATTTGATCTGTAGTGTATAGTGCGGTCAACTGGCCAATCGATAACAAACGGGTGTGAATTCCAAGAAAGTCGCGTATCCCTGCCGAACATCCTCAAGTCAGGAATAAGGCGACGGATGTCTAATGAACACACACCATGAAAGTAACGATAGAACAGCGTCACGCAACCCACATTCCGACGATGCTCAAGGGAAACAATAGAGTTGGATACCCTACTGTCACCTATCAGCACCATCGCTCTCCTTTGAACACGGTCAAGTAGCTCCAAGGATGATTTTGGAGCACCTGCCCATATATGGGAGTTGTATTCCATCTTTGGCCTGATGTAAGTTGTATAGATATTGAAAAGATCAGAAGGAGTGAAATATTTCTTGCACCGCTTTAAAAAGCCTATGCACTTGAGTGCTTCTTTCGACACTTCGAATACATGTCTCGCCCAACGAGCGTCACATTGTATTTTCATGCCCAGAACATCGAGAGCTTCTGATTGTTCAATATCCGTACCATCGAGAGAAATTGACGATATTGTTGGGTCAGCGAATCGCTTGTGAGACAACAAGCAGCACTGTGTCTTACGTGCATTAAAATCTACTCTATTCACTCGACCCCATTCGGAAATGGCCAGTAGATCCCGGCCAAGTGTCTCATCCATAATTCGCCTTTTGTCTTCAATATCTTGAAGGCTCGGTCTACGGTCGAATGAATACGAATGACAGAGGTTACTATAATCTGCGAAAGAGTAGATTGGATTCACGGTCTGACCCAATAGATCGTCAATGAAAATAAGAAATAAAGAGGGAGAAAGGACAGAGCCCTGTGGTACACCTGCGGTCAGCCTATGTGTGTTGGATGAGAACTTATCTACAACAACTCTAATAGTGCGATCTCTAAGAAAGCTCGATATAAACCGAGCAAATGTATTACCGACTCCAAAAGCGATCAGCTTTGATATGAGTGCACCATGCCAGACTCTATCAAAGGCCTTGGAGATATCTAGAGCCACGACCTTACTCTCACCAAACTGGTGGATAGACCGACTCCAACGCTCCGACAAGAACGCCAACAGGTCTCCCGTAGAGCGATTTCTACGGAAGCCATACTGTCGATCACTTAGCAAGTCGTTGGTCTCTAAATACTTCACAAGATGGTGGTTTACCATGCTCTCCATTACCTTGGAGAGCGCAGAGCAAATCGCAATTGGCGGATAATTCGCAGGATTATTGGCTTCACCCTTTTTAGGGATCGGCTGGACGTTCGCAACCTTCCAACACGCTGGGAAAACTCCCGCACGGTAAGCAAGGTTGAAAAGGTTGCGTAATGCACGGGCTAGCGTCGACGAGCACTTACATAGGACAAGTGCAGAGATACCATCCGGGCCCGGGGATTTATTTACGTCGAGGTTCGCAAGAACCCTTTTAACTGCACGCGTTCGAAAAAATATCTGAGGCATGGAACTTGATACGTTTTCGACCGCGGGGAGTGGTTGATTGCTTTCCGGCAAAGAAGAATTTCCTGCAAATATTTCAGCCAAAAGGTTAGCTTTATCAACCGGGTCAGTGAATGCCTGGTCGTCATTAACAAGAGTTGGGATAGATGAAGAACTATCCTTTACTCTAACAAACGACCAAAAGCTCTTACTTCCCCTAGGAGAAGTAAGAACCTTTGTACGTAGACGTTGTTCGTGCAGAAATTTTTCACGTCTAAGCACTCTGGCACACGAAGCTCTTGCCTGTTTTCGCAGCAGTTCAGTAATGGGGTTTTTGTTTAAACGCCAATTTCTGAACGCTTCCTCCTTTGATCTGACAGCATCCCTGCATGCCTGGTTAAACCAACTGTTTTTGGCTGGTTTAGCCGACATAATTTTATTTGGAACAAAAGTCTTTATACCAGATAAAATTATGTTTTGGATCATTTCAGCCGCAGCATTTACGTCGTTATCAAGAAAGCAAAGTTTCCAATTGAAATGCTGGAAAAAGTGGTTGAGCTCATCCCAACGTGCCTTTTTGTAGAAAAATACTGTCCGCTTTGGGGCTGGTATCGAAGCGACACGAAGAGCGGAATACGGAAAGGATGCTGAAACAATGCAGTGATCGGAGTTACCAAGAGGTGAAAGTACATTAACTTCGTACTTTTCAGGGTGCGAAGTTAAGTAAAGGTCAAGAATGTTATGTTGGTGCCCTTCTACACACGGAATATGTGTCGGTTCATTCACTAGTTGCGTCAAGTCATTTTGCGCGGCGAAGAGCTCGGCGTATTGGCCCTCCGGAGTTGTATGGCTCGAATGTGAAAGCCAGGTGGAATTATGGACATTGAAATCTCCAGCAACGACAATTTCACTGTCCGGATAACTCTCCAAAACTTTCGGCGTCAAAGCCGTTAAGGGAAGCCTCCCTTTCCGAGTTTGGACTTCTATAAATAAACCCAAAATGTAGTACGTGTGTTCCAATCCTGAACTTAACCCAAAGGGAGTTAAATTCTGGATCTTGTGAGTTCAAGTGTTGCTGGCTCTGAAACACTATGTCATTACGTACATATACCACAAGACCTCTGTGGGAAATAAAAAGGGATAGGGTGTGGTACCCAGGAACGTGAAAATCCTGTGGATCAGAATCCTCGCGCACCTGGAACTCACATAGAGCTAAGACGTCAGGCCTTTGGAAATGAATGTGGGAAAACACTGCGAAAAAATTCGCACGCAGCCCACGTATGTTGGGCGAAATGAATCTTAAATCTCTTCATCATTACGCCAACCAGAAAACAAAAACAAATGTCAGTATGTAAGTGCAGTTAACAGTCTCACCCCTCTGCCGCTGCTGGTCCCTCCAATGCTTAGTGTTATGCCTTAAACATTGGACGGACAACGACAAAAAAGCAAGAGAGTCAACTGCACTTACACAAATTGGAAAAAGTGTGGGGCTGGATCTATTAGAAAGGCCAAAGATCCTCTAGGCTTGAAAACAGGAGATCTTGTTCTGTTGAAAGAGATAAAAATGATAAAGAATCAGTCACCATATCGAGGGTCATATAAAATAGTTTGTAGCGAAGAAATAAATTCAATAATAGATATGAATGGGAAGATAGGAAAATATCATAATAAAATGTTAAACAAGTATAACATACTTTAGAATAAATGTTGGCTCCGAAGGTAACAATGAAGAAAAGAAAAGGAAATCATTGCAAAAAAAATAAAATAAAAAAACAAGCAAGTTTTTAATTATGTACTTATTTTTTTTTTAAGGGTGACGGTGTAGTGATATCGATATTAAGTAATAGTCTACCATCCCTAATAGTGATAACAGTCTGAATTTGAAACAGCCAATTAATTGGCACGTTTTATATTTATAAATTTTAAGCGCTCTAAAATAAAGAAATTTGCCTTAGCGCTATTGAGTGCCGGCAGAAGCAAAAAAAAATTAGAGCCTGTGGCGTTATTTTAATGCGCCGGCAAATTATTAGGTAGGCCTAATCTTATACAAACACATTACATGGCTATCCTGCCCAACTCGAACAACAATCAGGTAGTAATCGTGAATACCAGTGTGCCGATTACTAGCTACGACGCGCAATTGAAAGCTATAACTATAGCGCAATATTTACAGCAGCAGCAGAAGCTACCAGACATACCAAGGGTAGAAAAACCAAAGCACAAGAGAGGAGGTAGAATGGTGCGACTTCGCAAGGAGCTGACTGACTTGAAGAGGATGTTGAACAACGATCCACTACCACCCTGGGATTTGGCGTTAGAGATGTGGCAGAAAGTGGATTTTATAGACCCCCAATTATTTGCAAAACAAAAACTGTATAAAATATTTATATTTAAAATAAATATTAAAACACAAAAAAATATATAATTTCTTTATTAAAAAAGGAAAACAAAAATAAATAGTAACATTTTCATAAAAAGAATAATAATAATAAAAATGAAATATAACGAATTAACAAAATATAAAAGAACGAAGAAGACAAGAGCAAAAAAGCAACATATAAGAAACGGAATCACTACACAAAAGAAATAAAAAAGAAAACACGGTATTTGCCATTGGAAAAATTTCACTCAAATATATACACTTTTTTTTCGAAATAACACACACTTCTCTATGGTTACAAAGTACACAGGAAAAATATAATATATGAAT
Source organism: Hydrotaea diabolus (assembly GCA_963513945.1). Classification (NCBI taxonomy): domain Eukaryota; kingdom Metazoa; phylum Arthropoda; class Insecta; order Diptera; family Muscidae; genus Hydrotaea; species Hydrotaea diabolus. The sequence goes on along the minus strand of OY740721.1, from coordinate 17,745,611 downwards.
AATTAAATGGAATTAAAGGCGGAATAACAAAAGATCAGGAGAAGTGTAAACGATAGAATATTAATGTTGTTAATAGACAGCTGATTGTCAATTATATAGTTAATGAGTAACCGGTACCAGAATACAGGGTTGTATTTAAGTTGCAGAATTGTATTCATGAAAGTTGTATACATAAAAGCCGTTATTTTTGAAACATATTAAAGGGTGTTCGCACTATATAATATATTAGTTTTAAGTTATTTGATTATAATAGGGGAGGGGACATAAGGGATGTTCACACCAGACGGTGGAATAGAATTTTATATATGAATTTTGTATGCAATATTTGAGGGTAGTGCACACGGTACGAAATCTATTTTTTTCTGCTATTATTTATACTTTTTGGAACATGCGTGTTTCTATTGGAATCAATTAGGAAATGTATAGATGAATTGGAGAAGCAGACAATAAATTTGAGGAAGAGCAGGAACCGAGTGCATTCAAAAAAGTTTGTAGATGAGAAATTTAGAAGATTAGAAGTTTTGGGGAATACGATGAAAGAGATGGTAGAAGAAACTGTGGAGGTGAAATCCTAACACTTAAATTAAATTTTGATGAACTTCAGGCGGAGGTAGTAGAGATTTTAAATAGTTTGCAGATAAAGGAGAAGAGCGGCAAAAATTAAGTTTACTGACTATTGCGAGTTTTGATATATTGATGGTAGGCAAGAAACTCCAGGTGTTTAAAGGAGCGTATGAATATTTGAAAGCTTCGTGATTTGTTGGGATATGAAGATAAACCAATATTCGTTAGGAATGTATATAATTTCAAGATGTCTACACAGGTACGAAGTGTTTTGGGCCGTTCGAATAGACCAACTACATTTGCCGAGTTGAAAAAAGAACTCGATGATGCTTATCCTAACCCTAGGATTTTATAGCAAATTTTGACAGAGCTAGGGTCTAGTAGGCAAGGTAATTCAAACATAACTGAGTTTAGGGAGGAATATCGTAGTTGTCAGTTCAGTTTGAGATAAGTAATTTGTCGGAACCACCTCAGGAGGCGAAAAATGCAATTTTTAGAGTGAGCGAGAGTATGCCACTTAATATTCCTATGCAGGGGATCAACCACTTTTGTTGGCGAACATGTCAACGATTTTGAATGAGGCAACGCAGAGGTGTGTGACGGCCCAGAAAAGCTTTGTATGGCGAATAGGAACGTATTACCGGTGAATAAATTAGGAGGTCGCGGTGAGGATCGAAGGTACAGCGATGGTGGCAGGTACGATAAAGGTAGAAGTTACGGAAACGGTCACAGCAATGGCAATAGTTATGAGAACGGTTACAATAATGGAAGCAGGTATGGTAACAATTATAATAATGACATGAATTACGGTGGCAGCTACGCTAACGGAGACAGGTATGATAATAGAAGAGGTGGAAATTTTAATTATGACAACAACAATAATGAGTCAAGGAACAGGGGTTACCAACAAACAAACAGAAATAACAATTTTGCGGACATAATGGCAATTTCCGAAATCAGAACAGACAAGCGGATTATAGCCCAAGGGATTAGAGATGTGCTAAAGAGGGCAAGAGTAATTATAGGGCTTATCCTTACAAAGTTCAGCAGGGAAACTCCGAGGGCCGGGTAACAGAAGACGTTTTCCAGGATGGCCAAAATTAAGGTTATTCAATATAGCAGCTAAATCCACTGCATACATAATTTAGACTGCAAAAATAATAGAGACGACAGACACGACACCGGTTTATATACAAAATTATAGGTAACCATAGGCGCAGATGGAGGAGATGAATGATCAAGTGGATCAGCTATTTAAGGATGACATTATTGAACATTCGGTTAGCCCTTACAACTCCCTATTGCTTGTAGTACCCAAGAAGACTTCGGATTATAGAAGAAAATGGCGTTTAGTAGTCGATTTCAGAAAGCTTAATGATAAGATAGTAAATAATAAATTCCCGTTAACTAGGATCCAAGACGTCTTGGACAAGCTAGATAGGGCCAAATATTTTTCAACATTGGACATGACTAGGTCTGTTCACAAGATAGGGCTACACGAGAATTCACGTCCACTTACCGGTTTTTCAACCGGGAATTTCCATTTTTAGTTTAAACGTTTAACTTTTGAACTGAAAATATCATCTAACAGCTTCCAGAGGATGTTAACGATTGCATTTAGTGGTTTAGATGCACATGCTTTCCTTTAAGTGGATGACTAAATGTCTTTGGCTGCAGTTTGAGACACCATAATGAAAATCATTCGAATGTGTTTCACAGGTTGAGGAGGTTTAATATGAAACTTAGCGCAGGAAAGTGCAGTTTTCTAAAGCCAGAACCACTGATACTCAGATATCCAGCTTTGACAAGGCATTTTATATTGACGACTGATGCGTCTAACTATGCTCTTGGTGCGGCCTTGTTATAAGGAGAAGTGGGGTCGGACTTACCCATTTCTTATGCAAGCATGACGTTGTCAAAGCATGATTTGAACAAACCCGTGAAAGAGAAATAGTTACTGGCTATTCATTAGGCTAATAATTTCATTAGACCATACCTATACGGTAGTCACCGACTACAGACCTCTAGTGTCACTCTTTTCACATAGAATCCCATCATCAAAGATGACTCGAATTAGAATAGCTTTAAGCAACTATGATTTTGAGTTAGTCTACAAAAACGGGACAATGAACATTGTCGGGAATAGTTTTGAATTGTGAAATACTCAAAGCGATGATTCCGAGTGGGATTGATGATAAAAAATTTCTTGCGATTACAATAAACATGGCGAAAGATGCTATTACTGAGAACCCTGATAGTACATAAAACCCAGATATTACAAAGAGCCTTGATGTTACAGGTTGCGACACACTCGACCGAAATCCTGATCAAATTTTTGTTTGGGACTGTACATCTAGAGTTGATATACGAAAGATGAGGAGATTGAAGTTATTCCCACTAAAAGAAAGAAAAAGTATAAAAGTAGAAGATATTTATGTTATGGCAGGATGTATTGAAAATCCATCGGTCACAGAGTTGACCTTTTAGAAACTGACATCAAAGATGAGTGAATTAGGAACAAGTGAGCTAGCTTTCAACAAGGGTGATTATATTTTTGAATCAATGACGATGGAGGAGTTTGGAAGAGTGTTTAATGATATACAGCGGAAAATAAAGACAGAACTATGAATTTTACTATACGAAGAACCGAAAAGAATCAACTGTCAAAATAAACAATTGAAATTAATAGGCGAATATCACGATACAGTGCACGGTGGACACCAGGGTGTTAATAATACATGTTTAAAATTGAAGCAGCGATATATATGGAAGAATATGAGTAAAATGGCAAATGATTATGTGGTGAATTGCTCACAGTGCAGAATTAACAGACAAGACATACGAAAGAAGACTAACATTAACGGACACGCCAGGGACAAGTTTTGAAGTTGTATGTTACAATGGATCCATTGAGGTTGTCTGGCAACTATCGGTATATTCTCACTATACAGTGTGATTTGACCAAATACATTACCGCACGTCCAATGGTGGCTAAGGATGCAAGAACAGTTGCTAGGTGTTTAGTCGAGCGTTATATACTGGCGTATGGGACTTTTAAAGTTCTAAAGTCAGAAAAGGGTACGGAGGCTACGAACCAGTTAATGGCAGAAATATGTGGTTTGTTAAAAACCGAGCAGGTCTTCAGCACATCGTATTATCACGAGACATTGGCCTCGATAGAACGGAACCATGGTGTACTCAACGAATTTTTATTGAATTTCTCAAAACATGATGAATGGCATACTTGGACACCATATGTTGCATTTGCCTATAATACCACACCGCATATAGGTACTGCCGAATGATGGTATTTCTAGCGAGAAGATCCTTTATAATAGCGAGAGTTATATTGGTGAACTGCGTCAGAGATTTAAATTTTCTCTTAAAAAGCACGAGATCTATTAGAAAGGCCAAAGATCCTCTAGGCTTGAAAACAGGAGATCTTGTTCTGTTGAAAGAGATAAAAAGGATGAAGAATCAGTCACCATATCGAGGGTCATATAAAATAGTTTGTAGCGAAGAAATAAATTCAATAATAGATATGAATGGGAAGATAGGAAAATATCATAATAAAATGTTAAACAAGTATAACATACTTTAGAATAAATGTTGGCTCCGAAGGTAACAATGAAGAAAAGAAAAGGAAATAAAAAAAACAAGCAAGTTTTTGAATTATGTACTTATTTTTTTTAAGGGTGACGGTGTAGTGATATCGATATTAAGTAATAGTCTACCATCCCTAATAGTGATAACAGTCTGAATTTGAAACAGCCAATTAATTGGCACGTTTTATATTTATAAATTTTAAGCGCTCTAAAGTGCTCTAAAATAAAGAAATTTGCCTTAGCGCTATTGAGTGCCGGCAGAAGCAAAAAAAATTAGAGCCTGTGGCGTTATTTTAAAGCGCCGGCAAATTATTAGGTAGGCCTAATCTTATACAAACATATTACATGGATATCCTGCCCAACTCGAACAACAATCAGGTAGTAACCGTGAATACCAGTGTGCTGATTACTAGCTACGACGCGCAACTGAAAGCTATAACTATAGCGCAATATTTATAGCAGCAGCAGAAGCTACCAGACATACCAAGGGTAGAAAAACCAAAGCACAAGAGAGGAGGTAGAATGGTGTGACTTCGCAAGGAGCTGACTGACTTGAAGAGGATGTTGAACAACGATCCACCACCACCCTGGGATTTGGCGGTAGAGATGTGGCAGAAAGTGGATTTTATAGAAACCCAATTATTTGCAAAACAAAAACTGCATAAAATATTTATATTTAAAATAAATATTAAAACACAAAAAAATATATAATTTCTTTATTAAAAAAAAGAAAACAAAAATAAATAGTAACATTTTCATAAAAAGAATAATAATAATAAAAATGAAATATAACAAATTAACAAAATATAAAAGAACAAAGAAGACAAGGGCAAAAAAAGCAACATATAAGAAACGGAATCACTACACAAAAGAAAAAAAAGAAATAAAAAAGAAAACACGGTATTTGCCATTGGAAAAATTTCACTCAAATATATACACTTTTTTTCGAAATAACACACACTTCTCTATGGTTACAAAGTACACAGGAAAAATATAATATATGAATAATTAAATGAAATTTAAGGCGGAATAACACAAAAGATCAGGAGAAGTGTAAACGATAGAATATTAATGTTGTTAATAGACAGTTGATTGTCAATTATATAGTTAATGAGTAACCGGTACCAGAATACAGGGTTGTATTTAAGTTGCAGAATTGTATGCATGAAAGTTGTATACATAAAAGCCGTTATTTTTGAAACATATTAAAGGGTGTTCGCACTATATAATATATCAGTTTTAAGTTATTTGATTATAAATAATTATATGTATATTTTATGAGGGGACATAAGGGATGTTCACACCAGACGGTGGAATAGAATTTTATATATGAATTTTGTATGCAATATTTGAGGGTAGTGCACACGGTGCGAAATCTAATTTTTTTTCTGCTATTATTTATACTTTTTGGAACATGCGTGTTTCTATTGGAATCAATTAGGAAATGTATAGATGAATTGGAGAAGCAGACAATAAATTTGAGGAAGAGCAGGAACCGAGTGCATTCAAAAAAGTTTGTAGATGAGAAATTTAGAAGATTAGAAGTTTTGGGGAATACGATGAAAGAGATAGTAGAAGAAACTGTGGAGGTGAAATCCTAACACTTAAATTAAATTTTGATGAACTTCAGGCGGAGGTAGTAGAGATTTTAAATAGTTTGCAAATAAAGGAGAAGAGCGGCAAAAATTAAGTTTACTGACTAATGCGAGTTTTGATATTTTGATGGTAGGCAAGAACCTCCAGGTGTTTAAAGGAGAGTATGAATATTTGAATGCTTTTATTACGCAGGCGGAAATTTTTCATGATTTGTTGGGATATGAAGATAAACCAATATTCGTTAGGAATGTATATAATTTCAAGATGTCTACACAGGTACGAAGTGTTTTGGGCCGTTCGAATAGACCAACTACATTTGCCGAGTTGAAAAAAGAACTCGATGATGCTTATCATTCGAGTTCTTTTATAGCAAATTTTATAGCAAATTTTGGCAGAGCTAGGGACTAGTAGGCAAGGTAATTCAAACATAACTGAGTTTAGGGAAGAATATCGTAGTTGTCAGTTCAGCTTGAGATAAGTAATTTGTCGGAACCACCTCAGGAGGCGAAAGATGCAATTTTTAGAGTGAGCGAGAGTATGCCACTTAATATTCCTATGCAGGGGATCAATGCTGAGTACCAACCACTTTTGTTAGCGAACATGTCAACGATTTTGAATGAGGCAACGCAGAGGTGTGTGACGGCCCAGAAAAGCCTTGGTATGGAGAATTGGAATGTATTACCGATGAATAAATTAGGAGGTCGCGGTGAGGATCGAAGGTACAGCGATGGTGGCAGGTACGATAAAGGTAGAAGTTACGGAAACGGTAACAGCAATGGCAATAGTTGTGAGAACGGTTACAATAATGGAAGCAGGTATGGTAACAATTATAATAATGACATGAATTACGGTGGCAGCTACGCTAACGGAGACAGGTATGATAATAGAAGAGGTGGAAATTTTAATTATGACAACAACAATAATGAGTCAAGGAACAGGGGTTACCAACAAACAAACAGAAATAACAATTTTGCGGACATAATGGCAATTTCCGAAATCAGAACAGACAAGCGGATTATAGCCCAAGGGATTAGAGATGTGCTAAAGACTGCAAGAGTAATTATATGGCTTATCCTTACAAAGTTCAGCAGGGAAACTCCGAGGGCCGGGTAACAGAAGACGTTTTCCAGGATGGCCAAAATTAAGGTTATTCAATATAGCAGCTAAATCCACTGCATACATAGTTTTAGACTGCAAAAATATAAACAGAGCTTTGAGATTCTTGGTGGACACAGGGCGGATATATTTGCAAGAATCTGCGTTTTTCTAATGTGAATTTAATTAATACGGCAAGGCTAACGGGAATAACTGAAAACGCGGTGCAGTAGTCGATGCTTCTACCCTAACCCATAGTTTTTCATTGTCGACAGAGATTTTCCTATCCTTACTGATGGAATAATTGGGCGAGATATTTTAACAAGATATATGAGCAAGATTGCTTTTGAAACTTTTACAATAACATTTAATGTACTTGGAGAAGACATTGTGCTACCTATGAACTCGAGGAGAATATGTTGGATCATATCGGCAAGATCGGAAATGATTAAACCTATCGATTTAATGGTAAATGAAGGCAGCATAGTACTTAACAAGGAGCTGTCTGATGGTGTGTAGCTTGCAAATCGATTGATTCCATCAAGTGGAATAGCGCATGTTAAGCTGTTAAACACTACGGATAAATGGTTAACATTGATTAGATAGACTTCGAGGAGCATTTTTTAAGAGAGTATAGTGTATGCTATGCAAGATGATCGGAAACGCCTAATGACGTTAGGCTTTTCACACTTTTAGAAAAATGAATATTGGAACCAGCTATCCAGATGCGAGAGAATCAATTATAAAGATAGTAACAGATTTTCAAGATGTTTTTCATTTCCAGGTAAATAACTAAGCGTGAATAATTTGTATATGCAACAAATAGAGACGACAGACACGACACCGGTTTATATACAAAATTATAGGTAACCATAGGCGCAGATGGAGGAGATGCATGATCAAGTGGATCAGCTATTTGAGGATGACATTATTGAACATTCGGTTAGTCCTTACAACTCCCTATTGCTTGTAGTACCCAAGAAGACTTCGGATTATAGAAGAAAATGGCGTTTAGTAGTCGATTTCAGAAAGCTTAATGATAAGATAGTAAATAATAAATTCCCTTTAACTAGGATCCAAGACGTCTTGGACAGGCTTAAGGGTGACGGTGTAGTGATATCGATATTAAGTAATAGTCTACCATCCCTAATAGTGATAACAGTCTGAATTTGAAACAGCCAATTAATTGGCACGTTTTATATTTATAAATTTTAAGCGCTCTAAAGTGCTCTAAAATTAAGAAATTTGCCTTAGCGCTATTGAGTGCCGGCAGAAGCAAAAAAAAATTAGAGCCTGTGGCGTTATTTTAAAGCGCCGGCAAATTATTAGGTAGGCCTAATCTTATACAAACACATTACATGGCTATCCTGCCCAACTCGAACAACAATCAGGTAGTAACCGTGAATACCAGTGTGCCGATTACTAGCTACGACGCGCAACTGAAAGCTATAACTATAGCGCAATATTTACAGCAGAAGCTACCAGCCATACCAAGGGTAGAAAAACCAAAGCACAAGAGAGGAGGTAGAATGGTGCGACTTCGCAAGGAGCTGACTGACTTGAAGAGGATGTTGAACAACGATCCACCACCAACCTGGGATTTGGCGGTAGAGATGTGGCAGAAAGTGGATTTTATAGAAACCCAATTATTTGCAAAACAAAAACTGTATAAAATATTTATATTTAAAATAAATATTAAAACTTAAAAAAATATATAATTTCTTTATTAAAAAAAGAAAACAAAAATAAATAGTAACATTTTCATAAAAAGAATAATAATAATAAAAATGAAATATAACGAATTAACAAAATATAAAAGAACGAAGAAGACAAGAGCAAAAAAAGCAACATATAAGAAACGGAATCACTACACAAAAGAAAAAAAGAAATAAAAAAGAAAACACGGTATTTGCCATTGGAAAAATTTCACTCAAATATATACACTTTTTTTCGAAATAACACATACTTCTCTATGGTTACAAAGTACACAGGAAAAATATAATATATGAATAATTAAATGGAATTTAAGGCGGAATAACACAAAAGATCAGGAGAAGTGTAAACGATAGAATATTAATGTTGTTAATAGACAGCTGATTGTCAATTATATAGTTAATGAGTAACCGGTACCAGAATACAGGGTTGTATTTAAGTTGCAGAATTGTATTCATGAAAGTTGTACACATGAAAGCCGTTATTTTTGAAACATATTAAAGGCTGTTCGCTCTATATAATATATTAGTTTTAAGTTATTTGATTATAATGAGGGGAGGGGACATAAGGGATGTTCACACCAGACGGTGGAATAGAATTTTATATATGAATTTTGTATGCAATATTTGAGGGTAGTGCACACGGTGCGAAATCTATTTTTTTTCTGCTATTATTTATACTTTTTGGAACATGCGTGTTTCTATTGGAATCAATTAGGAAATGTATAGATGAATTGGAGAAGCAGACAATAAATTTGAGGAAGAGCAGGAACCGAGTGCATTCAAAAAAGTTTGAAGATGAGAAATTTAGAAGATTAGAAGTTTTGGGGAATACGATGAAAGAGATAGTAGAAGAAACTGTGGAGGTGAAATCCTAACACTTAAATTAAATTTTGATGAACTTCAGGCGGAGGTAGTAGAGATTTTAAATAGTTTGCAAATAAAGGAGAAGAGCTTCAAAAATTAAGTTTACTGACTAATGCGAGTTTTGATATTTTGATGGTAGGCAAGAACCTCCAGGTGTTTAAAGGAGAGTATGAATATTTGAATGCTTTTATTACGCAGGCGGAAATTTTTCATGATTTGTTGGAAAATGAAGATAAACCAATATTCGTTAGGAATGTATATAATTTCAAGATGTCTACACAGGTACGAAGTGTTTTGGGCCGTTCGAATAGACCAACTAGATTTGCCGAGTTGAAAAAAGAACTCGATGATGCTTATCCTAACCCTAGGATTTTATAGCAAATTTTGACAGAGCTAGGGTCTAGCAGGGAAGGTAATTCAAACATAACTGAGTTTAGGGAAGAATATCGTAGTTGTCAGTTCAGTTTGAGATAAGTAATTTGTCGGAACCACCTCAGGAGGCGAAAGATGCAATTTTTAGAGTGAGCGAGAGTATGCCACTTAATATTCCTATGCAGGGGATCAATGCTAAGTACCAACCACTTTTGTTGGCGAACATGTCAACGATTTTGAATGAGGCAACGCAGAGGTGTGTGACGGCCCAGAAAAGCTTTGTATGGAGAATAGGAACGTATTACCGGTGAATAAATTAGGAGGTCGCGGTGAGGATCGAAGGTACAGCGATGGTGGCAGATTAGATTAGAGATGTGCTAAAGAGGGCAAGAGTAATTATAGGGCTTATCCTTACAAAGTTCAGCAGGGAAACTCCGAGGGCCGGGTAACAGAAGACGTTTTCCAGGATGGCCAAAATTAAGGTTATTCAATATAGCAGCTAAATCCACTGCATACATAATTTAGACTGCAAAAATAATAGAGACGACAAACACGACACCGGTTTATATACAAAATTATAGGTAACCATAGGCGCAGATGGAGGAGATGAATGATCAAGTGGATCAGCTATTTAAGGATGACATTATTGAACATTCGGTTAGCCCTTACAACTCCCTATTGCTTGTAGTACCCAAGAAGACTTCGGATTATAGAAGAAAATGGCGTTTAGTAGTCGATTTCAGAAAGCTTAATGATAAGATAGTAAATAATAAATTCCCGTTAACTAGAATCCAAGACGTCTTGGACAAGTTAGATAGGGCCAAATATTTTTCAACATTGGACATGACTAGGTCTGTTCACAAGATAGGGCTACACGAGAATTCACGTCCACTTACCGCTTTTTCAACCGGGAATTTCCATTTTTAGTTTAAACGTTTAAGTTTTGAACTGAAAATGTCATCTAACAGCTTCCAGAGGATGTTAACGATTGCATTGAGTGGTTTAGATGTACATGCTATCCTTTAAGTGGATGGCATAATAGTCTTTGGTTGCAGTTTGAGACACCATAATGAAAATCTTTCGAATGTGTTGAGGAGGTTGAGGAGATTTAATTTGAAACTTAAAGCAGGAAAGTGCAGTTTTCTAAAGCCAGAAACACTGATACTCAGATATCCAGGTTTTACAAGGCATTTTATATTGATGACTGATGTGTCTAACTATGCTCTTGGTGCGGTCTTGTCATAAGGAGAAGTGGGGTCGGACTTGCCAATTTCTTATGCAAGCACTACGTTGTCAAAGCACGATTTGAACAAACCCGTGAAAAAGAAATTGTTACTGGCTATTCATTAGGCTATTTATTTATTTAGACCATACCCATCCGGTAGAAGGTTTACGGTAGTCACAGATCACAGACCTCTAGTGTCACTCTTTTCACATAGAAACCTATCATCAAAGATGACTCGAATTAGAATAGCTTTAAGCAACTATGATTTTGAGATAGTCTATAAAAACGGGACAATGAATACAATTGCCGATGCATTGTCGGGAATAGTTATGAATAGTGAAATACTCAAAGCGATGATTCCGATTGGGATTGATGATAAAAAATTTCTTGCGATTACAATAAACATGGCGAAAGATGCTATTACAGAGAACCCTGATATTACAAAAAACCCAGATATTACAAAGAGCCTTGGTGTTACAGGTTGCGACACACTCGACCGAAATCCTGATCAAATTTTTGTTTTGGACTGTACATCTAGAGTTGATATACGAAAGATGAGGAGATTGAACTTATTCTCACTAAAAGAAAGAAAAAATATAAAAGTAGAAGATATTTATGTTATGGCAGGATGTAGTGAAAATCCATCGGTCACAAAGTTGACCATGGAGAAACTGACATCAAAGATAAGTGAATTAGGAACACGTGAGCTAGCTTTCAACAAGGGTGATTATATTTTTGAATCAATACCGATGGATGAGTTTAGAAGAGTTTCTAATAAGATAGAGCGGAAAATGAAGACAGAACTAAGAATGTTACTGTACGAAGAACCGAAGAGAATCAACTGTCAAAATAAACAATTGAAATTAATAGGCGAATATCACGATACAGTCTACGGCGGACACCAGGGTGTTAGAAATACATGTTTAAAATTTAAGCAGCGATATATATGGAAGAATATGAGTAAAATGGCAAATGATTATGTGGTAAATTGCTCACAGTGCAGAATTAACAAACAGACACGATGGAGGAGATGAATGATCAAGTGGATCAGCTATTTAAGGATGATATTATTGAACATTCGGTTAGCCCTTACAACTCCCTATTGCTTGTAGTACCCAAAAAGACTTCGGATGGTAGAAGAAAATGGCGTTTAGTGGTCGATTTCAGAAAGCTTAATGATAAGATAGTAAATGATAAATTCCCGTTAACTAGGATCCAAGATGTCTTGGACAGGCTAGATAGGGCCAAATATTTTTCAACATTGGACATGACTAGCTCTTTTCACCAGATAGGGCTACACGAGAATTCACGTCCACTTACCGCTTTTTCAACCGGGAATTTCCATTTTTAGTTTAAACGATTAACTTTTGAACTGAAAATATCATCTAACAGCTTCCAGAGGATGTTAACGATTGCATTGAGTGGTTTAGATGCACATGCTTTCCTTTAAGTGGATGACATAATAGTCTTTGGTTGCAGCTTGAGACACCATAATGAAAATCTTTCGAATGTGTTGAGGAGGTTAAGGAGGTTTAATTTGAAACTTAAAGCAGGAAAGTGCAGTTTTCTAAAGCCAGAACCACTGATACTAAGATATCCAGGTTTTACAAGGCATTTTATATTGATGACTGATGCGTCTAACTATGCTTTTGGTGCGGTCTTGTGATAAGGAGAAGTGGGGTCGGACTTACCCATTTCTTATGCAAGCACGACGTTGTCAAAGCACGATTTGAACAAACCCGTGAAAGAGAAATAACTACTGGCTATTCATTAGGCTATTTATATTTTAAGACCATACCTATTCGGTAGAAGGTTTACAGAAGTCACCGATCACAGACCTCTATTGTCACTCTTTTCACATAGAAACCCATCATCAAAGATGACTCGAATTAGAATAGCTTTAAGCAACTATGATTTTGAGATAGTCTATAAAAACGGGACAATGAATACAAATGCAATGCCGGGAATGGTTATGAATAGTGAAATACTCAAAGCGATGATTCCGAGTGGGATTGATGATAAAAAATTTCTTGCGATTACAAGAAACATGGCGAAAGATGCTATTACAGAGAACCCTGATATTACAAAAAAACCCAGATATTACAAAGAGCCTTAATGTTACAGGTTGCGACACACTCGACCGAAATCCTGATCAAATTTTTGTTTGGGACTGTACATCTAGAGTTGATATACGAAAGATGAGGAGATTGAAGTTATTCTCACTAAAAGAAAGAAAAAATATAAAAGTAGAAGATATTTATGTTATGGCAGGATGTAGTGAAAATCCATCGGTCACAAAGTTGACCATGGAGAAACTGACATCAAAGATGAGTGAATTAGGAACACGTGAGCTAGCTTTCAACAAGGGTGATTATATTTTTGAATCAATAACGATGGATGAGTTTAGAAGAGTTTCTAATAAGATAGAGCGGAAAATGAAGACAGAACTAAGAATTTTACTGTACGAAGAACCGAAGAGAATCAACTGTCAAAATAAACAATTGAAATTAATAGGCGAATATCACGATACAGTCTACGGCGGACACCAGGGTGTTAGAAATACATGTTTAAAATTTGAGTATGAGTAAAATGGCAAATGATTATGTGGTCAATTGCTCACAGTGCAGAATTTACAAACAGACACGATAGAGGAGATGAATGATCAAGAGGATCAGCTATTTAAGGATGACATTATTGAACATTCGGTTAGCCCTTACAACTCCCTATTGCTTGTAGTACCCAAGAAGACTTCGGATGGTAGAAGAAAATGGCGTTTAGTGGTCGATTTCAGAAAGCTTAATGATAAGATAGTAAATGATAAATTCCCGTTAACTAGGACAGGCTAGATAGGGCCAAATATTTTTCAACATTGGACATGACTAGCTCTTTTCACCAGATAGGGCTACACGAGAATTCACGTCCACTTACCGCTTTTTCAACCGGGAATTTCCATTTTTAGTTTAAACGATTAACTTTTGAACTGAAAATATCATCTAACAGCTTCCAGAGGATGTTAACGATTGCATTTAGTGGTTTAGATGCACATGCTTTCCTTTAACCCTTAAATGCTCACTGTATCTTTGAAGATACAACCACTAAAAAAATTCCCAAGACTACATCTTCAACTCAAATATGATTTCATCTGCATAAATTCATTTAGAAAACCAAAACCCTTTACTAAAAAATACAATTTCATAAAAATTTTATGAATTGTGAACTAACTTTGTGATAAAACATAAAAAAATATAATCGAGCTGAATTTAAAAAAATCCATTTTTTTTCTTGGAAAATATGAGAGCGTATTAATATTTGATGCCCAAAAAAAATATAGGGTAGGACTACAATATGCCTAGTATCGACTGAAAGTTATTTGAGAACATTTTCTTTCATGACCCGAGCGGAAGAAGAGATTTAATGGTTGTATCTTTAAAGATACAACGAGCGTTCCTCCACAAAATTCAAAGTCGGTTGTTTTTAAATTTTTTACTGGTGTCGCTACACAATTTCATTTACATTTGATGCGTTGATGCAGCAAGTTCACTTCTTTTGAACTTAAAAATTATTTTAATTAGAATAACTTTTTTAAAACAGTCATGTCAGGTTTTTTGAAAGTTGGTGGAGTCAATATGACTGAAGGCGAGGTATGCGAATTATTGTGCAATAGCGAAGATATTGCTTACGATAGTACCGATTGCAGCGATTCAGATATTGATAACTTGGAGGACACTATTCCACTGGAGAAGGTATGTAGAAAGAAGGTTACTCCGCTAGGAGAAACTAACATGCAAGTGATTGTCGATGAAAATGATACCGATGATGAGACCGTGGATGAAATTGACCTCAATACATCCGTACATGATTCTTTTCTCAAAATGATAAATGACGATAATTATGAAGGAAGTCCAACAAATGTTGATCTTGGTGAACTGGAAACGCTTGATTTTGGGCCATCAACTTCTTCTGCCGCAAAAAGAAATAATTCGGTTTCATTTGCATCTCACTTCCGTGAAGTAAAAATTGATCCTAAATCTTCTGAATTTGAAAGAGTCTTATGGAAGAAGGGTAATCTTCAATTTAATGAAGAGCAAGTTCGATTTAGTGGGGATAGTAGTCTTCCGGAAAATATACAAAATTTAGAAACACCATACCAAGTTTGGTCCTATTTGTTTTCACAGTCTTTGGAGGAACATATCGTTGAAGAAACTTTAAAATATGCCGGAATTGACAATGCATTTACTTTCAATGTATTTGACCTTCGTAAATTTATTGGAATCCTCTTCTATATGACATACTATAAGCTCCCAAACTCAAGAGATTACTGGTCTCAAAACAGTCATCGATGCGTAGATGTGATAAAAGCTCAAATGAACAGAAGACGCTTTGAAAAAATAAGGGAAGTATTACATTTCAATGATAAAGATAAACAACCTGCAAGAGATGATCCAAATCGTGATAGGCTTTATCTAATTCGACCTGTAATTGACACTCTCAACAAAACATTTGGTAGCATTCCAAAATTAGACAGGTTATGTGTAGATGAGCAAATGTGCTCCACTAAAATTGGTAGCTATATGAAGCAATATTTGCCAAATAAACCAAAAAAATGGGGCTTCAAATTTTATGTCATGTGTGATACTACGGGATACGCTTACAAATTTGAATTATATAGTGGATCGATTAATATACCTACTGTATTAGAACCGGATCTTCAATCTTCTGCAAATATAGTCATCAGACTGCTCCGGGAGGTGCCTCGATTTCAAAACTATATAGTCTACTTTGACAATTTTTACACCACAGTGCCGCTTTTAGTATATTTGCGAACACAGGGTATACTTGCTGCAGGTACTATCAGACGCAACAGAATCAAAAATTGCAAGCTTCCTGATGAGAAATTAATGATGAAATATGAGCGGGGAACAAGCCAAGAATTTATTTCCAATATATATGGAGTCGATGTAACATCACTGTCATGGAAAGACAACCGAATTGTCAACTTAGTATCTACTTATGTTGGCACTAAGCCAATATCAGACACTAATAATTCGGAGACGCAGCCTCTAACAGTGAAGCGATTTGACAAAAAAGATAAATCTGTTAAAAATATTCCTTGTCCACAAATCATAAAAGATTACAACCGTCACATGGGCGGAGTTGATTTAATGGACAGCTCAATGGGTCGCCACAAAATAATGATGAAAAGTCGTAAGTGGACAAACAGAGTATTTTATCATCTTCTTGATATGACTTGTATAAATGCCTGGTTACTATACAAGAGAATAAATAAAGGCCGGCCGGGATTTAAGGAATTAAGATTAGTGGACTTTAAGCTTGAGGTGGCTGACGCTTTATTTTCATTTAATACTAAAGCAGCTCCTGAGCGTGGACGTCCAGGTCTAGAAAAACAAATTCTTGAGAAACGTCGAAGACCGAATGCACAACCGATTCCTCCTAGAGATACCAGATTAGACTTGACCGATCATTGGACAACGATGGACAAAAAAGGAAGATGCAAGATGCCGAATTGCACAGGACAAACCAGAATGTTTTGCACAAAATGTAAGATCAATTTGTGTATAACCTCGGATAAGAATTGCTTTTTTGATTACCATCATAACTAATGATTTTTAGATGTTATTTGTATTAGTATTGACTTGAATTTATTTTATTTATGTTTTTGTTGTATTGAATTTTACCTTTTATTATTTAGTTTGCATTATATAAGTTGTTTAAAATAAAAAACCTTTAAAAACTAAAATTTTATAAATTATTTTCGCCTCATTTTTTAACCAAACCTTCTGAAAAAATGATATGGGTGAGCGCTCACTGTATCTTCTAAGATACAACCACTTTTTTGAAAATAACTGCTAAAATTTAAATTTTTTCAAAAAAAAAGTATGCAGCTGTTATTTTTTTACCATTTTACATTATATATATTTTTTTCATTAAAATCGGCGTTCATGAGCATTTAAGGGTTAAGTGGATGACAAAATGTCTTTGGCTGCAGTTTGAGACACCATCATGAAAATCATTCGAATGTGTTTCACAGGTTGAGGAGGTTTAATATGAAACTTAGCGCAGGAAAGTGCAGTTTTCTAACGCCAGAACCACTGATACTCAGATATCCAGCTTTGACAAGGCATTTTATATTGACGACTGATGCGTCTAACTATGCTCTTGGTGCGGCCTTGTTATAAGGAGAAGTGGGGTCGGACTTACCCATTTCTTATGCAAGCACGACGTTGTCAAAGCATGATTTGAACAAACCCGTGAAAGAGAAATAGTTACTGGCTATTCATTAGGCTAATAATTTCATTAGACCATACCTATACGGTAGAAGGTTTACGGTAGTCACCGACTACAGACCTCTAGTGTCACTCTTTTCACATAGAATCCCATCATCAAAGATGACTCGAATTAGAATAGCTTTAAGCAACTATGATTTTGAGTTAGTCTACAAAAACGGGACAATGAACATTGTCGGGAATAGTTTGAATTGTGAAATACTCAAAGCGATGATTCCGAGTGTGATTGATGATAAAAAATTTCTTGCGATTACAATAAACATGGCGAAAGATGCTATTACTGAGAACCCTGATAGTACATAAAACCCAGATATTACAAAGAGCCTTGATGTTACAGGTTGCGACACACTCGACCGAAATCCTGATCAAATTTTTGTTTGGGACTGTACATCTAGAGTTGATATACGAAAGATGAGGAGATTGAAGTTATTCCCACTAAAAGAAAGAAAAAGTATAAAAGTAGAAGATATTTATGTTATGGCAGGATGTATTGAAAATCCATCGGTCACAGAGTTGACCTTTTAGAAACTGACATTAAAGATGAGTGAATTAGGAACAAGTGAGCTAGCTTTCAACAAGGGTGATTATATTTTTGAATCAATAACGATGGAGGAGTTTGGAAGAGTGTTTAATGAGATACAGCGGAAAATAAAGACAGAACTATGAATTTTACTATACGAAGAACCGAAAAGAATCAACTGTCAAAATAAACAATTGAAATTAATAGGCGAATATCACGATACAGTGCACGGTGGATACATGTTTAAAATTGAAGCAGCGATATATATGGAAGAATATGAGTAAAATGGCAAATGATTATGTGGTGAATTGCTCACAGTGCAGAATTAACAGACAAGACATACGAAAAAAGACTAACATTAACGGACACGCCAGGGACAAGTTTTGAAGTTGTATGTTACAATGGATCCATTGAGGTTGTCTGGCAACTATCGGTATATTCTCACTATACAGTGTGATTTGACCAAATACATTACCGCACGTCCAATGGTGGCTAAGGATGCAAGAACAGTTGCTAGGTGTTTAGTCGAGCGTTTTATACTGGCGTATGGGACTTTTAAAGTTCTTAAGTCAGAAAAGGGTACGGAAGCTACGAACCAGTTAATGGCAGAAATATGTGGTTTGTTAAAAACCGAGCAGATCGTATTCAGCACATCGTATTATCACGAGACATTGGCCTCGGTAGAACGGAACCATGGTGTACTCAACGAATTTTTATTGAATTTCTCAAAACATGATGAATGGCATACTTGGACACCATATGTTGCATTTGCCTATAATACCACACCGCATATAGGTACTGCCGAATGATGGTATTTCTAGCGAGATGATCCTTTATAATAGCGAGAGTTATATTGGTGAACTGCGTCAGAGATTTAAATTTTCTCTTGAAAAGCACGAGATCTATTAGAAAGGCCAAAGATCCTCTAGGCTTGAAAACAGGAGATCTTGTTCTGTTGAAAGAGATAAAAAGGATGAAGAATCAGTCACCATATCGAGGGTCATATAAAATAGTTTGTAGCGAAGAAATAAATTCAATAATAGATATGAATGGGAAGATAGGAAAATATCATAATAAAATGTTAAACAAGTATAACATACTTTAGAATAAATGTTGGCTCCGAAGGTAACAATGAAGAAAAGAAAAGGAAATCATTGCAAAAAAAATAAAATAAAAAACAAGCAAGTTTTTGAATTATGTACTTATTATTTTTTTTGAAAGGGTGACGGTGTAGTGATATCGATATTAAGTAATAGTCTACCATCCCTAATAGTAATAACAGTCTGAATTTGAAACAGCCGATTAATTGGCACGTTTTATATTTATAAATTTTAAGAGCTCTAAAGTGCTCTAAAATAAAGAAATTTGCCTTAGCGCTATTGAGTGCCGGCAGAAGCAAAAAAAATTAGAGCCTGTGGCGTTATTTTAAAGCGCCGGCAAATTATTATGTAGGCCTAATCTTATACAAACACATTACATGGCTATCCTGCCCAACTCGAACAACAATCAGGTAGTAACCGTGAATACCAGTGTGCCGATTACTAGCTACGACGCGCAACTGAAAGCTATAACTATAGCGCAATATTTACAGCAGCAGCAGAAGCTACCAGCCATACCAAGGGTAGAAAAACCAAAGCACAAGAGAGGAGATAGAATGGTGCGACTTCGCAAGGAGCTGACTGACTTGAAGAGGATGTTGAACAACGATCCACCACCACCCTGGGCTTTGGCGGTAGAGATGTGGCAGAAAGTGGATTTTATAGAAACCCAATTATTTGCAAAACAAAAACTGTATAAAATATTTATATTTAAAATAAATATTAAAACACAAAAAATATATAATTTCTTTATTAAAAAAAGAAAACAAAAATAAATAGTAACATTTTCATAAAAAGAATAATAATAATAAAAATGAAATATAACGAATTAACAAAATATAAAAGAACGAAGAAGACAAGAGCAAAAAAAGCAACATATAAGAAACAGAATCACTACACAAAAGAAAAAAAGAAATAAAAAAGAAAACACGGTATTTGCCATTGGAAAAATTTCACTCAAATATATACACTTTTTTCGAAATAACACACACTTCTCTATGGTTACAAAGTACACAGGAAAAATATAATATATGAATAATTAAATGGAATTAAAGGCGGAATAACACAAAAGATCAGGAGAAGTGTAAACGATAGAATATTAATGTTGTTAATAGACAGCTGATTGTCAATTATATAGTAAATGAGTAACCGGTACCAGAATACAGGGTTGTATTTAAGTTGCAGAATTGTATTCATGAAAGTAGTACACATAAAAGCCGTTATTTTTGAAACATATTAAAGGGTGTTCGCACTATATAATATATCAGTTTTAAGTTATTTGATTATAAATAATTATATGTATATTTTATGAGGGGACATAAGGGATGTTCACACCAGACGGTGGAATAGAATTTTATATATGAATTTTGTATGCAATATTTGAGGGTAGTGCACACGGTGCGAAATCTATTTTTTTTCTGCT
The DNA here is from genome assembly GCA_963513945.1 of Hydrotaea diabolus. Lineage (NCBI taxonomy): Eukaryota > Metazoa > Arthropoda > Insecta > Diptera > Muscidae > Hydrotaea > Hydrotaea diabolus. The sequence continues at coordinate 17,725,230 of OY740721.1, read as the reverse complement.
ATTATTTATACTTTTTGGAACATGCGTGTTTCTATTGGAATCTATTAGGAAATGTGTAGATGAATTGAAGAAGCAGAAAATAAATTTGAGGAAGAGCAGGAATAGAGTGCATTCAAAAAAGTTTGTAGACGAGAAATTAAGAATATTGAAAGTTTTGGGGAATACGGTGAAGAAATAGTAGAAGGAACTGTGGAGGTGAAAACCTAACACCTAAATTAAATTTTGAAACACTTCAGGCGGAGGTAGTAGAGATTTTAAATAGTTTGAAGATAAAGGAGGAAGAACGGCAAGAATGAAGTTTACTGAATATTGCGAGTTTTGATATTTCGATGGTAGGCAAGAACCTCCAGGTGTTTAAAGGAGCATATGAATATTTGAAAGCTAGGGACTACTAGGCAGGGTAATTCAAACATAACTGAGTTCAGGGAAAGAATATCGAAGTTATCAGTTCAGTTTGAGATAAGTAATTTGTCGGAACCATTTCAGGAGACGAAAGATGCAATTTTTAGAGTGAGCCAGAGTGTGCTACTTATTATTCTTATGCAGGAGTCAATGCTGAGTACCAACCACTTTTGTTGGCGAACATGTCAAAGATTTTGAATGAGGCAACGCAGATGTGTGTGACGGCCGAGAAAAGCCTTTGTTTGGAGAATAGGAACGTATTACCGGTAAATAAATTAGGAGGTCGCGGTGAGGATCGAAGGTACAGCGACGGTGGCAGGTTCGATAAAGGTAGAAGTTACAGAAACGGTCACAGTAATGGCAATAGTTATGAGAACGGTTACAATAATGGAAGCAGGTATGGTAACAATTATAATAATTACAGGAATTACGGTGGCAGCTACGCTAACGGAGGAAGGCATGATAATAGAAGAGGTGGAAATTTTAATTATGACAACAACAATAATGAGTCAAGGAACTGGGGTTACCAACAAACAAACAGAAATAACAATTTTGTAGACATAATGTTGAATGGCAGCTCTATTTCTTGTACAATGCAACACTTCCAAACTACACACATACATATGAATTCTTCTGTTTTGTTCTTTTCCTTACTATGCTTTGTATAGTTTTCTTTTTTATCCATGTTATCAATGTGGTCATTAGTAAATGAAGTTACAACAAAGCCAGAGGAAAGTGCAGCAAATGTAGCAGCTGTGGCGATTTGGAAAGCTAAAGATGAAAAGGCGATGGCTTCGATCATTTTAAGTCTGACATCAATGCAGATAGGACATATCAAAAACTGTGCGACTTCCAAAGATGCTTGGAACACTCTTCTCGAGGTCCATCGTCCAAGAGGTCCAGTTCGCAAAGTGACATTATTTAAGCAGATTTTGAATATGCGTATGACTGATGGTGAGTGCGTGCAACGATATGTTTGTAATTTTGCATCGTTGGTTGAGAAACTAGCAGAGACAGGAGTAGCTCTTCAAGATGAACTGTTTGCTATAATGCTGCTCGCTAGTCTTCCGAAGTAATATGAGCCACTTGTGGTTGCCTTAGAATCAAGAGATGAACTTCCCTCTCTTACGTCATTGACAGTAAAATTAATAGAAGAAGGTGAGAGGAAAAAGGCAAACAAAAATGAAGAGAGTACAGTGCAAGCATTTATGGCACGCGACGACAATAGTAAGAAGTTTTCTCAGAACAAGAATACGAACAACTCAAATAGCAAATTTAACAACAACACAAACAATGTTCGATGTTATAACTGTAAACGTAAAGGGCACTATGCTGCGAATTGTAAAGACAAGAGAAAGGAAAATGATAAAAAGGGACAGCAGAATAATAACAACAACAACTATAAAAGTACGTTATTTACTACAGTGAGCAACAAAGATTTAAATGGCAATAAATGGTGCATTGATAGTGGTGCGTCTTCGCATTTGTGTTGCGAACGCGATATGTTTGATGAGTTCGAACAACATGATGAGACCATTATGCTTGCTGGTGAAAATTTTATGAAAGCTCAAGGAAAAGGTAAAGTGCGCTTTACTGTGGATGGCCGTGATATAACATTGGTAAAAGTTTTGTTCGTGCCTGGATTGCAATGTAATTTGATATCTGTTGCTAAAGCCGTGGAGTATGATCAGACTGTAATATTTGGCAAAAAGTTTGTGGAAGTTAAGGATAAGCACGGAGGAATCGTCCTTCGTGCAAACAAGGTAAGTGATCTATTTTTATTCGAGACAAATAATAACAAATTGTTCTTTGCGAGGAAATCATCTGATGAGGCGATAAAATGGCATTCGCGATATGGCCATCTCAATTTTGGAAGTATGAAAGAATTAGTGAATAAGCAAATGGTGCGTGGACTTGATTTAACTATACCAACGGATATTCAGTGTGCTGTTTGCATGAAGAGCAAATGTGCACAGAAACCATTTAGTAGCTCTGAATCTAGATGTGATGACATTTTGGAAATCATACACACGGATGTCTGCGGTCCGATGAATAGTTTGTCAATTGGAGGTGCCAAATATTTGTTGACATTTATTGATGACAGATCTCGCTACGTTTTTGTGTACTTTCTTAAAAGTAAGGACGAGGTCTTTAGTAAGTTCCAAGAATTTTTGAATATGGCTGAACGTCCGACCGGGAATAAAATTAACACAATTAGAAGCGATAACGGAACTGAATTTATCAACAATGCTTTCGACGACTATCTGAAGGAAAACGGAATACTTCGCCAACTGACTGTGCCATATACTCCGCAACAGGATGGAGTGGAGGAGAGATTTAACCGCACGTTGATTGAGATGGCACGGTGCATGCTGGTGGAGTCAGGTCTGGGTGAACATTTGTGGGCTGAGGCAGTCAACACTACAGCGTACTTACGGAACAGAGCTCCCATACGAGCATTAGATGGTGCAACTCCTTTCGAGATATTTAAGGGTGTGAAACCTCATGTGGAAAGAAATTCGTCAAAATGGAATTACCTATACATACTAACGCATTTTATGAAGAGCATAAAGATGAAAATGATTCACTTGAAGAGACATTTGATGAAGAGTTGGATCAGAGTGATTTTGAGTCAGCAGAAGAGCAAGAGGTCCAGGTAGACCCCGCATATTACGTACAGGTGGTCCAGGTAGACCCAAAAAAGAATTCAATGTATTGGGTCTGATGTGTTCAGATGCCAAGGTACCACAAACTGTACAGGAGGCTTTAAATGGCGACAATGCTGATGACTGGTGGAAGGCAATGCAGGTAGAATACAATGCTCTTTTAAAGAATTGCACGTGGGAGTTGGCTGAACTTCCTGTAGGTCAAAAAGCCGTAACGAATAAGTGGGTGTATGCTGTGAAGAGAAATGAAAAGGGTGAAATTGTGCGTTTTAAGGCCAAACTAGTGGCAAAAGGTTGCTCACAGAAATATGGTGTTACTTATACCGAAACCTTTTCGCCAGTGGTACGCTATGAGACTATCAGAATGATTTTTGCTATTGCTGCCGAATACGAGCTATACCTTCATCAAATGGATGTGTCTTCGGCATACTTGAACAGCGAGTTAGAAGATGAGATTTATATGACTCAGCCAATGAAATTTGTGGATTCAAAATACCCAAATCACGTTCTAAAATTAAACAAAACTCTTTACGGCTTAAAGCAGTCAGGAAAACAATGGAACTTTAAATTGGATGGCATCTTGAGAGGAATTGGTTTCCAGTCATGTGCCAGCGAGCCTTGCGTGTATATTAAACACTCTGGTGACACGATTATTATTATTGCCGTTTATGTGGATGACTTGCTTATCGCAAGCTCCAATTTGGAAGAAATGGTTAATATAAAACGTTCGATAGCTAATGCTGTAGAGGTGGTGGACAAGGGTCCAACTACATTTGCCGAGTTGAAAAAAGAACTCGATGATGCTTATCCTAACCCTAGGATTTATAGCAAATTTTGTCAGAGCTAGGGACTAGTAGGCAAGGTAATTCAAACATAACTGAGTTTAGGGAAGAATATCGTAGTTGTCAGTTCAGTTTGAGATAAGTAATTTGTCGGAACCACCTCAGGAGGCGAAAGATGCAATGCTGAGTACCAACCACTTTTGTTGGCGAACATGTCAACGATTTTGAATGAGGCAACGCAGAGGTGTGTGACGGCCCAGGAAAGCCTTAGTATGGAGAATAGGTAATAAATTAGGAGGTCGCGGTGAGGATCGAAGGTACAGCGATGGTGGCAGGTACGATAAAGGTAGAAGTTACGGAAACGGTCACAGCAATGGCAATAGTTATGAGAACGGTTACAATAATGGATGCAGGTATGGTAACAATTATAATAATGACATGAATTACGGTGGCAGCTACGCTAACGGAGACAGGTATGATAATAGAAGAGGTGGAAATTTTAATTATGACAACAACAATAATGAGTCAAGGAACAGGGGTTACCAATAAACAAACAGAAATAACAATTTTGCGGACATAATGGCAATTTCCGAAATCAGAACAGACAAGCGGATTATAGCCCAAGGGTTTAGAGATGTGCTAAAGAGGGCAAGAGTAATTATAGGGCTTATCCTTACAAAGTTCAGCAGGGAAACTCCGAGGGCCGGGTAACAGAAGACGTTTTCCAGGATGGCCAAAATTAAGGTTATTCAATATAGCAGCTAAATCCACTACATACATAGTTTTAGACTGCAAAAATATAAACAGAACTTTGAGATTCTTGGTGGACACAGGGCGGATATATTTGCAAGAATCTGCGTTTTTCTAATGTGAATTTTAATAATACGGCAAGGCTAACGGGAATAACTGAAAACGCAGTGCAGTAGTCGATGCTTCTACCCTAACCCATAGTTTTTCATTGTCGACAAAGATTTTCCTATCCTTACTGATGGAATAATTGGGCGAGATATTTTAACAAGATATATGAGCAAGATTGCTTTTGAAACTTTTACAATAATATTTAATGTACATGGAGAAGACATTGTGCTACCTATGAACTCGAGGAGAATATGTTGGATCATATCGGCAAGATCGGAAATGATTAAACCTATTGATTTAATGGTAAATGAAGGCAGCATAGTACTTAACAAGGAGCTGATGGTGTGTAGCTTGCAAATCGATTGATTCCATCAAGTGGAATAGCGCATGTTAAGCTGTTAAACACTACGGATAAATGGTTAACATTGATAAGATAGACTTCGAGGTGCATTTTTTAAGAGAGTATAGTGTATGCTATGCAAGACGATCGGAAACGCCTAATGACGTTAGGCTTTTCACACTTTTAGAAAAGTTGAATATTGGAACCAGCTATCCAGATGCGAGAGAATCAATTATAAAGATAGTAACAGATTTTCAAGATGTTTTTCATTTCCAGGTAAAAAACTAAGCGTGAATTATTTGTATATGCAACAAATAGAGACGACAGACACGACACCGGTTTATATACAAAATTATAGGTAACCATAGGCGCAGATGGAGGAGATGAATGATCAAGTGGATCAGCTATTTGAGGATGACATTATTGAACATTCGGTTAGTCCTTACAACTCCCTATTGCTTGTAGTACCCAAGAAGTTTTCGGATTATAGAAGAAAATGGCGTTTAGTAGTCGATTTCAGAAAGCTTAATGATAAGATAGTAAATGATAAATTCCCGTTAACTAGGATCCAAGACGTCTTGGACAGGCGTGATAGGGCCAAATATTTTTCAACATTGGACATGACTAGGTCTGTTCACAAGATAGGGCTACACGAGAATTCACGTCCACTTACCGCTTTTTCAACCGGGAATTTCCATCTTTAGTTTAAACGTTTAACTTTTGAACTGAAAATATCATCTAACAGCTTCCAGAGGATGTTAACGATTGCATTGAGTGGTTTAGATGTACATGCTTTCCTTTAAGTGGATGACATAATAGTCTTTGGCTGCAGTTTGTGTTGAGGAGGTTGAGGAGATTTAATTTGAAACTTAAAGCAGGAAAGTGCAGTTTTCTAAAGCCAGAAACACTGATACTCAGATATCCAGGTTTTACAAGGCATTTTATATTGATGACTGATGCGTCTAACTATGCTCTTGGTGCGGTCTTGTCATAAGGAGAAGTGTGGTCGGACTTGCCAATTTCTTATGCAAGCACGACGTTGTCAAAGCACGATTTGAACAAACCCGTGAAAAAGAAATTGTTACTGGCTATTTATTAGGCTATTAATTTATTTAGACCATACCCATCCGGTAGAAGGTTTACGGTAGTCACAGATCACAGACCTCTAGTGTCACTCTTTTCACATAAAAACCCATCATCAAAGATGACTCGAATTAGAATAGCTTTAAGCAACTATGATTTTGAGTGAAATGCTCAAAGCGATGATTCCGATTGGGATTGATGATAAAAAATTTCTTGCGATTACAATAAACATGGCGAAAGATGCTATTACAGAGATCCCTGATATTACAAAAAACCCAGATATTACAAAGAGCCTTGATGTTACAGGTTGCGACACACTCGACCGAAATCCTGATCAAATTTTTGTTTTGGACTATACATCTAGAGTTGATATACGAAAGATGAGGAGATTGAACTTATTCTCACTAAAAGAAAGAAAAAGTATAAAAGTAGAAGATATTTATGTTATGGCAGGATGTAGTGAAAATCCATCGGTCACAAAGTTGACCATGGAGAAACTGACATCAAAGATGAGTGAATTAGGAACACGTGAGCTAGCTTTCATCAAGGGTGATTATATTTTTGAATCAATAACGATAGATGAGTTTAGAAGAGTTTCTAATAAGATAGAGCGGAAAATGAAGACAGAACTAAGAATTTTACTGTACGAGGAACCGAAGAGAATCAACTGTCAAAATAAACAATTGAAATTAATAGGCGAATATCACGATACAGTCTACGGCGGACACCAGGGTGTTAGAAATACATGTTTAAAATTTAAGCAGCGATTTATATGGAAGAATATGAGTAAAATGGCAAATGATTATGTGGTCAATTGCTCACAGTGCAGAATTAACAAACAGACGCGGTGGAGGAGATGAATGATCAAGTGGATCAGCTATTTACGGATGACATTATTGAACAGTCGGTTAGCCCTTACAACTCACTATTGCTTGTAGTACCCAAGAAGACTTCGGATGATAGAAGAAAATGGCGTTTAGTGGTCGATTTCAGAAAGCTTAATGATAAGATAGTAAATGATAAATTCCCGTTAACTAGGATCCAAGATGTCTTGGACAGGCTAGATAGGGCCAAATATTTTTCAACATTGGACATGACTAGCTCTTTTCACCAGATAGGGCTACACGAGAATTCACGTCCACTTACCGCTTTTTCAACCGGAAATTTCGATTTTTAGTTTAAATGTTTAACTTTTGAACTGAAAATATCATCTAGCAGCTTCCAGAGGATGTTAACGATTGCATTGAGTGGTTTAGATGCACATGCTTTTCTTTAAGTGGATGACATAACAGTCTTTGGTTGCAGCTTGAGACACCATAATGAAAATCTTTCGAAGAGGTTGAGGAGGTTTAATTTAAAACTTAAAGCAGGAAAGTGCAGTTTTCTAAAGCCAGAACCACTGATACTCAGATATCCAGGTTTTACAAGGCATTTTATATTGATGACTGATGCGCCTAACTATGCTCTTGATGCGGTCTTGTGATAAGGAGAAGTGGGGTCGGACTGACCCATTTCTTATGCAAGCACGACGTTGTCAAAGCACGATTTGAACAAACCCGTGAAAGAGAAATAGCTACTGGCTATTCATTAGGCTATTAATTTTTTAGACCATACCTATCCGGTAGAAGGTTTGCAGTAGTCACCGATCACAGACCTCTATTGTCACTCTTTCCACATATAAATAGCTTTAAGCAATTATGATTTTGAGATAGTCTATAAAAACGGGACAATGAATACAATTGCCGGGAATGGTTATGAATAGTGAAATACTCAAAGCGATGATTCCGAGTGGGATTGATGATAAAAAATTTCTTGCGATTACAAGAAACATGGCGAAAGATGCAGAGAACCCTGATATTACAAAAAACCCAGATATTACAAAGAGTCCTGATGTTACAGGTTGCGACACACTCGACCGAAATCCTGATCAATTTTTGTTTTGGACTGTACATCTAGAGTTGATATACGAAAGATGAGGAGATTGAACTTATTCTCACTAAAAGAAAGAAAAAATATAAAAGTAGAAGATATTTATGTTATGGCAGGATGTAGTCAAAATCCATAGGTCACAAAGTTGACCTTTTAGAAACTGACATCAAAGATGATTGAATTAGGAATACGTGAGCTAGCTTTCAACAAGGGTGATTATATTTTTGAATCAATAACGATGGAGGAGTTTGGAAGAGTATTTAATGAGATACAGCGGAAAATGAAGACAGAACTAAGAATTTCACTATACGAAGAACCGAAGTGAATCAACTGTCAAAATAAACAATTTAAATTAATAGGCGAATATCACGATACAGTGTACGGTGGACACCAGCGTGTTAGAAATACATGTTTAAAATAGAAGCAGCGATATATATGGAAGAATATGAATATGGCAAATGATTATGAGGTCAATTGCTCACAGTGCAGAATTAACAAACAGACAATACAGTGGATCCATTGAGGTTGTCTGGCCACTATCAGTATATTCTCACTATACAGTGTGATTTGACCAAATACATTACCGCATGTGCAATGGTGGCAAAGGATGCAAGGACAGTCGCTAGAACTTTAGTAGAGCGTATGGGACTTTTAAAGTTCTAAAGTCAGATAAGGGTACGGAGGCTACGAACCAGTTGATGGCAGAAATATGTGGTTTGTTAAAAATCGAGCAGGTCTTCAGCACATCGTATTATCACGAGACATTGGGCTTGATAGAACGGAACCAGAGGGTACTCAAAGAATTTTTATTGAGTTTCTTAAAACATGATGAATGGCATACTTGGACACCATATTTTGCATTTGCCTTTAATACGACACCGCATATAGGTACTGCCGAATGACGATATTTCTTTCAAGAAGATCCTTTATAATAGCGAAAGTTATATTGGTGAACTGCGTGAGAGATTTAAATTTTCTCTTGAAAAGCAAGAGATCTATTAGAAATGTCAAGGATTAGACGATAATTTCAGAAAAAGTACTCAAATCCTCTAGGCTTAAAACAGGAGATCTTGTTCTGTTGAAAGAGATGAATAGGAAGAAGAATCAGTTACCATATCGAGAGCCATATAAAATAGTTTGTAGCGAAGAAGTAAATTCAATAATAGATATGAATGGGAAGATAGGCAAATATCATAATAAAATGTAAAACAAGTATAACATACTTTAGTATAAATGTTGGTTCCGAAGGTAGCAACAATAAGGAAAAAAGAAATTATTGCAAAAAAAAATAAATAAAACAAAAAACAAGCTAGTTTTTGGATTATATACTTATTTATTTTTTTGAAAGGGTGACGGTGTAGTGATATCGATATTAAGTAATAGTTTATCATCCCTAATAGTGATAACAGTCTGTATTTGAAACAGCCGATTAATTGGCACGTTTTTCATTTATAAAGAAATTTGCTTTAGCGCTATAGAGTGCCGGCAGAAGCAAAAAATAAATTAGAGCCTATGGCGTTATTTAAAAGCGCCGGCAAATTATTAGGCAGGCCTAATCTTATACAAACACATTACATGGCGATCCTGCCCAACTAGAACAACAATTAGGTAGTACCCGCAAATACGAGTGTGCCGATAAGTAGCTAAGACGCGCCGATAAGTAGCTACGACCCGAAAGCGATAACCATAGCGCAATATTTACAGCAGAAGCACAAGCTAACAGCCATACCAAGGGTAGAAAAACCAAAGCACAAGAGAGGAGGTAGAATGGTGCGACTTCGTAAGGAGCTGGCTGACTTGAAGAGGAGGTTGAGCAACGATCCACCACCACCCTGTGATTTGGCGGCAGAGATGTGACAGAAAGTGGATTTTATAGAAACACAATTATTTTCAAAAAAAAAAAATGCATAAAATATTTATATTTAAAATAAATCCTAAAACACAAAAAAATAATTAATTTCTTTATTAAAAAAAGAAAGCAAAAATAAATAGAAACTTTTTCATAAAAATAATAATAAAAATGAAATATTACGAATTAACAAAATATAAAAGAAAGAAGAAGACAAGAACAAAAAAGTAACCTTTAAGAAACGGAATCACTACACAAAAGAAAAAAAGAAATAAAAAAGAAAACACGGTATTTGCCATTGGAAAAATTTCACTCAAATTTATACACATTATTTCGAAATAACACGCACTTCTCTATGATTATAAAGTACAGAGCAAACATATAATTTATGCATAATTAAATGGAATTAAAGGCGGAATAACACAAAAGATCAGAAGAAGTGTAAACGATAGAACATTAATGTTGTTAATAGACAGCTGATTGTCAATTATATGGTTAATGAGTAACCGGTACCAGAATATAGGGTTGTATTTAAGTTGCAGAATTGTATTTATGAAAGTTGTATACAAAAAGCCGTTATTTTTGAAACATATTAAAGGGTTTTCGCACTATATAATATATTAGTTTTAAGTTATTTGATAATAAATAATTATATGAGTATTTTATGAGGGAACATAAGGAATGTTCACACCAGGCGGTGGAATAGAATTTTATATGTGAATTTTGTATGCAACATTTGAGGGTAGTGCACACGGTGCGAAATCTAAATTTTGTTCTGCTTTTATTTTTTTTTTGGAACATGCGTGTTTCTATTGGAATCTATTAGGAAATGTGTAGATGAATTGAAGAAGCAGAAAATAAATTTGAGGAAGAGCAGGAATAGAGTGCATTCAAAAAAGTTTGTAGATGAGAAATTAAGAATATTGAAAGTTTTGGGGAATACGGTGAAGAAATAGTAGAAGGAACTGTGGAGGTGAAAACCTAACACCTAAATTAAATTTTGAAACACTTCAGGCGGAGGTAGTAGAGATTTTAAATAGTTTGAAGATAAAGGAGGAAGAACGGCAAGAATGAAGTTTACTGAATATTGCGAGTTTTGATATTTCGGTGGTAGGCAAGAAACTCCAGGTGTTTAAAGGAGCGTATGAATATTTGAAAGCTTCGTGATTTGTTGAGAGATGAAGATAAACCAATATTCGTTAGGAATGTATATAATTTCAAGATGTCTACACAGGTACAAAGTGTTTTGCCCAGAATAGATCAACTACATTTGCCGAGTTGAATAAATAACTCGAGGATGCTTATCCTAACCCTAGGACTTTACAGCAAGTTTTGACAGAGCTAGGGACTACTAGGCAAGGTAATTTAAACATAACTGCGTTCAGGGAAAGAATATCGAAGTTATCAGTTCAGTTTGAGATAAGTAATTTGTCGGAACCATATCAGGAGACGAAAGATGCAATTTTTAGAGTGAGCGAGAGTGTGCTACTTATTATTCTTATGCAGGGTGAGTACCAACCACTTTTGTTGGCGAACATGTCAAAGATTTTGAATGAGGCAACGCAGATGTGTGTGACGGACGAGAAAAGCCTTGGTTTGGAGAATAGGAACGTATTACCGGTGAATAACTTAGGAGGTCGCGGTGAGGATCGAAGGTACAGCGATGGTGGCAGGTACGATAAAGGTAGAAGTTACGGAAACGGTCACAGTAATTGCAATAGGTATGAGAACGGTTACAATAATGGAAGCAGGTATGGTGGCAGCTTCGCTAACGGAGAAAGGCATGATAATAGAAGAGGTGGAAATTTTAATTATGACAACAACAATAATGAGTCAAGGAACTGGGGTTACCAACAAACAAACAGAAATAACAATTTTGTAGACATAATGTTGAATGGCAGCTCTATTTCTCGTACAATGCAACACTTCCAAACTACACACATACATATGAATTCTTCTGTTTTGTTCTTTTCCTTACTATGCTTTGTATAGTTTTCTTTTTTATCCATGTCCTCACTTGTATTTTGAATTCCAAACAATAAACATCGTTATTTTATAAGCTGCGTGTTTCATATTTGAGTATACATATAAGGGTGCCTTATAACAGGTTATGGGCCCAGAATTGATTGGAAAGCAATTGTGTTTGGAATAGAATTGAAATTTAAACAAAATGAGCAGTTCTTTGTTTAACATTGAAAAGTTGAACTACGACTCATGGAACATACAAATGAAAAGCGTTTTGATACATCAGGAGCTTAGGTCATTAGTAAATGAAGTTACAACAAAGCCAGAGGAAAGTGCAGCAAATGTAGCAGCTGTGGCGATTTGGAAAGCTAAAGATGAAAAGGCGATGGCTTCGATCATTTTAAGTCTGACATCAATGCAGATAGGACATATCAAAAACTGTGCGACTTCCAAAGATGCTTGGAACACTCTTCTCGAGGTCCATCGTCCAAGAGGTCCAGTTCGCAAAGTGACATTATTTAAGCAGATTTTGAATATGCGTATGACTGATGGTGAGTGCGTGCAACGATACGTTTGTAATTTTGCATCGTTGGTTGAGAAACTAGCAGAGACAGGAGTAGCTCTTCAAGATGAACTGTTTGCTATAATGCTGCTCGCTAGTCTTCCGAAGTCATATGAGCCACTTGTGGTTGCCTTAGAATCAAGAGATGAACTTCCCTCTCTTACGTCATTGAAAGTAAAATTAATAGAAGAAGCTGAGAGGAAAAAGGCAAACAAAAATGAAGAGAGTACAGTGCAAGCATTTATGGCACGCGACGACAATAGTAAGAAGTTTTCTCAGAACAAGAATACGAACAACTCAAATAGCAAATTTAACAACAACACAAACAATGTTCGATGTTATAACTGTAAACGTAAAGGGCACTATGCTGCGAATTGTAAAGACAAGAGAAAGGAAAATGATAAAAGGGACAGCAGAATAATAACAACTACAACTATAAAAGTTCGTTATTTACTACAGTGAGCAACAAAGATTTAAATGGCAATAAATGGTGCATTGATAGTGGTGCGTCTTCGCATTTGTGTTGCGAACGCGATATGTTTGATGAGTTCGAACAACATGATGAGACCATTATGCTTGCTGGTGAAAATTGTATGAAAGCTCAAGGAAAAGGTAAAGTGCGCTTTACTGTGGATGGCCGTGATATAACATTGGTAAAAGTTTTGTTCGTGCCTGGATTGCAATGTAATTTTATATCTGTTGCTAAAGCCGTGGAGAATGATCAGACTGTAATATTTGGCAAAAAGTTTGTGGAAGTTAAGGATAAGCACGGAGGAATCGTCCTTCGTGCAAACAAGGTAAGTGATCTATTTTTATTCGAGACAAATAATAACAAATTGTTCTTTGCGAGGAAATCATCTGATGAGGCGATAAAATGGGATTCGCGATATGGCCATCTCAATTTTGGAAGTATGAAAGAATTAGTGAATAAGCAAATGCTGCGTGAACTTGATTTAACTATACCAACGGATATTCAGTGTGCTGTTTGCATGAAGAGCAAATATGCACAGAAACCATTTAGGAGCTCTGAATCTAGATGTGATGACATTTTGGAAATCATACACACGGATGTCTGCGGTCCGATGAATAGTTTGTCAATTGGAGGTGCCAAATATTTGTTGACATTTATTGATGACAGATCTCGCTACGTTTTTGTGTACTTTCTTAAAAGTAAGGACGAGGTCTTTAGTCAGTTCCAAGAATTTTTGAATATGGCTGAACGTCAGACCGGGAATAAAATTAAAACATTTAGAAGCGATAACGGAACTGAATTTATCAACAATGCTTTCGACGACTTCCTGAAGAAAAAGGGAATACTTCGCCAACTGACTGTGCCATATACTCCGCAACAGAATGGAGTGGCGGAGAGATTTAACCGCACGTTGATTGAGATGGCACGGTGCATGCTGGTGAAGTCAGGTCTGGGTGAACATTTGTGCGCTGAGGCAGTCAACACTGCAGCGTACTTACGGAACAGAGCTACCACACGAGCATTAGATGGTGCAACTCCTTTCGAGATATTTAAGGGTCTGAAACCTCATGTGGGCCATTTAAAGATTTTTGGTTCTGCAGATATAGCTTTAGATAAGAGACAAATAGGTAAATTTAAACCCAAAAGTAAAGAGTACACAACGGTTGGGTACTCCGATACATCTAAGGCATATAGATTGTACGACAAAGACACACATCAACTGATTGTTAGTCGAGATGTATATTTTGTTGAACCCGCTGGAAAGAAATTCGTTGAAATGGAATTACCTATACATACTAACGCATTTTATGAAGAGCATAAAGATGAAAATGATTCACTTGAAGAGACATTTGATGAAGAGTTGGATCAGAGTGATTTTGAGTCAGCAGAAGAGCAAGACGAGGTTGCAGCGCCTATTGCAAGAGGTCCAGGTAGACCCCGCATATTACGTACAGGTGGTCCAGGTAGACCCAAAAAAGAATTCAATGTATTGGGTCTGATGTGTTCAGATGCCAAGGTACCACAAACTGTACAGGAGGCTTTAAATGGCGACAATGCTGATGACTGGTGGAAGGCAATGCAGGTAGAATACAATGCTCTTTTAAAGAATTGCACGTGGGAGTTGGCTGAACTTCCTGTAGGTCCAAAAGCCGTAACGAATAAGTGGGTGTTTGCTGTGAAGAGAAATGAAAAGGGTGAAATTGTGCGTTTTAAGGCCAAACTAGTGGCAAAAGGTTGCTCACAGAAATATGGTGTTAATTATACCGAAACCTTTTCGCCAGTGGTACGCTATGAGACTATCAGAATGATTTTTGCTATACCTATATCTTCTATACCTATAGCTTCATCAAATGGATGTGTCTTCTGCATACTTGAACAGCGAGTTAGAAGATGAGATTTATATGACTCAGCCAATGAAATTTGTGGATTCAAAATACCCAAATCACGTTCTAAAATTAAACAAAACTCTTTACGGCTTAAAGCAGTCAGGAAGACAATGGAACTTTAAATTGGATGGCATCTTGAGAGGAATTGGTTTCCAGTCATGTGCCAGCGAGTCTTGCGTGTATATTAAACACTCTGGTGACACGATTATTATTTGGAAGAAATGGTTAATATAAAACGTTCGATAGCTAATGCTGTAGAGGTGGTGGACAAGGGTCCTGTAAAATATTTTTTGAGCATTGAAGTTGATCGCGTTGGTGACAAAGGAAAGATAGCGATTAGTCAGAAGTCCCAAATAGCGAAACTTCTGCTACAATATAATATGACAACATGTAAACCGATAGCGACACCTCTTGACCCAAGACATCAAGTCAAATGTGAGAACGCCGATTGCCAGTTGGTGGACAAATCTCAGTACCAATCGCTTATTGGTTCACTAATGTAAATAGCTCTGAACACAAGGCCTGACATATTACATTCAGTATGTAAACTTTCACAGCGGAATGAGAATCCACATACGAAACATATGGCAGCTGCTAAGAGAGTGTTAAGATACATTTCTACTACAAAAGATAAACAGCTGACATATCAAAAAACATGTAGAACTCTGGAATGTTTTACGGATTCCGACTGGGGTGGAGAGGCTACTGACCATAAGTCCTACACAGGATATGGGACTTTTAAAGTTCTAAAGTCAGATAAGGGTACGGAGGCTACGAACCAGTTGATGGCAGAAATAAGTGGTTTGTTAAAAATCGAGCAGGTCTTCAGCACATCGTATTATCACGAGACATTGGGCTTGATAGAACGGAACCAGAGGGTACTCAAAGAATTTTTATTGAGTTTCTCAAAACATGATGAATGGCATACTTGGACACCATATTTTGCATTTGCCTTTAATACGACACCGCATATAGGTACTGCCGAATGATTTCTTTAAAGAAGATCCTTTATCCTAGCGAAAGTTATATTGGTGAACTGCGTCAGAGATTTAAATTTTCTCTTGAAAAGCAAGAGATCTATTAGAAAGGTCAAGGATTACGCGATAATTTCAGGATAAGTACTCAAATCCTCTAGGCTTAAAACAGGGGATCTTGTTCTGTTGAAAGAGATGAATAGGAAGAAGAATCAGTTACCATATCGAGAGCCATATAAAATAGTTTGTAGCGAAGAAGTAAATTCAATAATAGATATAAATGGGAAGATAGGCAAATATCATAATAAAATGTAAAACAAGTATAACATACTTTAGGTTCCGAAGGTAGCAACAATGATGAAAAAAGGAAATTATTGCAAAAAAATAAATAAAACAAAAAACAAGCAAGTTTTTGGATTATATACTTTTTTTTTGAAAGGGTGACGGTGTAGTGATATCGATATTAAGTAATAGTCTATCATCCCTAATAGTGATAACAGTCTGAATTTGAAACAGCCGATTAATTGGCACGTTTTTCATTTATAAAGAAATTTGCTTTAGCGCTATTGAGTGCCGGCAGAAGCAAAAAAATAAATTAGAGCCTATGGCGTTATTTAAAAGCGCCGGCAAATTATTAGGCAGGCCTAATCTTATACAAACACATTACATGGCGATCCTGCCAAACTAGAATAACAATTAGGTAGTACCCGCGAATACGAGTGTGCCGATAAGTAGCTACGACGCGCCGATAAGTAGCTACGACTAGAAAAACCAAAGCACAAGAGATGAGGTAGAATGGTGCGACTTCGTAAGGAGCTGGCTGACTTGAAGAGGAGGTTGAACAACGATCCACCACCACCCTCTGCTTTGGCGGCAGAGATGTGACAGAAAGTGGATTTTATAGAAACACAATTATTTTCAAAACAAAAAAATGCATGAAATATTTATATTTAAAATAAATCTTAAAACATAAAAAAATATATAATTACTTTATTAAAAAAAGAAAGCAAACATTAATAGAAACTTTTTCATAAAAATAATAATAATAATAAAAATGAAATATTACGAATTAACAAAATATAAAAGTAAGAAGAAGACAAGAACAAAAAAGCGACCTTTAAGAAACGGAATCACTACACAAAAGAAAAAAAAGAAGTAAAAAAGAAAACACGGTATTTGCCATTGGAAAAATTTCACTCAAATTTATACACATTATTTCGAAATAACGCGCACTTCTCTATGATTATAAAGTACAGAGCAAACATATAATTTATGCATAATTAAATGGAATTAAAGGCGAAATAACACAAAAGATCAGAAGAAGTGTAAACGATAGAATATTAATGTTGTTAATAGACAGCTGATTGTCAATTATATGGTTAATGAGTAACCGGTACCAGACTACAGGGTTGTATTTAAGTTGCAGAATTGTATTTATGAAAGTTGTATACAAAAAGCCGTTATTTTTGAAAAATATTAAAGGGTTTTCGCACTATATAATATATTAGTTTTAAGTTATTTGATAATAAATAATTATATGAGTATTTTATGAGGGAACATAAGGAATGTTCACACCAGGCGGTGGAATAGAATTTTATATGTGAATTTTGTATGCAATATTTGAGGGTAGTGCACACGGTGCGAAATCTAATTTTTTTCTGCTTTTATTTTTTTTGGAACATGCGTGTTTCTATTGGATTCTATTAGGAAATGTGTAGATGAATTGAAGAAGCAGAAAATAAATTTGAGGAAGAGCAGGAATAGAGTGCATTCAAAAAAGTTTGTAGATGAGAAATTAAGAATATTGAAAGTTTTGGGGAATACGGTGAAGAAATAGTAGAAGGAACTGTGGAGGTGAAAACCTAACACCTAAATTAAATTTTGAAACACTTCAGGCGGAGGTAGTAGAGATTTTAAATAGTTTGAAGATAAATGAGGAAGAACGGCAAGAATGAAGTTTACTGAATATTGCGAGTTTTGATATTTCGATGGTAGGCAAGAACCTCCAGGTGTTTAAAGGAGCGTATGAATATTTGAAAGCTTCGTGATTTGTTGAGAGATGAAGATAAACCAATATTCGTTAGGAATGTATATAATTTCAAGATGTCTACACAGGTACGAAGTGTTTAGCCCAGAATAGATCAACTACATTTGCCGAGTTGAATAATAAACTCGAGGATGCTTATCCTAACCCTAGGAGTTTACAGCAAGTTTTGACAGTGCTGAACCTACTAGGCAAGGTAATTCAAACATAACTGAGTTCAGGGAAAGAATATCGAAGTTATCAGTTCAGTTTGTGTGTGACGGCCGAGAAAAGCCTTGGTTTGGAGAATAGGAACGTATTACCGGTGAATAAATTAGGAGGTCGCGGTGAGGATCGAAGGTACAGCGATGGTGGCAGGTACGATAAAGGTAGAAGTTACGGAAACGGTCACAGTAATGACAATAGGTATGAGAACGGTTACAATAATGGAAGCAGGTATGGTAACAATTATAATAATGGTGGAAATTTGAATTATGACAACAACAATAATGAGTCAAGGAACTGGGTTATCAACAAACAAACAGAAATAACAATTTTGTAGACATAATGTTGAATGGCAACTCTATTTCTAGTACAATGCAACACTTCCAAACTACACACATACATATGAATTCTTCTGTTTTGTTCTTTTCCTTACTATGCTTTGTATAGTTTTCTTTTTTATCCATGTCCTCACTTGTATTTTGAATTCCAAACAATAAACATCGTTATTTTATAAGCTGCGTGTTTCATATTTGAGTATACATATAAGGGTGCCTTATAACAGGTTATGGGCCCAGAATTGATTGGACAGCAATTGTGTTTGGAATAGAATTGAAATTTAAACAAAATGAGCAGTTCTTTGTTTAACATTGAAAAGTTGGACGAGTCCAACTACGACTCATGGAACATACAAATGAAAAGCGTTTTGATACATCAGGAGCTGTGGTCATTAGTAAATGAAGTTACAACAAAGCCAGAGGAAAGTGCAGCAAATGTAGCAGCTGTGGCGATTTGGAAAGCTAAAGATGAAAAGGCGATGGCTTCGATCATTTAAAGTCTGACATCAATGCTGATAGGACATATCAAAAACTGTGCGACTTCCAAAGATGCTTGGAACACTCTTCTCGAGGTTCATCGTCCAAGAGGTCCAGTTCGCAAAGTAACATTATTTAAGCAGATTTTGAATATGCGTATTTTTGTAATTTTGCATCGTTGGTTGAGAAACTAGCAGAGACAGGAGTAGCTCTTCAAGATGAACTGTTTGCTATAATGCTGCTCGCTAGTCTTCCGAAGTCATATGAGCCACTTGTGGTTGCCTTAGAATCAAGAGATGAACTTCCCTCTCTTACGTCATTGAAAGTAAAATTAATAGAAGAAGCTGAGAGGAAAAAGGCAAACAAAAATGAAGAGAGTACAGTGCAAGCATTTATGGCACGCGACGACAATAGTAAGAAGTTTTCTCAGAACAAGAATACGAACAACTCAAATAGCAAATTTAACAACAACACAAACAATGTTCGATGCTATAACTGTAAACGTAAAGGGCACTATGCTGCGAATTGTAAAGACAAGAGAAAGGAAAATGATAAAAGGGACAGCAGAATAATAACAACTACAACTATAAAAGTTCGTTATTTACTACAGTGAGCAACAAAGATTTAAATGGAAATAAATGGTGCATTGATAGTGGTGCGTCTTCGCATTTGTGTTGCGAACGCGATATGTTTGATGAGTTCGAACAACATGATGAGACCATTATGCTTGCTGGTGAAAATTGTATGAAAGCTCAAGGAAAAGGTAAAGTGCGCTTTACTGTGGATGGCCGTGATATAACATTGGTAAAAGTTTTGTTCGTGCCTGGATTGCAACGTAATTTTATATCTGTTGCTAAAGCCGTGGAGAATGATCAGACTTTAATATTTGGCAAAAAGTTTGTGGAAGTTAAGGATAAGCACGGAGGAATCGTCCTTCGTGCAAACAAGGTAAGTGATCTATTTTTATTCGAGACAAATAATAACAAATTGTTCTTTGCGAGGAAATCATCTGATGAGGCGATAAAATGGGATTCGCGATATGGCCATCTCAATTTTGGAAGTATGAAAGGATTAGTGAATAAGCAAATGGTGCGTGAACTTGATTTAACTATACCAACGGATATTCAGTGTGCTGTTTGCATGAAGAGCAAATGTGCACAGAAACCATTTAGGAGCTCTGAATCTAGATGTGATGACATTTTGGAAATCATACACACGGATGTCTGCGGTCCGATGAATAGTTTGTCAATTGGAGGTGCCAAATATTTGTTGACATTTATTGATGACAGATCTCGCTACGTTTTTGTGTACTTTCTTAAAAGTAAGGACGAGGTCTTTAGTCAGTTCCAAGAATTTTTGAATATGGCTGAACGTCAGACCGGGAATAAAATTAAAACATTTAGAAGCGATAACGGAACTGAATTTATCAACAATGCTTTCGACGACTTCCTGAAGAAAAAGGGAATACTTCGCCAACTGACTGTGCCATATACTCCGCAACAGAATGGAGTGGCGGAGAGATTTAACCGCACGTTGATTGAGATGGCACGGTGCATGCTGGTGAAGTCAGGTCTGGGTGAACATTTGCGCGCTGAGGCAGTCAACACTGCAGCGTACTTACGGAACAGAGCTACCACACGAGCATTAGATGGTGCAACTCCTTTCGAGATATTTAAGGGTCTGAAACCTCATGTGGGCCATTTAAAGATTTTTGGTTCTGCAGCTATAGCTTTAGATAAGAGACAAATAGGTAAATTTAAACCCAAAAGTAAAGAGTACACAACGGTTGGGTACTCCGATACATCTAAGGCATATAGATTGTACGACAAAGACACACATCAACTGATTGTTAGTCGAGATGTATATTTTGTTGAACCCGCTGGAAAGAAATTCGTCGAAATGGAATTACCTATACATACTAACGCATTTTATGAAGAGCATAAAGATGAAAATGATTCACTTGAAGAGACATTTGATGAAGAGTTGGATCAGAGTGATTTTGAGTCAGCAGAAGAGCAAGACGAGGTTGCAGCGCCTATTGCAAGAGGTCCAGGTAGACCCCGCATATTACGTACAGGTGGTCCAGGTAGACCCAAAAAAGAATTCAATGTATTGGGTCTGATGTGTTCAGATGCCAAGGTACCACAAACTGTACAGGAGGCTTTAAATGGCGACAATGCTGATGACTGGTGGAAGGCACTGTAGGTAGAATACAATGCTCTTTTAAAGAATTACACGTGGGAGTTGGCTGAACTTCCTGTAGGTCCAAAAGCCGTAACGAATAAGTGGGTGTTTGCTGTGAAGAGAAATGAAAAGGGTGAAATTGTGCGTTTTAAGGCCAAACTAGTGGCAAAAGGTTGCTCACAGAAATATGGTGTTAATTATACCGAAACCTTTTCGCCAGTGGTACGCTATGAGACTATCAGAATGATTTTTGCTATACCTATATCTTCTATACCTATAGCTTCATCAAATGGATGTGTCTTCTGCATACTTGAACAGCGAGTTAGAAGATGAGATTTATATGACTCAGCCAATGAAATTTGTGGATTCAAAATACCCAAATCACGTTCTAAAATTAAACAAAACTCTTTACGGCTTAAAGCAGTCAGGAAGACAATGGAACTTTAAATTGGATGGCATCTTGAGAGGAATTGGTTTCCAGTCATGTGCCAGCGAGTCTTGCGTGTATATTAAACACTCTGGTGACACGATTATTATTATTGCCGTTTATGTGGATGACTTGCTTATCGCAAGCTCCAATTTGGAAGAAATGGTTAATATAAAACGTTCGATAGCTAATGCTGTAGAGGTGGTGGACAAGGGTCCTGTAAAATATTTTTTGAGCATTGAAGTTGAATGCGTTGGTGACAAAGGAAAGATAGCGATTAGTCAGAAGTCCCAAATAGCGAAACTTCTGCTACAATATAATATGACAACATATAAACCGATAGCGACACCTCTTGACCCAAGACATCAAGTCAAATGTGAGAACGCCGATTGCCAGTTGGTGGACAAAACTCAGTACCAATCGCTTATTGGTTCACTAATGTAAATAGCTCTGAACACAAGGCCTGACATATTACATTCAGTATGTAAACTTTCACAGCGGAATGAGAATCCACATACGAAACATATGGCAGCTGCTAAGAGAGTGTTAAGATACATTTCTACTACAAAAGATAAACAGCTGACATATCAAAAAACAGGTAGAACTCTGGAATGTTTTACGGATTCCGACTGGGGTGGAGAGGCTACTGACCATAAGTCCTACACAGGATATGGGACTTTTAAAGTTCTAAAGTCAGATAAGGGTACGGAGGCTACGAACCAGTTGATGGCAGAAATAAGTGGTTTGTTAAAAATCGAGCAGGTCTTCAGCACATCGTATTATCACGAGACATTGGGCTTGATAGAACGGAACCAGAGGGTACTCAAAGAATTTTTATTGAGTTTCTCAAAACATGATGAATGGCATACTTGGACACCATATTTTGCATTTGCCTTTAATATGACACCGCATATAGGTACTGCCGAATGATTTCTTTAAAGAAGATCCTTTATCCTAGCGAAAGTTATATTGGTGAACTGCGTCAGAGATTTAAATTTTCTCTTGAAAAGCAAGAGATCTATTAGAAAGGTCAAGGATTACGCGATAATTTCAGGATAAGTACTCAAATCCTCTAGGCTTAAAACAGGGGATCTTGTTCTGTTGAAAGAGATGAATAGGAAGAAGAATCAGTTACCATATCGAGAGCCATATAAAATAGTTTGTAGCGAAGAAGTAAATTCAATAATAGATATAAATGGGAAGATAGGCAAATATCATAATAAAATGTAAAACAAGTATAACATACTTTAGGTTCCGAAGGTAGCAACAATGATGAAAAAAGGAAATTATTGCAAAAAAATAAATAAAACAAAAAACAAGCAAGTTTTTGGATTATATACTTTTTTTTTTTGAAAGGGTGACGGTGTAGTGATATCGATATTAAGTAATAGTCTATCATCCCTAATAGTGATAACAGTCTGAATTTGAAACAGCCGATTAATTGGCACGTTTTTCATTTATAAAGAAATTTGCCTTAGCGCTATTGAGTGCCGGCAGAAGCAAAAAAATAAATTAGAGCCTATGGCGTTATTTAAAAACGCCGGCAAATTATTAGGCAGGCCTAATCTTATACAAACACATTACATGGCGACCCTGCCAAACTAGAATAACAATTAGGTAGTACCCGCGAATACGAGTGTGCCGATAAGTAGCTACGACGCGCCGATAAGTAGCTACGACTAGAAAAACCAAAGCACAAGAGATGAGGTAGAATGGTGCGACTTCGTAAGGAGCTGGCTGACTTGAAGAGGAGGTTGAACAACGATCCACCACCACCCTCTGCTTTGGCGGCAGAGATGTGACAGAAAGTGGATTTTATAGAAACACAATTATTTTCAAAACAAAAAAATGCATAAAATATTTATATTTAAAATAAATCTTAAAACATAAAAAAATATATAATTACTTTATTAAAAAAAGAAAGCAAACATAAATAGAAACTTTTTCATAAAAATAATAATAATAATAAAAATGAAATATTACGAATTAACAAAATATAAAAGTAAGAAGAAGACAAGAACAAAAAAGCGACCTTTAAGAAACGGAATCACTACACAAAAGAAAAAAAAGAAGTAAAAAAGAAAACACGGTATTTGCCATTGGAAAAATTTCACTCAAATTTATACACATTATTTCGAAATAACGCGCACTTCTCTATGATTATAAAGTACAGAGCAAACATATAATTTATGCATAATTAAATGGAATTAAAGGCGAAATAACACAAAAGATCAGAAGAAGTGTAAACGATAGAATATTAATGTTGTTAATAGACAGCTGATTGTCAATTATATGGTTAATGAGTAACCGGTACCAGAATACAGGGTTGTATTTAAGTTGCAGAATTGTATTTATGAAAGTTGTATACAAAAAGCCGTTATTTTTGAAAAATATTAAAGGGTTTTCGCACTATATAAGATATTAGTTTTAAGTTATTTGATAATAAATAATTATATGAGTATTTTATGAGGGAACATAAGGAATGTTCACACCAGGCGGTGGAATAGAATTTTATATGTGAATTTTGTATGCAATATTTGAGGGTAGTGCACACGGTGCGAAATCTAATTTTTTTCTGCTTTTATTTTTTTGGAACATGCGTGTTTCTATTGGATTCTATTAGGAAATGTGTAGATGAATTGAAGAAGCAGAAAATAAATTTGAGGAAGAGCAGGAATAGAGTGCATTCAAAAAAGTTTGTAGATGAGAAATTAAGAATATTGAAAGTTTTGGGGAATACGGTGAAGAAATAGTAGAAGGAACTGTGGAGGTGAAAACCTAACACCTAAATTAAATTTTGAAACACTTCAGGCGGAGGTAGTAGAGATTTTAAATAGTTTGAAGATAAATGAGGAAGAACGGCAAGAATGAAGTTTACTGAATATTGCGAGTTTTGATATTTCGATGGTAGGCAAGAACCTCCAGGTGTTTAAAGGAGCGTATGAATATTTGAAAGCTTCGTGATTTGTTGAGAGATGAAGATAAACCAATATTCGTTAGGAATGTATATAATTTCAAGATGTCTACACAGGTACGAAGTGTTTAGCCCAGAATAGATCAACTACATTTGCCGAGTTGAATAAATAACTCGAGGATGCTTATCCTAACCCTAGGAGTTTACAGCAAGTTTTGACAGTGCTGAACCTACTAGGCAAGGTAATTCAAACATAACTGAGTTCAGGGAAAGAATATCGAAGTTATCAGTTCAGTTTGTGTGTGACGGCCGAGAAAAGCCTTGGTTTGGAGAATAGGAACGTATTACCGGTGAATAAATTAGGAGGTCGCCAGCGAGTCTTGCGTGTATATTAAACACTCTGGTGACACGATTATTATTATTGCCGTTTATGTGGATGACTTGCTTATCGCAAGCTCCAATTTGGAAGAAATGGTTAATATAAAACGTTCGATAGCTAATGCTGTAGAGGTGGTGGACAAGGGTCCTGTAAAATATTTTTTGAGCATTGAAGTTGAATGCGTTGGTGACAAAGGAAAGATAGCGATTAGTCAGAAGTCCCAAATAGCGAAACTTCTGCTACAATATAATATGACAACATATAAACCGATAGCGACACCTCTTGACCCAAGACATCAAGTCAAATGTGAGAACGCCGATTGCCAGTTGGTGGACAAAACTCAGTACCAATCGCTTATTGGTTCACTAATGTAAATAGCTCTGAACACAAGGCCTGACATATTACATTCAGTATGTAAACTTTCACAGCGGAATGAGAATCCACATACGAAACATATGGCAGCTGCTAAGAGAGTGTTAAGATACATTTCTACTACAAAAGATAAACAGCTGACATATCAAAAAACAGGTAGAACTCTGGAATGTTTTACGGATTCCGACTGGGGTGGAGAGGCTACTGACCATAAGTCCTACACAGGATATGGGACTTTTAAAGTTCTAAAGTCAGATAAGGGTACGGAGGCTACGAACCAGTTGATGGCAGAAATAAGTGGTTTGTTAAAAATCGAGCAGGTCTTCAGCACATCGTATTATCACGAGACATTGGGCTTGATAGAACGGAACCAGAGGGTACTCAAAGAATTTTTATTGAGTTTCTCAAAACATGATGAATGGCATACTTGGACACCATATTTTGCATTTGCCTTTAATATGACACCGCATATAGGTACTGCCGAATGATTTCTTTAAAGAAGATCCTTTATCCTAGCGAAAGTTATATTGGTGAACTGCGTCAGAGATTTAAATTTTCTCTTGAAAAGCAAGAGATCTATTAGAAAGGTCAAGGATTACGCGATAATTTCAGGATAAGTACTCAAATCCTCTAGGCTTAAAACAGGGGATCTTGTTCTGTTGAAAGAGATGAATAGGAAGAAGAATCAGTTACCATATCGAGAGCCATATAAAATAGTTTGTAGCGAAGAAGTAAATTCAATAATAGATATAAATGGGAAGATAGGCAAATATCATAATAAAATGTAAAACAAGTATAACATACTTTAGGTTCCGAAGGTAGCAACAATGATGAAAAAAGGAAATTATTGCAAAAAAATAAATAAAACAAAAAACAAGCAAGTTTTTGGATTATATACTTTTTTTTTTTGAAAGGGTGACGGTGTAGTGATATCGATATTAAGTAATAGTCTATCATCCCTAATAGTGATAACAGTCTGAATTTGAAACAGCCGATTAATTGGCACGTTTTTCATTTATAAAGAAATTTGCCTTAGCGCTATTGAGTGCCGGCAGAAGCAAAAAAATAAATTAGAGCCTATGGCGTTATTTAAAAGCGCCGGCAAATTATTAGGCAGGCCTAATCTTATACAAACACATTACATGGCGATCCTGCCAAACTAGAATAACAATTAGGTAGTACCCGCGAATACGAGTGTGCCGATAAGTAGCTACGACGCGCCGATAAGTAGCTACGACTAGAAAAACCAAAGCACAAGAGATGAGGTAGAATGGTGCGACTTCGTAAGGAGCTGGCTGACTTGAAGAGGAGGTTGAACAACGATCCACCACCACCCTCTGCTTTGGCGGCAGAGATGTGACAGAAAGTGGATTTTATAGAAACACAATTATTTTCAAAACAAAAAAATGCATAAAATATTTATATTTAAAATAAATCTTAAAACATAAAAAAATATATAATTACTTTATTAAAAAAAGAAAGCAAACATAAATAGAAACTTTTTCATAAAAATAATAATAATAATAAAAATGAAATATTACGAATTAACAAAATATAAAAGTAAGAAGAAGACAAGAACAAAAAAGCGACCTTTAAGAAACGGAATCACTACACAAAAGAAAAAAAAGAAGTAAAAAAGAAAACACGGTATTTGCCATTGGAAAAATTTCACTCAAATTTATACACATTATTTCGAAATAACGCGCACTTCTCTATGATTATAAAGTACAGAGCAAACATATAATTTATGCATAATTAAATGGAATTAAAGGCGAAATAACACAAAAGATCAGAAGAAGTGTAAACGATAGAATATTAATGTTGTTAATAGACAGCTGATTGTCAATTATATGGTTAATGAGTAACCGGTACCAGAATACAGGGTTGTATTTAAGTTGCAGAATTGTATTTATGAAAGTTGTATACAAAAAGCCGTTATTTTTGAAAAATATTAAAGGGTTTTCGCACTATATAAGATATTAGTTTTAAGTTATGTGATAATAAATAATTATATGAGTATTTTATGAGGGAACATAAGGAATGTTCACACCAGGCGGTGGAATAGAATTTTATATGTGAATTTTGTATGCAATATTTGAGGGTAGTGCACACGGTGCGAAATCTAATTTTTTTCTGCTTTTATTTTTTTGGAACATGCGTGTTTCTATTGGATTCTATTAGGAAATGTGTAGATGAATTGAAGAAGCAGAAAATAAATTTGAGGAAGAGCAGGAATAGAGTGCATTCAAAAAAGTTTGTAGATGAGAAATTAAGAATATTGAAAGTTTTGGGGAATACGGTGAAGAAATAGTAGAAGGAACTGTGGAGGTGAAAACCTAACACCTAAATTAAATTTTGAAACACTTCAGGCGGAGGTAGTAGAGATTTTAAATAGTTTGAAGATAAATGAGGAAGAACGGCAAGAATGAAGTTTACTGAATATTGCGAGTTTTGATATTTCGATGGTAGGCAAGAACCTCCAGGTGTTTAAAGGAGCGTATGAATATTTGAAAGCTTCGTGATTTGTTGAGAGATGAAGATAAACCAATATTCGTTAGGAATGTATATAATTTCAAGATGTCTACACAGGTACGAAGTGTTTAGCCCAGAATAGATCAACTACATTTGCCGAGTTGAATAAATAACTCGAGGATGCTTATCCTAACCCTAGGAGTTTACAGCAAGTTTTGACAGTGCTGAACCTACTAGGCAAGGTAATTCAAACATAACTGAGTTCAGGGAAAGAATATCGAAGTTATCAGTTCAGTTTGTGTGTGACGGCCGAGAAAAGCCTTGGTTTGGAGAATAGGAACGTATTACCGGTGAATAAATTAGGAGGTCGCGGTGAGGATCGAAGGTACAGCGATGGTGGCAGGTACGATAAAGGTAGAAGTTACGGAAACGGTCACAGTAATGACAATAGGTATGAGAACGGTTACAATAATGGAAGCAGGTATGGTAACAATTATAATAATGGTGGAAATTTTAATTATGACAACAACAATAATGAGTCAAGGAACTGGGTTATCAACAAACAAACAGAAATAACAATTTTGTAGACATAATGTTGAATGGCAACTCTATTTCTAGTACAATGCAACACTTCCAAACTACACACATACATATGAATTCTTCTGTTTTGTTCTTTTCCTTACTATGCTTTGTATAGTTTTCTTTTTTATCCATGTCCTCACTTGTATTTTGAATTCCAAACAATAAACATCGTTATTTTATAAGCTGCGTGTTTCATATTTGAGTATACATATAAGGGTGCCTTATAACAGGTTATGGGCCCAGAATTGATTGGACAGCAATTGTGTTTGGAATAGAATTGAAATTTAAACAAAATGAGCAGTTCTTTGTTTAACATTGAAAAGTTGGACGAGTCCAACTACGACTCATGGAACATACAAATGAAAAGCGTTTTGATACATCAGGAGCTGTGGTCATTAGTAAATGAAGTTACAACAAAGCCAGAGGAAAGTGCAGCAAATGTAGCAGCTGTGGCGATTTGGAAAGCTAAAAATGAAAAGGCGATGGCTTCGATCATTTTAAGTCTGACATCAATGCTGATAGGACATATCAAAAACTGTGCGACTTCCAAAGATGCTTGGAACACTCTTCTCGAGGTTCATCGTCCAAGAGGTCCAGTTCGCAAAGTAACATTATTTAAGCAGATTTTGAATATGCGTATGTTTGTAATTTTGCATCGTTGGTTGAGAAACTAGCAGAGACAGGAGTAGCTCTTCAAGATGAACTGTTTGCTATAATGCTGCTCGCTAGTCTTCCGAAGTCATATGAGCCACTTGTGGTTGCCTTAGAATCAAGAGATGAACTTCCCTCTCTTACGTCATTGAAAGTAAAATTA
This sequence comes from Hydrotaea diabolus, assembly GCA_963513945.1. NCBI lineage: Eukaryota > Metazoa > Arthropoda > Insecta > Diptera > Muscidae > Hydrotaea > Hydrotaea diabolus. The sequence goes on along the minus strand of OY740721.1, from coordinate 17,696,258 downwards.
ATAGAAGAAGCTGAGAGGAAAAAGGCAAACAAAAATGAAGAGAGTACAGTGCAAGCATTTATGGCACGCGACGACAATAGTAAGAAGTTTTCTCAGAACAAGAATACGAACAACTCAAATAGCAAATTTAACAACAACACAAACAATGTTCGATGCTATAACTGTAAACGTAAAGGGCACTATGCTGCTAATTGTAAAGACAAGAGAAAGGAAAATGATAAAAGGGACAGCAGAATAATAACAACTACAACTATAAAAGTTCGTTATTTACTACAGTGAGCAACAAAGATTTAAATGGAAATAAATGGTGCATTGATAGTGGTGCGTCTTCGCATTTGTGTTGCGAACGCGATATGTTTGATGAGTTCGAACAACATGATGAGACCATTATGCTTGCTGGTGAAAATTGTATGAAAGCTCAAGGAAAAGGTAAAGTGCGCTTTACTGTGGATGGCCGTGATATAACATTGGTAAAAGTTTTGTTCGTGCCTGGATTGCAACGTAATTTTATATCTGTTGCTAAAGCCGTGGAGAATGATCAGACTGTAATATTTGGCAAAAAGTTTGTGGAAGTTAAGGATAAGCACGGAGGAATCGTCCTTCGTGCAAACAAGGTAAGTGATCTATTTTTATTCGAGACAAATAATAACAAATTGTTCTTTGCGAGGAAATCATCTGATGAGGCGATAAAATGGGATTCGCGATATGGCCATCTCAATTTTGGAAGTATGAAAGAATTAGTGAATAAGCAAATGGTGCGTGAACTTGATTTAACTATACCAACGGATATTCAGTGTGCTGTTTGCATGAAGAGCAAATGTGCACAGAAACCATTTAGGAGCTCTGAATCTAGATGTGATGACATTTTGGAAATCATACACACGGATGTCTGCGGTCCGATGAATAGTTTGTCAATTGGAGGTGCCAAATATTTGTTGACATTTATTGATGACAGATCTCGCTACGTTTTTGTGTACTTTCTTAAAAGTAAGGACGAGGTCTTTAGTCAGTTCCAAGAATTTTTGAATATGGCTGAACGTCAGACCGGGAATAAAATTAAAACATTTAGAAGCGATAACGGAACTGAATTTATCAACAATGATTTCGACGACTTCCTGAAGAAAAAGGGAATACTTCGCCAACTGACTGTGCCATATACTCCGCAACAGAATGGAGTGGCGAAGAGATTTAACCGCACGTTGATTGAGATGGCACGGTGCATGCTGGTGAAGTCAGGTCTGGGTGAACATTTGTGCGCTGAGGCAGTCAACACTGCAGCGTTCTTACGGAACAGAGCTCCCACACGAGCATTAGATGGTGCAACTCCTTTCGAGATATTTAAGGGTGTGAAACCTCATGTGGGCCATTTAAAGATTTTTGGTTCTGCAGCTATAGCTTTAGATAAGAGACAAATAGGTAAATTTAAACCCAAAAGTAAAGAGTACACAATGGTTGGGTACTCCGATACATCTAAGGCATATAGATTGTACGACAAAGACACACATCAACTGATTGTTAGTCGAGATGTATATTTTGTTGAACCCGCTGGAAAGAAATTCGTCGAAATGGAATTACCTATACATACTAACGCATTTTATGAAGAGCATAAAGATGAAAATGATTCACTTGAAGAGACATTTGATGAAGAGTTTGATCAGAGTGATTTTGAGTCAGCAGAAGAGCAAGACGAGGTTGCAGCGCCTATTGCAAGAGGTCCAGGTAGACCCCGCATATTACGTACAGGTGGTCCAGGTAGACCCAAAAAAGAATTCAATGTATTGGGTCTGATGTGTTCAGATGCCAAGGTACCACAAACTGTACAGGAGGCTTTAAATGGCGACAATGCTGATGACTGGTGCAAGGCAATGCAGGTAGAATACAATGCTCTTTTAAAGAATTGCACGTGGGAGTTGGCTGAACTTCCTGTAGGTCCAAAAGCCGTAACGAATAAGTGGGTGTTTGCTGTGAAGAGAAATGAAAAGGGTGAAATTGTGCGTTTTAAGGCCAAACTAGTGGCAAAAGGTTGCTCACAGAAATATGGTGTTAATTATACCGAAACCTTTTCGCCAGTGGTACGCTATGAGACTATCAGAATGATTTTTGCTATACCTATATCTTCTATACCTATAGCTTCATCAAATGGATGTGTCTTCTGCATACTTGAACAGCGAGTTAGAAGATGAGATTTATATGACTCAGCCAATGAAATTTGTGGATTCAAAATACCCAAATCACGTTCTAAAATTAAACAAAACTGTTTACGGCTTAAAGCAGTCAGGAAGACAATGGAACTTTAAATTGGATGGCATCTTGAGAGGGATTGGTTTCCAGTCATGTGCCAGCGAGCCTTGCGTGTATATTAAACACTCTGGTGACACGATTATTATTATTGCCGTTTATGTGGATGACTTGCTTATCGCAAGCTCCAATTTGGAAGAAATGGTTAATATAAAACGTTCGATAGCTAATGCTGTAGAGGTGGTGGACAAGGGTCCAACTACATTTGCCGAGTTGAAAAAGAACTCGATGATGCTTATCCTAACCCAAGGATTTTATAGCAATTTTTGACAGAGCTAGGGACTAGTAGGCAAGGTAATTCAAACGTAACTGAGTTTAGGGAAGAATATCGTAATTGTCAGTTCAGTTTGAGATAAGTAATTTGTCGGAACCACCTCAGGAGGCAAAAGAGTGAGCGAGAGTATGCCACTTAATATCCCTATGCAGGGGATCAATGCTGAGTACCAACCACTTTTGTTGGCGAACATGTCAACGATTTTGAATGAGGCAACGCAGAGGTGTGTGACGGCCCAGAAAAGCCTTGGTAAGGAACGTATTACCGTTGAATAAATTAGGAGGTGGTGAGGATCGAAGGTACAGCGATGGTGGCAGGTACGATTAAGGTAGAAGTTACGGAACCGGTCACAGCAATAGTTATGAGAACGGTTACAATAATGGAAGCAGGTATGGTAACAATTATAATAATGACATGAATTACGGTGGCAGTTACGCTAACGGAGACAGGTATGATAATAGAAGAGGTGGACATTTTAATTATGACAACAACAATAATGAGTCAAGGAACAGGGGTTACCAACAAACAAACAGAAATAACAATTTTGCGGACATAATGGCAATTTCCGAAATCAGAACAGACAAGCGGATTATAGCCCAAGGGATTAGAGTTGTACTAAAGAGGGCAAGAGTAATTATAGGGCTTATCCTTACAAAGTTCAGCAGGGAAACTCCGAGGGCCGGGTAACAGAAGACGTTTTCCAGGATGGCCAAAATTAAGGTTATTCAATACAGCAGCTAAATCCACTGCATACATAGTTTTAGACTGCAAAAATATAAACAGAACTTTGAGATTCTTGGTGGACACAGGGCGGATATATTTGCAAAAATCTGCGTTTTTCTAATGTGAATTTTAATAATACGGCAAGGCTAACGGGAATAACTGAAAACGCGGTGCAGTAGTCGATGCTCCTACCCTAACCCATAGTTTTTCATTGTCGACAAAGATTTTCCTATCCTTACTGATGGAATAATTGGGCGAGATATTTTAACTTTTGAAACTTTTACAATAACATTTAATGTACATGGAGAAGACATTGTGCTACCTATGAACTCGAGGAGAATATGTTGGATCATATCGGCAAGATCGGAAATGATTAAACCTATTGATTTAATGCTAAATGAAGGCAGCATAGTACTTAACAAGGAGCTGTATGATGGTGTGTAGCTTGCAAGTCGATTGATTCCATCAAGTGGAATAGCGCATGTTAAGCTGTTAAACACTACGAATAAATGGTTAACATTGATAAGATAGACTTCGAGGTGCATTTTTTAAGAGAGTATAGTGTATGCTATGCAAGATGATCGGAAACGCCTAATGACGTTAGGCTTTTCACACTTTTAGAAAAGTTGAATATTGGAACCAGCAATCCAGATGCGAGAGAATCAATTATAAAGATAGTAACAGATTTTCAAGATGTTTTTCATTTCCAGGTAATAAACTAAGCGTGAATAATTTGTATATGCAACAAATAGAGACGACAGACACGACACCGGTTTATATACAAAATTATAGGTAACCATAGGCGCAGATGGAGGAGATGAATGATCAAGTGGATCAGCTATTTGAGGATGACATTATTGAACATTCGGTTAGTCCTTACAACTCCCTATTTCTTGTAGTACCCAAGAAGACTTCGGATTATAGAAGAAAATGGCGTTTAGTAGTCGATTTCAAAAAGCTTAATGATAAGATAGTAAATGATAAATTCCCGTTAACTAGGATCCAAGACGTCTTGGACAGGCTAGATAGGGCCAAATATTTTTCAACATTGGACATGACTAGGTCTGTTCACAAGATAGGGCAACACGAGAATTCATGTCCACTTACCGCTTTTTCAACCGGGAATTTCCATTTTTAGTTTAAACGTTTAACTTTTGAACTGAAAATATCATCTAGCAGCTTCCAGAGGATGTTTACGATTGCATTGAGTGGTTTAGATGTACATGCTTTCCTTTAAGTGGATAACATAATAGTCTTTGGTTGCAGTTTGAGACACCATAATGAAAATCTTTCGAATGTGTTGAGGAGGTTGAGGAGATTTAATTTGAAACTTAAAGCAGGAAAGTGCAGTTTTCTAAAGCCAGAAACACTGATACTCAGATATCCAGGTTTTACAAGGCATTTTATATTGATGACTGATGCGTCTAACTATGCTCTTGGTGCGGTCTTGTCATAAGGAGAAGTGGGGTCGGACTTGCCAATTTCTTATGAAAGCACGACGTTGTCAAAGCACGATTTGAACAAACCCGTGAAAAAGAAATTGTTACTGGCTATTCATTAGGCTATTAATTTATTTAGACCATACCCATCCGGTAGAAGGTTTACGGTAGTCACAGATCACAGACCTCTAGTGTCACTCTTTTCACATAGAAACCCATCATCAAAGATGACTCGAATTAGAATAGCTTTAAGCAACTATGATTTTGAGATAGTCTATAAAAACGGGACAATGAATACAATTGCCGATGCATTGTCGGGAATAGTGAAATACTCAAAGTGATGGTTCCGATTGGGATTGATGATAAACAATTTCTTGCGATTACAATAAACATGGCGAAAGATGCTATTACAGAGAACCCTGATATTACAAAAAACCCAGATATTACAAAGAGCCTTGATGTTACAGGTTGCGACACACTCGACCGAAATTCTGATCAAATTTTTGTTTTGGACTGTACATCTAGAGTTGATATACGAAAGATGAGGAGATTGAACTTATTCTCACTAAAAGAAAGAAAAAGTAGAAGATATTTATGTTATGGCAGGATGTAGTGAAAATCCATCGGTCACAAAGTTGACCATGGAGAAACTGACATCAAAGATGAGTGAATTAGGAACACGTGAGCTAGCTTTCAACAAGGGTGATTATATTTATCAATCAATAACGATGGATGAGTTTAGAAGAGTTTCTAATAAGATAGAGCGGAAAATGAAGACAGAACTAAGAATTTTACTGTACGAAGAACCGAAGAGAATCAACTGTCAAAATAAACAATTGAAATTAATAGGCGAATATCACGATACAGTCTACGGCGGACACCAGGGTGTTAGAAATACATGTTTAAAATTTAAGCAGCGATATATATGGAAGAATATGAGTAAAATGGCAAATGATTATGTGGTCAATTGCTCACAGTGCAGAATTAACAAACAGACACGATGGAGGAGATGAATGATCAAGTGGATCAGCTATTTAAGGATGACATTATTGAACATTCGGTTAGCCCTTACAACTCCCTATTGCTTGTAGTACCCAAGAAGACTTCGGTTGATAGAAGAAATTGGCGTTTAGTGGTCGATTTCAGAAAGCTTAATGATAAAATAGTAAATGATAAATTCCCGTTAACTAGGATCCAAGATGTCTTGCACAGGCTAGATAGGGCCAAATATTTTTCAACATTGGACATGACTAGCTCTTTTCACCAGATAGGGCTACACGAGAATTCACGTCCACTTACCGCTTTTTCAACCGGGAATTTCCATTTTTAGTTTAAACGTTTAACTTTTGAACTGAAAATATCATCTAACAGCTTCCAGAGGATGTTAACGATTTCATTGAGTGGTTTAGATGCACATGCTTTCCTTTAAGTGGATGACATAATAGTCTTCCATTTTTAGTTTAAACGTTTAACTTTTGAACTGAAAATATCATCTAGCAGCTTCCAGAGGATGTTAACGATTGCATTGAGTGGTTTAGATGTACATGCTTTCCTTTAAGTGGATAACATAATAGTCTTTGGTTGCAGTTTGAGACGCCATAATGAAAATCTTTCGAATGTGTTGAGGAGGTTGAGGAGATTTAATTTGAAACTTAAAGCAGGAAAGTGCAGTTTTCTAAAGCCAGAACCACTGATATTAAGATATCCAGGTTTTAAAAGGCATTTTATATTGATGACTGATGCGTCTAACTATGCTCTTGGTGCGGTCTTGTGATAAGGAGAAGTGAGGTCGGATTTACCCATTTCTTATGCAAGCACGACGTTGTCAAAGCACGATTTGAACAAACCCGTGAAACAGAAATAGCTACTGGCTATTCATTAGGCTATTAATTTTTTAGACCATACCTATCCGGTAGAAGGTTTACAGAAGTCACCGATCACAGACCTCTATCGTCACTCTTTTCACATAGAAACCCATCATCAAAGATGACTCGAATTAGAATAGCTTTAAGCAACTATGATTTTGAAATAGTCTATAAAAACGGGACAATGAATACAATTGCCAATGCGTTGCCGGGAATGGTTATGAATAGTGAAATACTCAAAGCGATGATTCCGAGTGGGATTGATGATAAAAAATTTCTTGCGATTACAAGAAACATGGCGAAAGATGCTATTACAGAGAACCCTGATATTACAAAAAACCCAGATATTACAAAGAGCCCTGATGTTACAGGTTGCGACACACTCGACCGAAATCCTGATCAATTTTTTTTTGGGACTGTACATCTAGAGTTGATATACGAAAGATGAGGAGATTGAAGTTATTCCCACTAAAAGAAAAAGTATAAAAGTAGAAGATATTTATATTATGGCAGGATGTAGTGAAAATCCATAGGTCACAAAGTTGACCTTTTAGAAACTGACATCAAAGATGAGTGAATTAGGGATACGTGAGCTAGCTTTCAACAAGGGTGATTATATTTTTGAATCAATAACGATGGAGGAGTTTGGAAGAGTATTAAATGATATACAGTGGAAAATGAAGACAGAACTAAGAATTTCACTATACGAAGAACCGAAGTGAATCAACTGTCAAAATAAACAATTGAAATTAATAGGCGAATATCACGATACAGTGTACGGTGGACACCAGGGTGTTAGAAATACATGTTTAAAATAGAAGCAGCGATATATATGGAAGAATATGAATATGGCAAATGATTATGAGGTCAATTGCTCACAGTGCAGAATTAACAAACAGACAAGACATACGAAAGAAGACTAACATTAACGGACACGCCAGCGACAGTGGATCCATTGAGGTTGTCTGGCCACTATCAGTATATTCTCACTATACAGTGTGATTTGACCAAATACATTACCGCATGTGCAATGGTGGCTAAGGATGCAAGGACAGTCGCTAGAACTTTAGTAGAGCGTATGGGACTTTTAAAGTTCTAAAGTCAGATAAGGGTACGGAGGCTACGAACCAGTTGATGGCAGAAATATGTGGTTTGTTAAAAATCGAGCAGGTCTTCAGCACATCGTATTATCACGAGACATTGGGCTTGATAGAACGGGACCAGAGGGTACTCAAAGAATTTTTATTGAGTTTCTTAAAACATTATGAATGGCATACTTGGACACCATATTTTGCATTTGCCTTTAATACGACACCGCATATAGGTACTGCCGAATGACGATATTTCTTTCAAGAAGATCCTTTATAATAGCGAAAGTTATATTGGTGAACTCCGTCAAAGATTTAAATTTTTTCTTGAAAAGCAAGAGATCTATTAGAAATGTCAAGGATTAGACGATAATTTCAGAATAAGTACTCAAATCATCTAGGCTTAAAACAGGAGATCTTGTTCTTTTGAAAGAGATGAATAGGATGAAGAATCAGTTACTATATCGAGAGCCATATAAAATAGTTTGTAGCGAAGAAGTAAATTCAATAATAGATATGAATGGGAAGATAGGCAAATATCATAATAAAATGTAAAACAAGTATAACATACTTTAGAATAAATGTTGGTTCCGAAGGTAGCAACAATGATGAAAAAAGGAAATTATTGCAAAAAAAAAATAAAAAAAAAACAAAAAACAAGTAAGTTTTTGGATTATATACTTATTTTTTTTGAAAGGGTGACGGTGTAGTGATAACGATATTAAATAATAGTCTATCATCCCTAATAGTGATAACACTCTGAATTTGAAACAGCCGATTAATTGGCACGTTTTTCATTTATAAAGAAATTTGCTTTAGCGCTATTGAGTGCCGGCAGAAGCAAAAAAATAAATTAGAGCCTATGGCGTTATTTAAAAGCGCCGGCAAATTATTAGGCAGGCCTAATCTTATACAAACACATTACATGGCGATCCTGCCCAACTAGAACAACAATTAGGTAGTACCCACAAATACGAGTGTGCCGATAAGTAGCTAAGACGCGCCGATAAGTAACTACGACCCGAAAGCGATAACCATAGCGCAATATTTACAGCAGCAGCAGAAGCACACGCTAACAGCCATACCAAGGATAGAAAAACCAAAGCACAAGAGAGGAGGTAGAATGGTGCGACTTCGTAAGGAGCTGGCTGACTTGAAGAGGAGGTTGACCAACGATCCACCACCACCCTGTGATTTGGCGGCAGAGATGTGACAGAAAGTGGATTTTATAGAAACACAATTATTTTCAAAACAAAAAAATGCATAAAATATTTATATATAAAATAAATCTTAAAACACAACAAAATATATAATTTCTTTATTAAAAAAAGAAAGCAAAAATAAATAAAAACTTTTTCATAAAAATAATAATAATAATAAAAATGAAATATTACGAATTAACAAAATATAAAAGAAAGAAGAAGACAAGAACAAAAAAGCAACCTTTAAGAAACGGAATCACTACACAAAAGAAAAAAAAGAAGTAAAAAAGAAAACACGGTATTTGCCATTGGAAAAATTTCACTCAAATTTATACACATTATTTCGAAATAACACGCACTTCTCTATGATTATATGCATAATTAAATGGAATTAAAGGCGGAATAACACAAAAGATCAGAAGAAGTGTAAACGATAGAATATTAATGTTGTTAATAGACAGCTGATTGTCAATTATATGGTTAATGAGTAACCGGTACCAGAATACAGGGTTGTATTTAAGTTGCAGAATTGTATTTATGAAAGTTGTATACAAAAAGCCGTTATTTTTGAAACATATTAAAGGGTTTTCGCACTATATAATATATTAGTTTTAAGTTATTTGATAATAAATAATTATATGAGTATTTTATGAGGGAACATAAGGAATGTTCACACCAGGCGGTGGAATAGAATTTTATATGTGAATTTTGTATGCAATATTTGAGGGTAGTGCACACGGTGCGAAATCTTAATTTTTTTCTGCTTTTATTTTTTTTTGGAACATGCGTGTTTCTATTGGAATCTATTAGGAAATGTGTAGATGAATTGAAGAAGCAGAAAATAAATTTGAGGAAGAGCAGGAATAGAGTGCATTCAAAAAAGTTTGTAGATGAGAAATTAAGAATATTGAAAGTTTTGGGGAATACGGTGAAGAAATAGTAGAAGGAACTGTGGAGGTGAAAACCTAACACCTAAATTAAATTTTGAAACACTTCAGGCGGAGGTAGTAGAGATTTTAAATAGTTTGAAGATAAAGGAGGAAGAACGGCAAGAATGAAGTTTACTGAATATTGCGAGTTTTGATATTTCGATGGTAGGCAAGAACCTCCAGGTGTTTAAAGGAGCGTATGAATATTTGAAGGCTTCGTGATTTGTTGAGAGATGAAGATAAACCAATATTCGTTAGGAATGTATATAATTTTAAGATGTCTACACAGGTACGAAGTGTTTTGCCCCGAATAGATCAACTACATTTGCCGAGTTGAATAAATAACTCGAGGATGCTTATCCTAACCCTAGGACTTTACAGCAAGTTTTGACAGAGCTAGGCACTACTAGGCAAGGTAATTCAAACATAACTGAGTTCAGGGAAAGAATATCGAAGTTATCAGTTCAGTTTGAGATAAGTAATTTGTCGGAACCATTTCAGGAGACGAAAGATGCAATTTTTAGAGTGAGCGAGAGTGTGCTACTTATTATTCTTATGTAGGGGTCAATGCTGAGTACCAACCACTTTTGTTGGCGAACATGTCAAAGATTTTGAATGAGGCAACGCAGATGTGTGTGACGGCCGAGAAAAGCCTTGGTTTGGAGAATAGGAACGTATTACCGGTGAATAAATTAGGAGGTCGCGGTGAGGATCGAAGGTACAGCTATGGTGGCAGGTACGATAAAGGTAGAAGTTACGGAAACGGTCACAGTAATGGCAATAGGTATGAGAACGGTTACAATAATGGAAGCAGGTATGGTAACAATTATAATAATGGTGGAAATTTTAATTATGACAACAACAATAATGAGTCAAGGAACTGGGTTACCAACAAACAAACAGAAATAACAATTTTGTAGACATAATGTTGAATGGCAACTCTATTTCTAGTACAATGCAACACTTCCAAACTACACACATACATATGAAGTCTTCTGTTTTGTTCTTTTCCTTACTATGCTTTGTATAGTTTTCTTTTTTATCCATGTCCTCACTTGTATTTTGAATTCCAAACAATAAACATCGTTATTTTATAAGCTGCGTGTTTCATATTTGAGTATACATATAAGGGTGCCTTATATCAGGTTATGGGCCCAGAATTGATTGGACAGCAATTGTGTTTGGAATAGAATTGAAATTTAAACAAAATGAGCAGTTCTTTGTTTAACATTGAAAAGTTGGACGAGTCCAACTACGACTCATGGAACATACAAATGAAAAGCGTTTTGATACATCAGGGTCTGTGGTCATTAGTAAATGAAGTTACAACAAAGCCAGAGGAAAGTGCAGCAAATGTAGCAGCTGTGGCGATTTGGAAAGCTAAAGATGAAAAGGCGATGGCTTCGATCATTTTAAGTCTGACATCAATGCTGATAGGACATATCAAAAACTGTGCGACTTCCAAAGATGCTTGGAACACTCTTCTCGAGGTTCATCGTCCAAGAGGTCCAGTTCGCAAAGTAGCATTATTTAAGCAGATTTTGAATATGCGTATGACTGATGGTGAGTGCGTGCAACGATATGTTTGTAATTTTGCATCGTTGGTTGAGAAACTAGCAGAGACAGGAGTAGCTCTTCAAGATGAACTGTTTGCTATAATGCTGCTCGCTAGTCTTCCGAAGTCATATGAGCCACTTGTGGTTGCCTTAGAATCAAGAGATGAACTTCCCTCTCTTACGTCATTGAAAGTAAAATTAATAGAAGAAGGTGAGAGGAAAAAGGCAAACAAAAATGAAGAGAGTACAGTGCAAGCATTTATGGCACGCGACGACAATAGTAAGAAGTTTTCTCAGAACAAGAATACGAACAACTCAAATAGCAAATTTAACAACAACACAAACAATGTTCGATGTTATAACTGCAAACGTCAAGGGCACTATGCTGCGAATTGTAAAGACAAGAGAAAGGGAAATGATAAAAAGAGACAGCAGAATAATAACAACTACTACTATAAAAGTTCGTTATTTACTACAGTGAGCAACAAAGATTTAAATGGCAATAAATGGTGCATTGATAGTGGTGCGTCTTCGCATTTGTGTTGCGAAAGCGATATGTTTGATGAGTTCGAACAACATGATGAGACCATTATGCTTGCTGGTGAAAATTGTATGAAAGCTCAAGGAAAATGTAAAGTGCGCTTTACTGTGGATGGTCGTGATATAACATTGGTAAAAGTTTTGTTCGTGCCTGGTTTGCAATGTAATTTTATATCTGTTGCTAAAGCCGTGGAGTATGATCAGACTGTAATATTTGGCAAAAAGTTTGTGGAAGTTAAGGATAAGCACGGAGGAATCGTCCTTCGTGCAAACAAGGTAAGTGATCTATTTTTATTCGAGACAAATAATAACAAATTGTTCTTTGCGAGGAAATCATCTGATGAGGCGATAAAATGGCGTTCGCGATATGGCCATCTCAATTTTGGAAGTATGAAAGAATTAGTGAATAAGCAAATGGTGCGTGGACTTGATTTAACTATACCAAGAATTTTTGAATATGGCTGAACGTCAGACCGGGAATAAAATTAAAACAATTAGAAGCGATAACGAAACTGAATTTATCAACAATGCTTTCGACGACTTCCTGAAGGAAAACGGAATACTTCGCCAACTGACTGTGCCATATACTCGGCAACAGAATGGAGTGGAGGAGAGATTTAACCGCACGTTGATTGAGATGGCACGGTGCATGCTGGTGGAGTCAGGTCTGGGTGAACATTTGTGGGCTGAGGCAGTCAACACTGCAGCGTACTTACGGAACAGAGCTCCCACACGAGCATTAGATGGTGCAACTCCTTTCGAGATATTTAAGGGTGTGAAACCTCATGTGGAAAGAAATTCGTCGAAATGGAATTACCTATACATACTAACACATTTTATGAAGAGCATAAAGATGAAAATGATTCACTTGAAGAGACATTTGATGAAGAGTTGGATCAGAGTGATTTTGAGTCAGCAGAAGAGCAAGACGAGGTTGCAGCGCCTATTGCAAGAGGTCCAGGTAGACCCCGCATATTACGTACAGGTGGTCCAGGTAGACCCAAAAAAGAATTCAATGTATTGGGTCTGATGTGTTCAGATGCCAAGGTACCACAAACTGTACAGGAGGCTTCAAATGGCGACAATGCTGATGACTGGTGGAAGGCAATGCAGGTAGAATACAATGCTCTTTTAAAGAATTGCACGTGGGAGTTGGCTGAACTTCCTGTAGGTCAAAAAGCCGTAACGAATAAGTGGGTGTTTGCTGTGAAGAGAAATGAAAAGGGTGAAATTGTGCGTTTTAAGGCCAAACTAGTGGCAAAAGGTTGCTCACAGAAATATGGTGTTAATTATACCGAAACCTTTTCGCCAGTGGTACGTTATGAGACTATCAGAATGATTTTTGCTATTGCTGCCGAATACGAGCTATACCTTCATCAAATGGATTTGTCTTCTGCATACTTGAACAGCGAGTTAGAAGATGAGATTTATATGACTCAGCCAATGAAATTTGTGGATTCAAAATACTCAAATCACGTTCTAAAATTAAACAAAACTCTTTACGACTTAAAGCAGTCAGGAAGACAATGGAACTTTAAATTGGATGGCATCTTGAGAGGGATTGGTTTCCAGTCATGTGCCAGCGAGCCTTGCGTGTATATTAAACACTCTGGTGACACGATTATTATTATTGCCGTTTATGTGGATGACTTGCTTATCGCAAGCTCCAATTTGGAAGAAATGGTTAATATAAAACGTTCGATAGCTAATGCTGTAGAGGTGGTGGACAAGGGCCCTGTAAAATATTTTTTGAGCATTGAAGTTGATCGCGTTGGAGACAAAGGAAAGATAGCGATTAGTCAGAAGTCCCAAATAGCGAAACTTCTGCTACAATATAATATGACAACATGTAAACCGATAGCGACACCTCTTGACCCAAGACATCAAGTCAAATGTGAGAACGTCGATTGCCAGTTGGTGGACAAAACTCAGTACCAATCGCTTATTGGTTCACTAATGTATATAGCTCTGAACACAAGGCCTGACATATTACATTCAGTATGTAAACTTTCACAGCTGAATGAGAATCGACGAAACATATGGCAGCTGCTAAGAGAGTGTTAAGATACATTTCTACTACAAAAGATAAACAGCTGACATATCAAAAAACAGGTAGAACTCTGGAATGTTTTACGGATTCCGACTGGGGTGGAGAGGCGACCGTAAGTCCTACACAGGATATGTTACTTTTAAAGTTCTAAAGTCAGATAAGGGTACGGAGGCTACGAACCAGTTGATGGCAGAAATAAGTGGTTTGTTAAAAATCAAGCAGGTCTTCAGCACATCGTATTACCACGAGACATTGGGCTTGATAGAACGGAACCAGAGGTTACTCAAAGAATTTTTATTGAGTTTCTCAAAACATGATGAATGGCATACTTTGACACCATATTTTGCATTTGCCTTTAATACGACACCGATTTCTTTAAAGAAGATCCTTTATAATAGCGAAAGTTATATTGGTGAACTGCGTCAGAGATTTAAATTTTCTCTTGAAAAGCAAGAGATCTATTAGAAAGGTCAAGGATTAGACGATAATTTCAGGATAAGTACTCAAATCCTCTAGGCTTAAAACAGGAGATCTTGTTCTGTTGAAAGAGATGAATAGGAAGAAGAATCAGTTACCATATCGAGAGCCATATAAAATAGTTTGTAGCGAAGAAGTAAATTCAATAATAGGTATGAATGGGAAGATAGGCAAATATCATAATAAAATGTAAAACAAGTATAAAATACTTTAGAATAAATGTTGGTTCCGAAGGTTGCAACAATGATGAAAAAAGGAAAATATTGCAAAAAAAAATAAATAAAACAAAAAACAAGCAAGTTTTTGGATTATATACTTATTTTTTTTTTGAAAGGGTGACGGTGTAGTGATATCGATGTTAAGTAATAGTCTATCATCCCTAATAGTGATAACAGTCTGAATTTGAAACAGCCGATTAATTGGCACGTTTTTCATTTATAAAAAAATTTGCTTTAGCGCTATTGAGTGCCGGCAGAAGCAAAAAAAAAAATAGAGCCTATGGCGTTATTTTAAAGCGCCGGCAAATTATTAGGCAGGCCTAATCTTATACAAACACATTACATGGCGATCCTGCCCAACTAGAACAACAATTAGTAGCTACGACGCGCCGATACGTAGCTACGACCCGAAAGCGATAACCATAGCGCAATATTTACAGCAGCAGCAGAAGCACAAGCTAACAGCCATACCAAGGGTAGAAAAACCAAAGCACAAGAAATGAGGTAAAATGGTGCGACTTCGTAAGGAGCTGGCTGACTTGAAGAATAGGTTGAACAACGAACCACCACCACCCTGTGATTTGGCGGCAGAGATGTGACAGAAAGTGGATTTTCAAGAAACACAATTATTTTCAAAACAAAAAAATGCATAAAATATTTATATTTAAAATAAACCTTAAAACACAAAAAAATATATAATTTATTTATTAAAAAAGAAAGCATAAATAAATAGAAACTTTTTCATAAAAATAATAATAATAATAAAAATGAAATATTACGAATTAACAAAATATAAAAGAAAGAAGAAGACAAGAACAAAAAAGCAACCTTTAAGAAACGGAATCACTACACAAAAGAAAAAAAAAGAAATAAAAAAGAAAACACGGTATTTGCCATTGGAAAAATTTCACTCAAATTTATACACATTATTTCGAAATAACACGCACTTCTCTATGATTATAAAGTACAGAGGAAACATATAATTTATGCATAATTAAATGGAATTAAAGGCGGAATAACAAAAAAGATCAGAAGAAGTGTAAACGATAGAATATTAATGTTGTTAATAGACAGCTGATTGTCAATTATATGGTTAATGAGTAACCGGTACCAGAATACAGGGTTGTAGTTAAGTTGCATTATTGTATTTATGAAAGTTGTATACAAAAGCCGTTATTTTTGAAACATATTAAAGGGTTTTCGCACTATATAATATATTAGTTTTATGTTATTTGATAATAAATAATTATATGTGTATTTTATGAGGGAACATAAGGGATGTTCACACCAGGCGATGGAATATAATTTGATATGTGAATTTTGTATGCAATATTTGAGGGTAGTGCACACGGTGCGAAATCTAATTCTTTTTCTGCTTTTTTTTTTTTGCAACATGCGTCTTTCTATTGGAATCTATTAGGAAATGTGTAGATGAATTGGAGAAGCAGAAAATAAATTTGAGGAAGAGCAGGAATAGAGTGCATTCAAAAAGTTTGTAGATGAGAAATTAAGAATATTGAAAGTTTTGGGGAATACGGCGAAGAAATAGTAGAAGGAACTGTGGAGTTGAAAACCCAACACCTAAATTAAATTTTGAAAAACTTCAGGCGGAGGTAGTAGAGATTTTAAGTAGTTTGAAGATAAAGGAGGAAGAACGGCAAGAATAAAGTTTACTGAAAATTGCGAGTTTTGATATTTCGATGGTAGGCAAGAACCTCCAGGTGTTTAAAGGAGCGTATGAATATTTGACATATTTTTTGAGGGAACATAAGGGATGTTCACACCAGGCGGTGGAATAGAATTTTATATGTGAATTTTGTATGCAATATTTGAGGGTAGTGCACACGGTGCGAAATCTGAATTTTTTTCTGCTTTTTTTTTTTTTTTGCAACATGCGTCTTTCTATTGGAATCTATTAGGAAATGTGTAGATGAATTGGAGAAGCAGAAAATAAATTTGAGGAAGAGCAGGAATAGAGTGCATTCAAAAAAGTTTGTAGATGAAAAATTAAGAATATTGAAAGTTTTGGGGAATACGGCGAAGAAATAGTAGAAGGAACTGTGGAGTTGAAAACCTAACACCTAAATTAAATTTTGGAGGTAGTAGAGATTTTAAATAGTTTGAAGATAAAGGAGGAAGAACGGCAAGAATGAAGTTTACTGAAAATTGCGAGTTTTGATATTTCGATGGTAGGCAAGAACCTCCAGGTGTTTAAAGGAGCGTATGAATATTTGACAGCTTCGTGATTTGTTGAGAGATGAAGACGAAGCAATATTCGTCAGGAATGTATATAATTTCAAGATGTCTAAACAGGTACGAAGTGTTTTGGGCCGAATAGACCAACTACATTTGCCGAGTTGAATAAATAACTCGAGGATGCTTATCCTAGCCCTAGGACTTTACAGCAAGTTTTGACAGTGCTAGGTAATTCAAACATAACTGAGTTCAGGGAAAGAATATCGAAGTTATCAGTTCAGTTTGAGATAAGTAATTTGTCGGGACCATTTCAGGAGACGAAAGATGCAATTTTTAGAGTGAGCGAGAGTATGCCACTTATTATTCTTATGCAGGGGTCAATGCTGAGTACCAACCACTTTTGTTGGCGAACATGTCAAAGATTTTGAATGAGGCAACGCAGAGGTGTGTGACGGCCGAGAAAAGCCTTGGTTTGGAGAATAGGAACGTATTACCGGTGAATAAATTAGGAGGTCGCGGTGAGGATCGAAGGTACAGCGATGGTGGCAGGTACGATAAAGGTAGAAGTTACGGAAACGGTCACAGTAATGGCAATAGGTATGAGAACGGTTACAATAATGGAAGCAGGTATGGTAACAATTATAATAATGACAGCAATTACGGTGGCAGCTACGCTAACGGAGAAAGGCATGATAATAAAGAGGTGGAAATTTTAATTATGACAACAACAATAATGAGTCAAGGAACTGGGGTTACCAACAAACAAACAGAAATAACAATTTTGTAGACATAATGGCGAATTCAGAACAGACAAGCGGAATATAACAATATGAGAGATGTGCAAAAGTGGACAAGAGTAATTATAGGGCTTTTCCTTACACAGTTCAGCAATGAAACTCCGAGGGCCGAGTAACAGAAGACGTTTTCCAGGATGGCCAAAATTAATGTTATTCAAGAAAGCAGCTAAATCCATTGCATACATAGTTTTAGACTGCAAAAATATAAACAGAACTTTGAGATTCTTGGTGGACACAGGGCGGATATATCAATTTGCAAGAATCTGCGTTTTTCTAATGTGAATTTTAATAATACGGCAAGGCTAACGGTAATAACTGAAAACGCGGTGCAGTAGTCGATGCTGCTACCCTAACCCATAGTTTTCACATTGTGGACAATGATTTTCCTATCCTTACTGATGGAATAATTGGGCGAGATATTTTAACAAGATATATGAGCAAGATTGCTTTTGAAACTTTTACAATAACATTTAATGTAAATGGGGAAGAGATTGTGCTACCTATGAACTCTAGGAGAATATGTCGGATAATATCGGCAAGATCGGAAATGATTCAACCTATTGATTTAATGGCGAATGAAGACAGCATAGTACTAAACAAGGAGTTGTCTGATGGTGTGTAACTTGCAAATTGCTTGATTCCATCAAGTGGAATAGCGCATGTTAAGCTTTTGAGCACTACGCATAAATGGTAAACATTGATATACTCTTTATGAGAGTATAGCGTATGCTATGCAATAGGATCACACATTTAAAAAAGTTGAATATTGCAACCAGCTATCCCGATGCGAGAGAATCAATTATAAAGATAGTAAAAAATTTTCAAGATGTTTTTCATTTCCCAGGGGTGAATAATTTATATACGCAACAATAGAGACGACAGATACGACACCGGATTACATACAAAATTATAGGTTACCAAAGGCGCAGATGGAGAAGATGAATGATCAAGTGGATCAGATATTTGAGGATGACATTATTCAACATTCGGTTAGTCCTTACAACTCCTTATTGCTTGTAGTACCCAAGAAGACTTCGGATTTTAGAAGAAAATGGCGTTTAGTGGTCGATTGCAGAAAGCTTAATGATAAGATAGTAAATGATAAATTCCCGTTAACAAGGATCCAAGACGTCATGGACAGGCTAGATAGGGCCAAATATTTTTCAACATTGGACATGACTAGCTCTTTTCATCAGATAGGGCTACACGAGAATTCACGTCCACTTACCGCTTTTTCAACCGGGAATTTCCATTTTTAGTTTAAACGTTTAACTTTTGAACTGAAAATATCATCTAACAGCTTCCAGAGGATGTTAACGATTTCATTGAGTGGTTTAGAAGCACATGCTTTCCTTTAAGTGGATGACATAATAGTCTTTGGTTGCAGTTTGAGACACCATAATGAAAATCTTTCGAATGTGTTGAGGAGGATGAGGAATTTGAAACTTAAAGCAGGAAAGTGCAGTTTTCTAAGGCCAGAACCACTGATACTCAGATATGCAGGTTTTACAAGGCATTTTATATTGATGACTGATGCGTCTAACTATGCTCTTGGTGCGGTCTTGTCATAAGGAGAAGTGGGGTCGGACTTACCAATTTCTTATGCAAGCACGACGTTGTCAAAGCACGATTTGAACAAACCCATGAAAAAGAAATAGTTACTGGCTATTCATTAGGCTATTAATTTATTTAGACCATACCTATCCGGTAGAAGGTTTACGATAGTCACAGACCTCTAGTGTCACTCTTTTCACATAGAAACCCATCATCAAAGATGACTCGAATTATAATAGCTTTAAGCAACTATGATTTTGAGATAGTCTATAAAAACGGGACAATGAATACAAATGCCGATGCATTGTCGGGAATAGTTATGAATAGTGAAATACTCAAAGCGATGATTTCGAGTAAGATTGATGATAAAAAATTTCTTGCGATTACAATAAACATGGCGAAAGATGCTATTACAGAGAACACTGATATTACAAAAAAAAACCCAGATAATACAAAGAGCCTTGATGTTACAGGTTGCGACACACTGGACCGAAATCCTGATCAAATTTTTGTTTGGGACTGCACATCTAGAGTTGATATACGAAAGACGAGGAGATTGAAGTTATTCCCACTAAAGAAAGAAAAAGTATAAAAGTAGAAGATATTTATGTTATGGCAGGATGTAGTGAGAATCCATCGGTCACAAAGTTGACCTTGGAGAAACTGACATCAAAGAAGAGTGAATTAGGAATAAGTGAGCTAGCTTTCAACGAAGGTGATTATATTTTTGAATCAATAACGATGGATGCGTTTGGAAGAGTATTTAATGAGATACAGCGGAAAATAAAGACAGAACTAAGAATTTTACTATACGAAGAACCGAAAAGAATCAACTGTCAAAATAAACAATTGAAATTAATAGGCGAATATCACGATACAGTGTACGGTGGACACCAGGGTGTCAGAAATACATGTTTAAAATTGAAGCAGCGATATATATGGAAAAATATGAGTAAAATGGCAAATGATTATGTGGTCAATTGCTCACAGTGCAGAATAAACAAACAGACAAGATGGAGGAGATGATTGATCAAGTGGATCAGCTACTTTAGGATGACATTATTGAACATTTAGTTAGCCCTTACAACTCCCTATTGCTTGTAGTACCCAAGAAGACTTCGGATGATAGAAGAAAATGGCGTTTAGTGGTCGATTTCAGAAAGCTTAATAATAAGATAGTAAATGATAAATTCCTGTTAACTAGGATCCAAGACGTCTTAGACACGCTAGATAGGGCCAAATATTTTTCAACATTGGACATGACTAGCTCTTTTCACCAGATAGGGCTACACGAGAATTCACGCCCACTTACCGCTTTTTCAACCGGGAATATCCATTTTTAGTTTAAACGTTTAACTTTTGAACTGAAAATATCATCTCACAGCTTCCAGAGGATGTAAACGATTTCATTGAGTGGTTTAGATGCACATGCTTTCCTTTAAGAGGATGACATAATAGTCTTTGGTTGCAGTTTGAGACACCATAATGAAAATCTTTCGAATGTGTTGAGGAGCTTGAGGATTAGGAGGTTTAATTTGAAACTTAAAGCAGGAAAGTGCAGTTTTCTAAAGCCAGAACCACTGATACTTAGATATGCAGGTTTTACAAGGCATTTTATATTGATGACTGATGCGTCTAACTATGCTCTTGGTGCGGTCTTGTCATAAGGAGAAGTGGGGTCGGACACACCCATTTCTTATGCAAGCACGACGTTGTTTAAGCACGATTTGAACAAACCCGTGAAAGAGAAATAGTTACTGGCTATTCATTAGGCTATTAATTTATTTAGACCATACCTATCCGGTAGAAGGTTTACGGTAGTCACCGATCACAGACCTCTAGTGTCACTCTTTTCACATAGAAACCCATCATCAAAGATGACTCGAATTAGAATAGCTTTAAGCAACTATGATTTTGAGATAGTCTATAAAAACGGGACAATGAATACAATTGCCGATGCATTGTCGGGAATGGTTATGAATAGTGAAATACTCAAAGCGATGATTCCGAGTGGGATTGATAAAAAAAAATTTCTTGCGATTACAAGAAACATGGCGAAAGATGCTATTACAGAGAACCCTGATATTACAAAAAAACCAGATATTACAAAGAGCCCTGATGTTATAGGTTGCGACACACTCGACCGAAATCCTGATCAATTTTTTTTGGGACTGTACATCTAGAGTTGATATACGAAAGATGAGGAGATTGAAGTTATTCCCACTAAAAGAAAGAAAAAGTATAAAAGTAGAAGATATTTATATTATGGCAGGATGTAGTGAAAATCCATAGGTCACAAAGTTGACCTTTTAGAAACTGACATCAAAGATGAGTGAATTAGGAATCATGAGCTAGCTTTCAACAAGGGTGATTATATTTTTGAATCAATAACGATGGATGAGTTTGAAAGAGTATTTAATGAGATACAGCGGAAGATGAAGACAGAACTAAGAATTTTACTACACGAAGAACCGAAGAGAATCAACTGTCAAAATAAACAAATGAAATTAATAGGCGAATATCTCGATACAATGTACGGTGGACACCAGGGTGTTAGAAATACATGTAGGATCGGAAGACTGTGCTCTTACACGTTCGCTCAGACAGAGACAAATTCGAGAGAGAAGTAGGGTTAACTGAAATCAGAACAGAGGGACGAACGAGCTAGTAGTGAAATCAAAGGGAGAGTCTGTAAAGTACGCTTGAGAAGAGAAGAAGTATGAACCGTTGACGGACATACAGTCGCTATTTAAAAGAATACTAAATTGTAAAGTTGTTTTATTAATCTAGATTCTAAGTCACTTTTAAAAACATTCCATTACTATTAATAAATGAACTCTGAAAACTAATTTGGAATAATCAAATTAACGAGTGTTTCATTTAACTGCGAGTGACCACGAATCCCACATTTGGGGGCTCAACCCGGATATTAAACTGGAAAATAAGTGTTCTCTAAAATACAACAAAAACAATTACCAGTGTTCTCAAAGTCGACAAAAGCAATTACTAACATTGTTCGTCAAAACAAGCCAAAAATTGTGACTGAGTTGTGGTGTCCACAAAGAATAGAACGAGAAAGCTAGAGGAAGAAAAAGCTTACTGTGAATAATTACAAAAAAAAAACTTCGTGGTACAGACGACATTACTGTGCGAAAAAGTACAGTTTGTTACAAAATGCACCTAGAAGACAAATCAAATCAGCTACCATTCTTGTACATTGATTTCGTGTAAAAGAAAGACAATGCAATTGGAAGCAACAACACATAAGAAAGCATAAAAACAAAATCGCAACAGTGTCTACTCATAAGGCTGAGTGTCAATCGCAACCAGAACGATCTGTTTAATTCTGGAAATTTACGAGTCGGCAGAGCAACAGCAGAATATGTGCGAGTACGCCCAGAGACGGGCAGATCATCAACCACAATCGTCGTAAGCAGAGCCATTCGAGTATATTTTTGCGAAAAATACGAGTTACCAGAACGACAGTCGAACATTTGTGTGTGCAACGAAAAACGAGAAGCTAAAGGCGGAGAGGGGAAACGCATTAACGTTCCAGCCAAAGCCGTTAGATAAGTATCATTATATTTCTACATAAACATTACATTATGATTTAGTATGTATGTACGTATTGATTTTAATAACAGTAGAGATGAAATATGTAAGATCAAACAGTGTCTGATTTAAGAGAGAGTACATTTTTTAGAAGAATTACTGTCAATTAAGAGATTTTGCAGTGAGATGAATTTAGTGAGAAGAGTGTGTAGATAAACTAAGAGTAACTAGGAGAAACGTTGTTCAAATTAGAATAAATATTCACATAATTGAGAAAACTTTTATAATAGTTTGATTATGTGAATAAGAGAGTTTAAATATTTCTTAAAAACAAGAGAGTTACTTGTTAAGACTTGTTAAGAGCGTGAACGTAAGATATAGATTTCTTATTTGTTGATTTAGACGATATTACCATCTAAGCTATTATCATCATTTAATACTTGATTTATATCAAATATTTCTCCAATTAGCCTGGATGATGAGAGCGTTATCGAGTATTTCATCGAGGGTTTGCCTGACTCACGCGCAAATAAGTCCATGCTATACCAAGCGACTAATCTTCTTGAATTGAAACGGTTGTTGAGGGCATATGAGAAGGTCGCCAATTCTGCAAAGACGTCACACTTAAAAACTCGCCAGAAAGTAGAGGACCAGGCTGTGAGGCGTTGTTTTAAATGCGGAGATCGAGGACATGTCGCCAAAGAATGTAAATCAGTCGATATTAAATGCTTTAAGTGCAAAGCCACTGGCCACAAATCATACGAGTGTAAAGGCGATGTAAAAGATGATAAAAAGTTCAAAAGCGATTCTGCATATGTTCAGACTCTTACATCACCGGAAAAAGCTGATTTTCTATTTTCTTCTAACCGTATCTTCAAGGACATTGAAATTGGTAAACGTAGAGTTTCTGCCATCGTCGACACCGGTAGCGACATCAGCTGTTTACGGCAAGATATGTTACTCATGATGGAGGACATTGAGTTGGACCCTGATGTTAAAACACTAGTTGGAATCGGACAGAAAAACGCCTCTACCCTTGGTTGTTTTACTACTGCCGTGAACTTGGATGGAGTAGACGTACCCATTAAATTCCACATCACCAGAGAGCAGGATATTTTATACTCAGCGGTAATAGGTAACGACGTTCTCGCATACGTCAACATCACTATAGATTCGGAGGGCGTTAAATTCACATCGAAGATAACTGGTGCAGATTCATTTGCTGATTATACTGAATCAGACGAAACTCCATTAGATATAACACCTGACATTGACGATTTACCGAAAGAATTTGGTCATATTTGCGTATCAGCCGAGGTTGGTCATTTCGCTGAGGAAGCTTTAGAATTGAGTCACTTACGGCGAGATATAGCCAAAGAGATCCTAAGCGTCGTACAGGAGTATCACCCAGTTAGACCAAAAAAATTTCCGATTAGGATGAAAATAATCTTGCTGGACGAAGTTCCAATAAGTCACAGACCGAGAAGAATGTCGTACGCCGATCAGCGTGTGGTTGATGACCAGGTCCAACAGTGGCTGAAAGACGGCATAGTGAAGAAAAGTACCTCGGAATATTCATCTCCGGTCGTGCTCGTGTCAAAGAAAGATTCAAGCAAACGCTTATGCTGCGATTATCGTCGTTTAAACGAAAAAATAGTTAGAGACAATTTCCCCATGGCGCTGATAGATGATGTGATTATTCGTCTCCAGTCGGCAAAGGTTTTCTCGACGCTTGACCTTCGGAACGGATTCTTTCATGTGCCAATGGATCCCGATTCCACGAAATATACGTCATTCGTAACCCATAATGGACAGTTTGAATTCCTCTATGTACCATTTGGAATTTCCAATTCCCCGGCTGTTTTCTGCAGGTACATCACAGCTATATTTCAAGAGCTAATAAGAGAAGGAACCTTGATAATATACATGGACGACATTGTTATACCTTCCATTAATGAGAGAGAGGGAATTTTTAAACTGAGAAGAGTGCTAAAAATCGCGGAATCAAACGGCCTTGATATTAAATGGAGTAAATGCCAGTTTTTAATGAGAAAGATTACTTTCTTGGGATACGTAATCCAAAATTCTACGATATTACCATCCGAAGAGAAGACAGCAGCTGTTAAGAATTTCCATTTGCATAGAGACAGAAAAGGTGTTGAGAGATTCCTGGGGTTGACGTCTTATTTTAGGCGATTTATTCGCGAGTATGCAGTGGTAGCCAAACCTTTGTAGGACATACTTCGCAAAAATGCTTCATTTAAAATAGGCGATGATCAGATTTTAGCGTTCCAGCAACTGAAGAATGCTTTAGTGAGTGCAGCGGTGTTGAGGCTATACAATCCAAAGGCTACTACGGAGGTTCATTGTGACGCGAGCAAATACGGATACGGGGCTGTCCTTCTCCAAAAGGACGTAGACGATAATCTGATGCACCCAATCGAGTACATGAGTTGTAAGACTTCGCCGACGGAAGAAAAGTATCACTCGTATGAACTGGAGGTGTTGGCTATAATAGAAGCTTTGAAGAAATGGCGAATATACCTGATGGGAATCAAATTCAAAATCGTCACTGATTGTAACGCGTTCGCATTAACGATGCGCAAAGACGATATTCCCCTAAGAGTATCGAGATGGGCTCTGTTCCCTCAAGACTTCGATTATGTCATCGAACATCGCTCAACCACAATCGTCGTAAGCAGAGCCATTCGAGTATATTTTTGCGAAAAATACGAGTTACCAGAACGACAGTCGAACATTTGTGTGTGCAACGAAAAACGAGAAGCTAAAGGCGGAGAGGGGAAACGCATTAACGTTCCAGCCAAAGCCGTTAGATAAGTATCATTATATTTCTACATAAACATTACATTATGATTTAGTATGTATGTACGTATTGATTTTAATAACAGTAGAGATGAAATATGTAAGATCAAACAGTGTCTGATTTAAGAGAGAGTACATTTTTTAGAAGAATTACTGTCAATTAAGAGATTTTGCAGTGAGATGAATTTAGTGAGAAGAGTGTGTAGATAAACTAAGAGTAACTAGGAGAAACGTTGTTCAAATTAGAATAAATATTCACATAATTGAGAAAACTTTTATAATAGTTTGATTATGTGAATAAGAGAGTTTAAATATTTCTTAAAAACAAGAGAGTTACTTGTTAAGACTTGTTAAGAGCGTGAACGTAAGATATAGATTTCTTATTTGTTGATTTAGACGATATTACCATCTAAGCTATTATCATCATTTAATACTTGATTTATATCAAATATTTCTCCAATTAGCCTGGATGATGAGAGCGTTATCGAGTATTTCATCGAGGGTTTGCCTGACTCACGCGCAAATAAGTCCATGCTATACCAAGCGACTAATCTTCTTGAATTGAAACGGTTGTTGAGGGCATATGAGAAGGTCGCCAATTCTGCAAAGACGTCACACTTAAAAACTCGCCAGAAAGTAGAGGACCAGGCTGTGAGGCGTTGTTTTAAATGCGGAGATCGAGGACATGTCGCCAAAGAATGTAAATCAGTCGATATTAAATGCTTTAAGTGCAAAGCCACTGGCCACAAATCATACGAGTGTAAAGGCGATGTAAAAGATGATAAAAAGTTCAAAAGCGATTCTGCATATGTTCAGACTCTTACATCACCGGAAAAAGCTGATTTTCTATTTTCTTCTAACCGTATCTTCAAGGACATTGAAATTGGTAAACGTAGAGTTTCTGCCATCGTCGACACCGGTAGCGACATCAGCTGTTTACGGCAAGATATGTTACTCATGATGGAGGACATTGAGTTGGACCCTGATGTTAAAACACTAGTTGGAATCGGACAGAAAAACGCCTCTACCCTTGGTTGTTTTACTACTGCCGTGAACTTGGATGGAGTAGACGTACCCATTAAATTCCACATCACCAGAGAGCAGGATATTTTATACTCAGCGGTAATAGGTAACGACGTTCTCGCATACGTCAACATCACTATAGATTCGGAGGGCGTTAAATTCACATCGAAGATAACTGGTGCAGATTCATTTGCTGATTATACTGAATCAGACGAAACTCCATTAGATATAACACCTGACATTGACGATTTACCGAAAGAATTTGGTCATATTTGCGTATCAGCCGAGGTTGGTCATTTCGCTGAGGAAGCTTTAGAATTGAGTCACTTACGGCGAGATATAGCCAAAGAGATCCTAAGCGTCGTACAGGAGTATCACCCAGTTAGACCAAAAAAATTTCCGATTAGGATGAAAATAATCTTGCTGGACGAAGTTCCAATAAGTCACAGACCGAGAAGAATGTCGTACGCCGATCAGCGTGTGGTTGATGACCAGGTCCAACAGTG
This sequence comes from Hydrotaea diabolus, assembly GCA_963513945.1. Taxonomy (NCBI): domain Eukaryota; kingdom Metazoa; phylum Arthropoda; class Insecta; order Diptera; family Muscidae; genus Hydrotaea; species Hydrotaea diabolus. The sequence goes on along the minus strand of OY740721.1, from coordinate 17,669,148 downwards.
GCTGAAAGACGGCATAGTGAAGAAAAGTACCTCGGAATATTCATCTCCGGTCGTGCTCGTGTCAAAGAAAGATTCAAGCAAACGCTTATGCTGCGATTATCGTCGTTTAAACGAAAAAATAGTTAGAGACAATTTCCCCATGGCGCTGATAGATGATGTGATTATTCGTCTCCAGTCGGCAAAGGTTTTCTCGACGCTTGACCTTCGGAACGGATTCTTTCTTGTGCCAATGGATCCCGATTCCACGAAATATACGTCATTCGTAACCCATAATGGACAGTTTGAATTCCTCTATGTACCATTTGGAATTTCCAATTCCCCGGCTGTTTTCTGCAGGTACATCACAGCTATATTTCAAGAGCTAATAAGAGAAGGAACCTTGATAATATACATGGACGACATTGTTATACCTTCCATTAATGAGAGAGAGGGAATTTTTAAACTGAGAAGAGTGCTAAAAATCGCGGAATCAAACGGCCTTGATATTAAATGGAGTAAATGCCAGTTTTTAATGAGAAAGATTACTTTCTTGGGATACGTAATCCAAAATTCTACGATATTACCATCCGAAGAGAAGACAGCAGCTGTTAAGAATTTCCATTTGCATAGAGACAGAAAAGGTGTTGAGAGATTCCTGGGGTTGACGTCTTATTTTAGGCGATTTATTCGCGAGTATGCAGTGGTAGCCAAACCTTTGTCGGACATACTTCGCAAAAATGCTTCATTTAAAATAGGCGATGATCAGATTTTAGCGTTCCAGCAACTGAAGAATGCTTTAGTGAGTGCAGCGGTGTTGAGGCTATACAATCCAAAGGCTACTACGGAGGTTCATTGTGACGCGAGCAAATACGGATACGGGGCTGTCCTTCTCCAAAAGGACGTAGACGATAATCTGATGCACCCAATCGAGTACATGAGTTGTAAGACTTCGCCGACGGAAGAAAAGTATCACTCGTATGAACTGGAGGTGTTGGCTATAATAGAAGCTTTGAAGAAATGGCGAATATACCTGATGGGAATCAAATTCAAAATCGTCACTGATTGTAACGCGTTCGCATTAACGATGCGCAAAGACGATATTCCCCTAAGAGTATCGAGATGGGCTCTGTTCCCTCAAGACTTCGATTATGTCATCGAACATCGCTCAACCACAATCGTCGTAAGCAGAGCCATTCGAGTATATTTTTGCGAAAAATACGAGTTACCAGAACGACAGTCGAACATTTGTGTGTGCAACGAAAAACGAGAAGCTAAAGGCGGAGAGGGGAAACGCATTAACGTTCCAGCCAAAGCCGTTAGATAAGTATCATTATATTTCTACATAAACATTACATTATGATTTAGTATGTATGTACGTATTGATTTTAATAACAGTAGAGATGAAATATGTAAGATCAAACAGTGTCTGATTTAAGAGAGAGTACATTTTTTAGAAGAATTACTGTCAATTAAGAGATTTTGCAGTGAGGTGAATTTAGTGAGAAGAGTGTGTAGATAAACTAAGAGTAACTAGGAGAAACGTTGTTCAAATTAGAATAAATATTCACATAATTGAGAAAACTTTTATAATAGTTTGATTATGTGAATAAGAGAGTTTAAATATTTCTTAAAAACAAGAGAGTTACTTGTTAAGACTTGTTAAGAGCGTGAACGTAAGATATAGATTTCTTATTTGTTGATTTAGACGATATTACCATCTAAGCTATTATCATCATTTAATACTTGATTTATATCAAATATTTCTCCAATTAGCCTGGATGATGAGAGCGTTATCGAGTATTTCATCGAGGGTTTGCCTGACTCACGCGCAAATAAGTCCATGCTATACCAAGCGACTAATCTTCTTGAATTGAAACGGTTGTTGAGGGCATATGAGAAGGTCGCCAATTCTGCAAAGACGTCACACTTAAAAACTCGCCAGAAAGTAGAGGACCAGGCTGTGAGGCGTTGTTTTAAATGCGGAGATCGAGGACATGTCGCCAAAGAATGTAAATCAGTCGATATTAAATGCTTTAAGTGCAAAGCCACTGGCCACAAATCATACGAGTGTAAAGGCGATGTAAAAGATGATAAAAAGTTCAAAAGCGATTCTGCATATGTTCAGACTCTTACATCACCGGAAAAAGCTGATTTTCTATTTTCTTCTAACCGTATCTTCAAGGACATTGAAATTGGTAAACGTAGAGTTTCTGCCATCGTCGACACCGGTAGCGACATCAGCTGTTTACGGCAAGATATGTTACTCATGATGGAGGACATTGAGTTGGACCCTGATGTTAAAACACTAGTTGGAATCGGACAGAAAAACGCCTCTACCCTTGGTTGTTTTACTACTGCCGTGAACTTGGATGGAGTAGACGTACCCATTAAATTCCACATCACCAGAGAGCAGGATATTTTATACTCAGCGGTAATAGGTAACGACGTTCTCGCATACGTCAACATCACTATAGATTCGGAGGGCGTTAAATTCACATCGAAGATAACTGGTGCAGATTCATTTGCTGATTATACTGAATCAGACGAAACTCCATTAGATATAACACCTGACATTGACGATTTACCGAAAGAATTTGGTCATATTTGCGTATCAGCCGAGGTTGGTCATTTCGCTGAGGAAGCTTTAGAATTGAGTCACTTACGGCGAGATATAGCCAAAGAGATCCTAAGCGTCGTACAGGAGTATCACCCAGTTAGACCAAAAAAATTTCCGATTAGGATGAAAATAATCTTGCTGGACGAAGTTCCAATAAGTCACAGACCGAGAAGAATGTCGTACGCCGATCAGCGTGTGGTTGATGACCAGGTCCAACAGTGGCTGAAAGACGGCATAGTGAAGAAAAGTACCTCGGAATATTCATCTCCGGTCGTGCTCGTGTCAAAGAAAGATTCAAGCAAACGCTTATGCTGCGATTATCGTCGTTTAAACGAAAAAATAGTTAGAGACAATTTCCCCATGGCGCTGATAGATGATGTGATTATTCGTCTCCAGTCGGCAAAGGTTTTCTCGACGCTTGACCTTCGGAACGGATTCTTTCTTGTGCCAATGGATCCCGATTCCACGAAATATACGTCATTCGTAACCCATAATGGACAGTTTGAATTCCTCTATGTACCATTTGGAATTTCCAATTCCCCGGCTGTTTTCTGCAGGTACATCACAGCTATATTTCAAGAGCTAATAAGAGAAGGAACCTTGATAATATACATGGACGACATTGTTATACCTTCCATTAATGAGAGAGAGGGAATTTTTAAACTGAGAAGAGTGCTAAAAATCGCGGAATCAAACGGCCTTGATATTAAATGGAGTAAATGCCAGTTTTTAATGAGAAAGATTACTTTCTTGGGATACGTAATCCAAAATTCTACGATATTACCATCCGAAGAGAAGACAGCAGCTGTTAAGAATTTCCATTTGCATAGAGACAGAAAAGGTGTTGAGAGATTCCTGGGGTTGACGTCTTATTTTAGGCGATTTATTCGCGAGTATGCAGTGGTAGCCAAACCTTTGTCGGACATACTTCGCAAAAATGCTTCATTTAAAATAGGCGATGATCAGATTTTAGCGTTCCAGCAACTGAAGAATGCTTTAGTGAGTGCAGCGGTGTTGAGGCTATACAATCCAAAGGCTACTACGGAGGTTCATTGTGACGCGAGCAAATACGGATACGGGGCTGTCCTTCTCCAAAAGGACGTAGACGATAATCTGATGCACCCAATCGAGTACATGAGTTGTAAGACTTCGCCGACGGAAGAAAAGTATCACTCGTATGAACTGGAGGTGTTGGCTATAATAGAAGCTTTGAAGAAATGGCGAATATACCTGATGGGAATCAAATTCAAAATCGTCACTGATTGTAACGCGTTCGCATTAACGATGCGCAAAGACGATATTCCCCTAAGAGTATCGAGATGGGCTCTGTTCCCTCAAGACTTCGATTATGTCATCGAACATCGCTCAGGTTCGAAAATGAAGCATGCTGATGCGTTGAGCCGACTCTCCTGCCTGATGATGGAGGACACGATTAGACACCGAATAAAAGAGGCGCAATTAAGGGACGGGTGGACAAAGGCAGTTCGCAAAATACTTGAGAAAGACAACTACGAAGATTTCTATCTCAAATACGATGTTCTACACAAAGACCTCATCAAGGAGCTTATAGTTGTACCATCAGAAATGGAGAACGAGGTGATAGAAATGGCGCATCGAAATGGACATTTTGCTACTCGCAAAACTGTGGATTTAGTTGAATGAAATTTCCACATCCCGGATATACAGGCGAAAGCTGAAAAGGTAGTGAAGAATTGTGTTGAATGCATAATGATAGAGTCGAAAAGAGGGAAAAAAGAAGAATTCCTTAATCAAATTGATAAGGCGGATCGGCCATTGATGACTTATCATTTAGACCACCTAGGACCAATGGAAGTAGCCCGAAAGCATTACAATCATATTTTGGTTATCGTAGATGCATTCTCTAAATTTGTGTGGCTCTACCCTACGAAGAGTACGGGAACCAATGAAGTGATTGACCGCTTCCATAAACAGGCCGCAATCTTCGGAAATCCAACCAGGGTAATCACCGACAGAGGCACTGCCTTCACGTCAAATTCGTTCAAAGAGTATTGTCTGCAAGAAGGAATTCAACATTTGCTCATTGCCACAGGTGTCCCTCGGGGTAATGGATTCACCGAATTGTGATTCCAATGCTCTCCAAACTATGTGCCGAAAATCACCAAAATTGGTACAAACATGTTGATCGGGTACAGCAGTTAATAAACGATACAGCTCCTAGAAGCACCAAAAATACGCCGTTTAAGATTCTGACTGGCTTAAACATGCGCACTAGAGAGAATCCTGATATTCGGGAAATATTAGAAGACTTCGCAGTGAACGAACTCCACCAAGAGCGTGAACTGGCGAGAGAAGAAGCGCGACAAAACATTCAACACATACAACCTGAAAATAAAAGATGCTATGACCAAAAAAGAATTGCTGAAAGGACATATAAAGTGAACGATTTGGTGGCCATCAAGCGGACCCAATTTGGATCGGGACTTAAGCTGAAACCTAAATTTCTCGGGCCGTATAAGGTAGTGGAGAGACAGAATTATGGTCGATACCTAGTGGAGAAAATGGGAGAATTCGAAGGTTCCAGAAGATGTACCACTGTTGCGGATCATATGAAACCGTGGAATAGCGCATTCAGGACGAACGCGCAGTCAGGACAGCCGGATGTAGGATCGGAAGACTGTGCGCTTACACGTTCGCTCAGACAGAGACAAATTCGAGAGAGAAGTAGGATTGACTGAAATCAGAACAAAGGGACGAACAAGCTAGTAGTGAAATCAAAGGGAGAGTCTGTGAAGTACGCTTGAGAAGAGCAGAAGTGTGAACCGTTGACGGACATACAGTCGCTATTTAAAAGAATACTAAATTGTGAAGTTATTTTATTAATCTAGACTCTAAGTCAGTTTTAAAAACATCCCATTACTATTAATAAATGAACTCTGAAAACTAATTTGGAATAATCAAATTAACGAGTGTTTCATTTAACTGCGAGTGACCACGAATCCCACATACATGTTTAAAATAGAAGCAGCGATATATATGGAAGAATATGAATATGGCAAATGAGTATGTGGTCAATTGCTCACAGTGCAGAATTAACAAACAGACAAGACATACGAAAGAAGACTAACATTAACGGACACGCCAGGGACAGTGGATCCATTGAGGTTGTCTGGCCACTATCGGTATATTCTCACTATACAGTGTGATTTGACCAAATACATTACCGCATGTCCAATGGTGCCTAAGGATGCAAGGACAGTCGCTAGAACTTTAGTAGAGCGTTTTATATCGGCGTATGGGACTTTTAAAGTACTAAAGTCAGATAAGGGTACGGAGGCTACGAACCAATTGATGGCAGAAATATATGGTTTGTTAAAAATAGAGCAGGTCTTCAGCACATCGTATTATCACGAGACATTGGGCTTGATAGAACGGAACGATAGGGTACTCAACGAATTTTTATTGAATTTCTCAAAACATAATGAATGGCATACTTGGACACCATATTTTGCATTTGCCTTTAATACGACACCGCATATAGGTACTGCCGAATGACGATATTTCTAGCAAGAAGATCCTTTATAATAGCGAAAGTTATATTGGGGATTTGCGTCAGAGATTTTAATTTTCTCTTGAAAAGCAAGAGATCTATTAGAAAGGTCAAAGATAAGACGATTATTTCAGGATAAGTACTCAAATACTCTAGGCTTAAAACAGGAGATCTTGTTCTGTTGAAAGAGATGAATAGGAAGAAGAATCAGTTACCATATCGAGGGCCATATAAAATAGTTTGAAGCGAAGAAGTAAATTCAATAATAGATATGAATGGGAAGATAGGCAAATATCATAATAAAATGTAAAACAAGTATAACATACTTTAGAATAATATCGATATTAAGTAATAGTCTACCATCCCTAATAGTGATAACAGTCTGAAACAGCCGATTAATTGGCACGTTTTTCATTTATAAAGAAATTTGCTTTAGCGCTATTGAGTGCCGGCAGAAGCAAAAAAATAAATTAGAGCCTGTCGCGTTATTTGAAAGCGCCGGCAAATTATTAGGCAGGCCTAATCTTATACAAACGCATTACATGGAGATCCTGCCCAACTAGAACAACAATCAGGTAGTACCCGTTGAACGAAATTTCCACATCCCGGATATACAGGCGAAAGCTGAAAAGGTAGTGAAGAATTGTGTTGAATGCATAATGATAGAGTCGAAAAGAGGGAAAAAAGAAGGATTCCTTAATCCGATTGATAAGGCGGATCGGCCATTGATGACTTATCATTTAGACCACGTAGGACCAATGGAAGTAACCCGAAAGCATTACAATCATATTTTGGTTATCGTAGATGCATTCTCTAAATTTGTGTGGCTCTACCCTACGAAGAGTACGGGAACCAATGAAGTGATTGACCGCTTCCATAAACAGGCCGCAATCTTCGGAAATCCAACCAGGGTAATCACCGACAGAGGCACTGCCTTCACGTCAAATTCGTTCAAAGAGTATTGTCTGCAAGAAGGAATTCAACATTTGCTCATTGCCACAGGTGTCCCTCGGGGTAATGGATTCACCGAATTGTGATTCCAATACTCTCCAAACTATGTGCCGAAAATCACCAAAATTGGTACAAACATGTTGATCGGGTACAGCAGTTAATAAACGATACAGCTCCTAGAAGCACCAAACATACGCCGTTTAAGATTCTGACTGGCTTAAACATGCGCACTAGAGAGAATCCTGATATTCGGGAAATATTAGAAGACTTCGCAGTGAACGAACTCCACCAAGAGCGTGAACTGGCGAGAGAAGAAGCGCGACAAAACATTCAACACATACAACCTGAAAATAAAAGATGCTATGACCAAAAAAGAATTGCTGAAAGGACATATAAAGTGAACGATTTGGTGGCCATCAAGCGGACCCAATTTGGATCGGGACTTAAGCTGAAACCTAAATTTCTCGGGCCGTATAAGGTAGTCGAGAGACAGAATTATGGTCGATACCTAGTGGAGAAAATGGGAGAATTCGAAGGTTCCAGAAGATGTACCACTGTTGCGGATCATATGAAACCGTGGAATAGCGCATTCAGGACGAACGCGCAGTCAGGACAGCCGGATGTAGGATCGGAAGACTGTGCGCTTACACGTTCGCTCAGACAGAGACAAATTCGAGAGAGAAGTAGGATTGACTGAAATCAGAACAGAGGGACGAACAAGCTAGTAGTGAAATCAAAGGGAGAGTCTGTGAAGTACGCTTGAGAAGAGCAGAAGTGTGAACCGTTGACGGACATACAGTCGCTATTTAAAAGAATACTAAATTGTGAAGTTATTTTATTAATCTAGACTCTAAGTCACTTTTAAAAACATTCCATTACTATTAATAAATGAACTCTGAAAACTAATTTGGAATAATCAAATTAACGAGTGTTTCATTTAACTGCGAGTGACCACGAATCCCACATACATGTTTAAAATAGAAGCAGCGATATATATGGAAGAATATGAATATGGCAAATGAGTATGTGGTCAATTGCTCACAGTGCAGAATTAACAAACAGACAAGACATACGAAAGAAGACTAACATTAACGGACACGCCAGGGACAGTGGATCCATTGAGGTTGTCTGGCCACTATCGGTATATTCTCACTATACAGTGTGATTTGACCAAATACATTACCGCATGTCCAATGGTGGCTAAGAATGCAAGGACAGTCGCTAGAACTTTAGTAGAGCGTTTTATACCGGCGTATGGGACTTTTAAAGTACTAAAGTCAGATAAGGGTACGGAGGCTACGAACCAATTGATGGCAGAAATATGTGGTTTGTTAAAAATAGAGCAGGTCTTCAGCACATCGTATTATCACGAGACATTGGGCTTGATAGAACGGAACCATAGGGTACTCAACGAATTTTTATTGAATTTCTCAAAACATAATGAATGGCATACTTGGACACCATATTTTGCATTTGCCTTTAATACGACACCGCATATAGGTACTGCCGAATGACGATATTTCTAGCAAGAAGATCCTTTATAATAGCGAAAGTTATATTGGTGATTTGCGTCAGAGATTTTAATTTTCTCTTGAAAAGCAAGAGATCTATTAGAAAGGTCAAAGATAAGACGATTATTTCAGGATAAGTACTCAAATCCTCTAGGCTTAAAACAGGAGATCTTGTTCTGTTGAAAGAGATGAATAGGAAGAAGAATCAGTTACCATATCGAGGGCCATACACAATAGTTTGAAGCGAAGAAGTAAATTCAATAATAGATATGAATGGGAAGATAGGCAAATATCATAATAAAATGTAAAACAAGTATAACATACTTTAGAATAATATCGATATTAAGTAATAGTCTACCATCCCTAATAGTGATAACAGTCTGAAACAGCCGATTAATTGGCACGTTTTTCATTTATAAAGAAATTTGCTTTAGCGCTATTGAGTGCCGGCAGAAGCAAAAAAATAAATTAGAGCCTGTCGCGTTATTTGAAAGCGCCGGCAAATTATTAGGCAGGCCTAATCTTATACAAACACATTACATGGAGATCCTGCCCAACTAGAACAACAATCAGGTAGTACCCGTGAATACGAATGTGACGATAAGTAGCTACGACGCACCGATAAGTAGCTGCGACCCGAAAGCGATAACCATAGCGCAATATTTACAGCAGAAGCACAAGCTAACAGCCATACCAAGGGTAGAAAACCCAAAGCACAAGAGAGGAGGTAGAATGGTGCGACTTCGTAAGGAGCTGGCTGACTTGAAGAGGAGGTTGAACAACGATCCACCACCACCCTGTGATTTGGCGGCAGAGATGTGACAGAAAGTGGATTTTATAGAAACACAATTATTTTCAAAACTTTATATTTAAAATAAATCCTAAAACACAAAAAAATAATTAATTTCTTTATTAAAAAAAGAAAGCAAAAATAAATAGAAACTTTTTCATAAAAATAATAATAAAAATGAAATATTACGAATTAACAAAATATAAAAGAAAGAAGAAGACAAGAACAAAAAAGTAACCTTTAAGAAACGGAATCACTACACAAAAGAAAAAAAGAAATAAAAAAGAAAACACGGTATTTGCCATTGATGACTTATCATTTAGACCACGTAGGACCAATGGAAGTAACCCGAAAGCATTACAATCATATTTTGGTTATCGTAGATGCATTCTCTAAATTTGTGTGGCTCTACCCTACGAAGAGTACGGGAACCAATGAAGTGATTGACCGCTTCCATAAACAGGCCGCAATCTTCGGAAATCCAACCAGGGTAATCACCGACAGAGGCACTGCCTTCACGTCAAATTCGTTCAAAGAGTATTGTCTGCAAGAAAGAATTCAACATTTGCTCATTGCCACAGGTGTCTCTCGGGGTAATGGATTCACCGAATTGTGATTCCAATGCTCTCCAAACTATGTGCCGAAAATCACCAAAATTGGTACAATTGGCATTCAGGACGAACGCGCAGTCAGGACAGCCGGATGTAGGATCGGAAGACTGTGCGCTTACACGTTCGCTCAGACAGAGACAAATTCGAGAGAGAAGTAGGATTGACTGAAATCAGAACAGAGGGACGAACAAGCTAGTAGTGAAATCAAAGGGAGAGTCTGTGAAGTACGCTTGAGAAGAGCAGAAGTGTGAACCGTTGACGGACATACAGTCGCTATTTAAAAGAATACTAAATTGTGAAGTTATTTTATTAATCTAGACTCTAAGTCACTTTTAAAAACATTCCATTACTATTAATAAATGAACTCTGAAAACTAATTTGGAATAATCAAATTAACGAGTGTTTCATTTAACTGCGAGTGACCACGAATCCCACATACATGTTTAAAATAGAAGCAGCGATATATATGGAAGAATATGAATATGGCAAATGAGTATGTGGTCAATTGCTCACAGTGCAGAATTAACAAACAGACAAGACATACGAAAGAAGACTAACATTAACGGACACGCCAGGGACAGTGGATCCATTGAGGTTGTCTGGCCACTATCGGTATATTCTCACTATACAGTGTGATTTGACCAAATACATTACCGCATGTCCAATGGTGGCTAAGAATGCAAGGACAGTCGCTAGAACTTTAGTAGAGCGTTTTATACCGGCGTATGGGACTTTTAAAGTACTAAAGTCAGATAAGGGTACGGAGGCTACGAACCAATTGATGGCAGAAATATGTGGTTTGTTAAAAATAGAGCAGGTCTTCAGCACATCGTATTATCACGAGACATTGGGCTTGATAGAACGGAACCATAGGGTACTCAACGAATTTTTATTGAATTTCTCAAAACATAATGAATGGCATACTTGGACACCATATTTTGCATTTGCCTTTAATACGACACCGCATATAGGTACTGCCGAATGACGATATTTCTAGCAAGAAGATCCTTTATAATAGCGAAAGTTATATTGGTGATTTGCGTCAGAGATTTTAATTTTCTCTTGAAAAGCAAGAGATCTATTAGAAAGGTCAAAGATAAGACGATTATTTCAGGATAAGTACTCAAATCCTCTAGGCTTAAAACAGGAGATCTTGTTCTGTTGAAAGAGATGAATAGGAAGAAGAATCAGTTACCATATCGAGGGCCATACACAATAGTTTGAAGCGAAGAAGTAAATTCAATAATAGATATGAATGGGAAGATAGGCAAATATCATAATAAAATGTAAAACAAGTATAACATACTTTAGAATAATATCGATATTAAGTAATAGTCTACCATCCCTAATAGTGATAACAGTCTGAAACAGCCGATTAATTGGCACGTTTTTCATTTATAAAGAAATTTGCTTTAGCGCTATTGAGTGCCGGCAGAAGCAAAAAAATAAATTAGAGCCTGTCGCGTTATTTGAAAGCGCCGGCAAATTATTAGGCAGGCCTAATCTTATACAAACACATTACATGGAGATCCTGCCCAACTAGAACAACAATCAGGTAGTACCCGTGAATACGAATGTGACGATAAGTAGCTACGACGCACCGATAAGTAGCTGCGACCCGAAAGCGATAACCATAGCGCAATATTTACAGCAGAAGCACAAGCTAACAGCCATACCAAGGGTAGAAAAACCAAAGCACAAGAGAGGAGGTAGAATGGTGCGACTTCGTAAGGAGCTGGCTGACTTGAAGAGGAGGTTGAACAACGATCCACCACCACCCTGTGATTTGGCGGCAGAGATGTGACAGAAAGTGGATTTTATAGAAACACAATTATTTTCAAAACTTTATATTTAAAATAAATCCTAAAACACAAAAAAATAATTAATTTCTTTATTAAAAAAAGAAAGCAAAAATAAATAGAAACTTTTTCATAAAAATAATAATAAAAATGAAATATTACGAATTAACAAAATATAAAAGAAAGAAGAAGACAAGAACAAAAAAGTAACCTTTAAGAAACGGAATCACTACACAAAAGAAAAAAAGAAATAAAAAAGAAAACACGGTATTTGCCATTGATGACTTATCATTTAGACCACGTAGGACCAATGGAAGTAACCCGAAAGCATTACAATCATATTTTGGTTATCGTAGATGCATTCTCTAAATTTGTGTGGCTCTACCCTACGAAGAGTACGGGAACCAATGAAGTGATTGACCGCTTCCATAAACAGGCCGCAATCTTCGGAAATCCAACCAGGGTAATCACCGACAGAGGCACTGCCTTCACGTCAAATTCGTTCAAAGAGTATTGTCTGCAAGAAAGAATTCAACATTTGCTCATTGCCACAGGTGTCTCTCGGGGTAATGGATTCACCGAATTGTGATTCCAATGCTCTCCAAACTATGTGCCGAAAATCACCAAAATTGGTACAAACATGTTGATCGGGTACAGCAGTTAATAAACGATACAGCTCCTAAAAGCACCAAACATACGCCGTTTAAGATTCTGACTGGCTTAAACATGCGCACTAGAGAGAATCCTGATATTCGGGAAATATTAGAAGACTTCGCAGTGAACGAACTCCACCAAGAGCGTGAACTGGCGAGAGAAGAAGCGCGACAAAACATTCAACACATACAACCTGAAAATATAAGATGCTATGACCAAAAAAGAATTGCTGAAAGGACATATAAAGTGAACGATTTGGTGGCCATCAAGCGGACCCAATTTGGATCGGGACTTAAGCTGAAACCTAAATTTCTCGGGCCGTATAAGGTAGTCGAGAGACCGAATTATGGTCGATACCTAGTGGAGAAAATGGGAGAATTCGAAGGTTCCAGAAGATGTACCACTGTTGCGGATCATATGAAACCGTGGAATAGCGCATTCAGGACGAACGCGCAGTCAGGACAGCCGGATGTAGGATCGGAAGACTGTGCGCTTACACGTTCGCTCAGACAGAGACAAATTCGAGAGAGAAGTAGGATTGACTGAAATCAGAACAGAGGGACGAACAAGCTAGTAGTGAAATCAAAGGGAGAGTCTGTGAAGTACGCTTGAGAAGAGCAGAAGTGTGAACCGTTGACGGACATACAGTCGCTATTTAAAAGAATACTAAATTGTGAAGTTATTTTATTAATCTAGACTCTAAGTCACTTTTAAAAACATTCCATTACTATTAATAAATGAACTCTGAAAACTAATTTGGAATAATCAAAGTAACGAGTGTTTCATTTAACTGCGAGTGACCACGAATCCCACATACATGTTTAAAATAGAAGCAGCGATATATATGGAAGAAAATGAGTATGTGGTCAATTGCTCACAGTGCAGAATTAACAAACAGACAAGACATACGAAAGAAGACTAACATTAACGGACACGCCAGGGACAGTGGATCCATTGAGGTTGTCTGGCCACTATCGGTATATTCTCACTATACAGTGTGATTTGACCAAATACATTACCGCATGTCCAATGGTGGCTAAGGATGCAAGGACAGTCGCTAGAACTTTAGTAGAGCGTTTTATACCGGCGTATGGGACTTTTAAAGTACTAAAGTCAGATAAGGGTACGGAGGCTACGAACCAATTGATGGCAGAAATATGTGGTTTGTTAAAAATAGAGCAGGTCTTCAGCACATCGTATTATCACGAGACATTGGGCTTGATAGAACGGAACCATAGGGTACTCAACGAATTTTTATTGAATTTCTCAAAACATAATGAATGGCATACTTGGACACCATATTTTGCATTTGCCTTTAATACGACACCGCATATAGGTACTGCCGAATGACGATATTTCTAGCAAGAAGATCCTTTATAATAGCGAAAGTTATATTGGTGATTTGCGTCAGAGATTTTAATTTTCTCTTGAAAAGCAAGAGATCTATTAGAAAGGTCAAAGATAAGACGATTATTTCAGGATAAGTACTCAAATCCTTTAGGCTTAAAACAGGAGATCTTGTTCTGTTGAAAGAGATGAATAGGAAGAAGAATCAGTTACCATATCGAGGGCCATACAAAATAGTTTGAAGCGAAGAAGTAAATTCAATAATAGATATGAATGGGAAGATAGGCAAATATCATAATAAAATGTAAAACAAGTATAACATACTTTAGAATAATATCGATATTAAGTAATAGTCTACCATCCCTAATAGTGATAACAGTCTGAAACAGCCGATTAATTGGCACGTTTTTCATTTATAAAGAAATTTGCTTTAGCGCTATTGAGTGCCGGCAGAAGCAAAAAAATAAATTAGAGCCTGTCGCGTTATTTGAAAGCGCCGGCAAATTATTAGGCAGGCCTAATCTTATACAAACACATTACATGGAGATCCTGCCCAACTAGAACAACAATCAGGTAGTACCCGTGTATACGAATGTGACGATAAGTAGCTACGACGCACCGATAAGTAGCTGCGACCCGAAAGCGATAACCATAGCGCAATATTTACAGCAGAAGCACAAGCTAACAGCCATACCAAGGGTAGAAAAACCAAAGCACAAGAGAGGAGCTAGAATGGTGCGACTTCGTAAGGAGCTGGCTGACTTGAAGAGGAGGTTGAACAACGATCCACCACCACCCTGTGATTTGGCGGCAGAGATGTGACAGAAAGTGGATTTTATAGAAACACAATTATTTTCAAAACAAAAAAATGCATAAAATATTTATATTTAAAATAAATCCTAAAACACAAAAAAATAATTAATTTCTTTATTAAAAAAAGAAAGCAAAAATAAATAGAAACTTTTTCATAAAAATAATAATAAAAATGAAATATTACGAATTAACAAAATATAAAAGAAAGAAGAAGACAAGAACAAAAAAGTAACCTTTAAGAAACGGAATCACTACACAAAAGAAAAAAAGAAATAAAAAAGAAAACACGGTATTTGCCATTGGAAAAATTTCACTCAAATTTATACACATTATTTCGAAATAACACGCACTTCTCTATGATTATAAAGTACAGAGCAAACATATAATTTATGCATAATTAAATGGAATTAAAGGCGGAATAACACAAAAGATCAGAAGAAGTGTAAACGATAGAACATTAATGTTGTTAATAGACAGCTGATTGTCAATTATATGGTTAATGAGTAACCGGTACCAGAATATAGGGTTGTATTTAAGTTGCAGAATTGTATTTATGAAAGTTGTATACAAAAAGCCATTATTTTTGAAACATATTAAAGGGTTTTCGCACTATATAATATATTAGTTTTAAGTTATTTGATAATAAATAATTATATGAGTATTTTGTGAGGGAACATAAGGAATGTTCACACCAGGCGGTGGAATAGAATTTTATGTATGAATTTTGTATGCAATATTTGGGGGTAGTGCACACGGTGCAAAATCTAAATTTTTTTCTGCTTTTATTTTTTTTGGAACATGCGTGTTTCTATTGGAATCAATTAGGAAATGTGTAGATGAATTGGAGAAGCAGAAAATAAATTTGAGGAAGAGCAGGAATAGAGTGCATTCAAAAAAGTTTGTAGATGAGAAATTAAGAATATTGAAAGTTTTGGGGAATACGGTGAAGAAATAGTAGAAGGAACTGTGGAGGTGAAAACCTAACACTTAAATTAAATTGTGAAAAAATTCAGGCGGAGGAAGCAGAGATTTTAAATAGTTTGAAGATAAAGGAGGAAGAACGGCAAGAATGAAGTTTACTGAATATTGCGAGTTTTGATATTTCGATGGTAGGCAAGAACCTCCAGGCGTATAAAGGAGCGTATGAATATTTGAATGCTTTTATTATAATGAAGATAAACCAATATTCGTTAGGTATGTATATAATTTCAAGATGTCTACACAGGTACGAAGTGTTTTGGGCCGAATTAACCAACTACATTTGCCGAGTTGAATAAATAACTCGAGGATGCTTATCCTAACCCTAGGACTTTACAGCAAGTTTTGACAGAGCTAGGGACTACTAGGCAAGGTAATTCAAACATAACTGAGTTCAGGGAAAGAATATCGAAGTTATCAGTTCAGTTTGAGATAAGTAATTTGTCGGGACCATTTCAGGAGACGAAAGATGCAATTTTTAGAGTGAGCGAGAGTATGCCACTTAATATTTTTATGAAGGGGTCAATGCTGAGTACCAACCACTTTTGTTGGCGAACATGTCAAAGATTTTAAATGAGGCAACGCAGAGGTGTGTGACGGACGAGAAAAGCCTTGGTTTGAAGAATAGGAACGTATTACCGGTGAATAAATTAGGAGGTCGCGGTGAGGATCGAAGGTACAGCGAGGGTGGCAGGTACGATAAAGGTAGAAGTTACGGAAACGGTCACAGTAATGGCAATAGGTATAAGAACGGTTACAATAATGGAAGCAGGTATGGTAACAATTATAATCATAACAGGAATTACGGTGGCAGCTACGCTAACGGAGACAGGCATGATAATAGAAGAGGTGGAAATTTGAATTATGACAACAACAATAATGAGTCAAGGGACAGGGTTTACCAACAAACAAACAAAAATAACAATTTTGTAGACATAATGGCGAAATCAGAACAGACAAGCGGATTATAACCCAAGGGATCAGAGATGTGCTAAAGAGGGCAAGAGTAATTATAGGGCTTATCCTTACACAGTTCAGCAGGGAAACTCCGAGGGCCGATTAACAGAAGACGTTTTCCAGGATGGCCAAAATTAATGTTATTCAATAAAGCAGCTAAATCCATTGCATACATAGTTTTAGACTGCAAAAATATAAACAGAACTTTGAGATTCTTGGTGGACACAGGGCGGATATATCAATTTGCAAGAATCTGCGTTTTTCTAATGTGAATTTTAATAATACGGCAAGGCTAACGGTAATAACTGAAAACGCGGTGCAGTAGTCTATGCTGCTACCCTAACCCATAGTTTTCACATTGTGGACAATGATTTTCCTATCCTTACTGATGGAATAATTGGGCGAGATATTTTAACAATATATATGAGCAAGATTGCTTTTGAAACTTTTACAATAACATTTAATGTAAATGGGGAAGAGATTGTGCTACCTATGAACTCTAGGAGAATATGTCGGATAATATCGGCAAGATCGGAAATGATTCAATCTATTGATTTAATGGCGAATGAAGACAGCATAGTACTAACAAGGAGTTGTCTGATGGTGTGTACCTTGCAAATTGCTTGATTCCATCAAGTGGAATAGCGCATGTTAAGCTGTTGAACACTACAGATAAATGGTAAACATTGATGAGATAGACTGCGATGTGCATTCTTTACGAGAGTATAGCGTATGCTATGCAAAATGATCGGAAACGCCTAATGACGTTAGGCTTTTCACACTTTTAAAAAAGTTGAATATTGGAAACAGCTATCCAGTTGCGAGAGAATCAACTATAAAGATAGATTTTCAAGATGTTTTTCATTTCCCAGGTGAAAAACTAAGCGTGAATAATTTTTATACGCAACAAATAGAGACGACAGATACGTCACCGGTTTACTTACAAAATTATAGGTTACCATAGGCTCAAATGGAGGAGATGGATGATCAGCTATTTGAGGATGACATTATTGAACATTCGGTTAGTCCTTACAACTCCCTATTGCTTGTAGTACCCAAGAAGACTTCGGATGATAGAAGAAAATGACGTTTAGTGGTCAATTTCAGAAAACTTAATGATAAGATAGTGAGCGATAAATTCCCGTTGACTAGGATCCAAGACGTCTTGGACAGGCTAGGTAGGGAAAAATATTTTTCAACATTGGACATGACTTGGGCTTTTCACCAGATATGGCTATACGAGATTTCACGTCTACTTACCGCTTTTTAACCGGGAATTTCCATTTTTAGTTTAAGCGTTTACCCTTTGGACTGAAAATGTCATCTAACAGCTTCCAGAGGATGTAAACGATTGCATTGAGTGGTTTAGATGCACCTGCTTTCCTTAAGTGGATGACATAATAGTCTTTGGTTGCAGTTTGAGACACAATAATGAAAATCTTTCGAATGTGTTTCACCGGTTGATGAGGTTTAATTTGAAACTTAACGCTGGCAGTTTGGTAAAGCCAGAATTACTGATACTCAGATATCCAGCTTTTACAAGGCGTTTTATATTGACGACTGATGCGTCTAACTATGCTCCAGGTGCGGTTTTGTCATTAGGAGAAGTGGGGTCGGGCTTACCCATTTCCTTTGCAAGCGCGACGTTGTCAAAGCGCGATTTGAACAAACCCGTGAAAGAGAAATAGTTACTGGCTATTCATTGGGGTATTAATTTCTTTAGACCATACCTATATGGTAGAAGGTTTACGGTAGTCAAAAATCACTGACCTCTAGTGTCACTCTTTTCACATAGAAACCCATCATCAAAGATGACTCGAATTAAAATAGATTTAAGCATCTATGATTCTGAGATAGTCTACAAAAAGGGGACAATGAATACAAATGCCGATGCATTGTCGGTAATGGTTATGATTAGTGAAATACTCAAAGCGATGATTCCGAGTGGGATTGATGATAAAAAATTTCTTGCGATTACAATAAACACGGCGAAAGATGCTATTACAGAGAACCCTGATACTACAAAAAACCCAGGTATTACAAAGAGCCTTGATGTTACAGGTTGCGACACACTCGACCGAAATCCTGATCAAATTTTTGATTGGGACTGTACATCTAGAGTTGATATACGAAAGATGAGGAGATTGAAGTTATTACCACTAAAAGATAGAAAAAGTATAAAAGTAGAAGATATTTATGTTATGGCAGGATGTTGTGAAAATCCATCGGTCACAAAGTAGACCTTGGAGAAACTGACATCAAATATGCGTGAATTAGGATTACGAGAGCTAGCTTTCAACAAGGGTGATTATATTTTTGAATCAATAACGATGGAGGAGTTTGGAGGAGTATTTAATGAGATACAGCGGAAAATGAAGACAGACCTAAGAATTTTACTATACGAAGAATCGAAGAGAATCAACTGTCAAAATATACAATTGAAATTAATAGGCGAATATCACGATACAGTGTATGGTGGACACCAGGGTGTTAGAAATACATGCTTAAAATTGAAGCAGCGAGATATATGGAAGAATATGAGTAAAATGGCAAATGATTATGTGGTTAATTGCTCACAGTGCAGAATTAACAAACAGACACGACATACGAAAGAAGACTAACATTAACGGACACGCCAGGGACTAGTTTTACCTATTGATACAGTGGGTTCAATGAGGTTGTCTGACCACTATCGGTATATTCTCACGATACAGTGTGATTTGACCAAATACATTAACGCATGATCAAGAAGGCTAAGAATGCAAGGACAGTCGCTGGGACTTTAGTAGAGCGTTTTATACTGGTGTATGGGACTTTTAAAGTTCTAAAGTCAGATAAGGGTACGGAGTTTACGAACCATTTGATGGCACAAATATTTGGTTTTTAAAAAATCGAACAGGTCTTCAGCACACCGTATCATCACGAGACATGGGGCAAGTGAGAACAGAACCATAGCGTACTCAACGAATTTTTATTGAATTTCTCAAAACATGATGAATGACATACTTAAACACCATATTTTGCATTTGCATATAATACGACACCGCATATAGACACTGGTTATTCACCATACGAGTTAGTGTTTGGTTAACTTTCGTACTTGCCGAATGATGATATTTCTAGCGAGAAGGTGCTTTGTAATAGCGAGAGTTATCTTGCTAAACTACGCCAGAGATTAAAATGTTCTCTTGAAAAAGCGAGACATCTATTAGAAAGGTCAAAGATTAGACGATTATTGCAGAATAAGTACTCAAATCCTCTAGACTTAAAAAAATAGGATATCTTGTACTGTTGAGAGAGATGAAAAGGAAGAAGATTCAATCAGCATATCGAGGGCCATATAAAATAGTTAGTAGTTAGTAGTCCAGTACATCTCTCCGCGCTCGAAGAGAACGGTCGTTAAAAGAACTCCTCTCGGAAATTATTTCTAATAAAATAAAATAAGCAGGGAAAGTGCAAAAATAAACTCAATTGTCGGGAAAATAATTATCTAAAATTGTTTGAATTCATTATAAGTATTAACTTGTAAGGAATTCAAACAGTTTTTTTGACAAAATAAAATTTTAAGTTGAACAACAAACCCAGTTGTGTAAGAATAAGTGCAACAAAACAACCAAAATTAAAAAAGGCACACACACAGCTAAACAAACCCACAGCTTGATGAGCCATCGTCTCCCTCAAGAGTTGGAACAACGCAGACACTCTGCAGTGTAAGTTCGCGGAATGCATACTTCGCGATAAATGCAGATGTAAACAATGGAATGAGAGAGGTAGCGCCACTAAGACAAACTCTCTCACCAGGCAGTGCTAGCAACAACAGTAATAACAAAGAAGGTGGAAACACAGCGAACACAGAAATAACACACGAAAACAACGACAAACCATTAAAGGCGGTACAGACAGGCATGGATCGCTACATTACTATAAAGCGTAAATCCAGCCCAGCCAAAGGCAACTCTAACAAAAAAAGTTGCAAAACTGTGAACGGTGAAGAACCAACAACGTCCGTCACGGGTAAGAACCGGTTTGCATTGCTGAGCGAAGAAGAACTTCAATCTTCTTCCTCGGCAAATGCCGCAACTCCAAGGCCGCCCCCAATATACCTACGTGAGAGTAGCTCAAATGAGCTAGTAAATATTATTACCCAAGTTGTTGGTAGTGGTGGCTTTCACATAGTGCCAATAAAGAAAGGGAACATTAACAAGACAAAAATTCAGGCATACACCGAGAACGGCTTTCGCGCTATTTCTAGTTATTTTTAACGATAGAAATAAAAATTTTTACACGTATCGTCTTAAGAGTAGTAAGGGTATCGCGGTAATCTTAAAAGGCATTGAATCATTTGTAGGACCAGATGAAGTAAAACGAGCACTGGAAAAAGAGAATTTCAACGTTCACTCCGTGGTGAACGTTCTTAACAATAAAAAGGTTCCTTAACCAATGTTCAAGGTCGAACTTCAACCTGACT
The DNA here is from genome assembly GCA_963513945.1 of Hydrotaea diabolus. Taxonomy (NCBI): domain Eukaryota; kingdom Metazoa; phylum Arthropoda; class Insecta; order Diptera; family Muscidae; genus Hydrotaea; species Hydrotaea diabolus. The sequence goes on along the minus strand of OY740721.1, from coordinate 17,648,144 downwards.
CGCGGAAACTAAAGAAAAATGAAGTTCATCCTTTATACAAACTTCAATATTTGTTATATAGAAGAATTACGGTCGAAGAACCCCACAAAAGAAATGGTCCCGTTCAATGCCAAAATTGTCAAGAGTATGGACACACAAAATCATACTGCACTTTGCCAACCGTTTGTGTTGTATGTTGTGATCTACACCAATCGTCCGTCTGCCAAGTTAAAACGCAGGAACAGAAAAAGTGCTGTAATTGCGGGGAACAACATACCGCAAATTACAGAGGTTGTAGGGTTTACAAAGAACTTAAGCATAAACTAGAAGAGAAACGTAAACTCATTTCTAGCCGAAACGCGCCGAATCCTATAATCGACATCCAACAGACTCCAGTTTACTCTAGCAACGGAAACAGTATTACAAACGGTATAACATACGCGAATGTTCTAAGGGCGCATACACCTAATGCCCCAGTGCAACAACATGGTAACTCTGAATCAATGATTCAACAACTGGTACAGAGTATAAACATGTTCATGTCAACTATGCAATCAATGATGCAAGAATTCATGCGAACCCAGAATCAGTTAATTCAAACTCTACTTACCAAAAAATAGGCCCTCTTAAGATATGTACATGGAACGCAAACGGTGTGAACCAACATAGACACGAACTGACCGAGTACCTAGATCGGCAGAATATTGATATAATGCTACTATCAGAAACTCATCTCACAGACAAATACAATTTTCAGATACCTAATTTTAGATTTTATGGTACTCACCACCCCGACGGTAAGGCTCATGGGGGCACTGGTATCCTAATACGTAAACGAATGAAACATGAAGTCGCTGAAGGAGTCTCACAAAACTACCTTCAAGCGACAACAATTCGTATCCAGATTCAAGGTAGTTTTCTTACCATTTCAGCAATATATTTCCCCCCGCGGTTCGCGATATCAGAAGATATACTTCTGAACTTCTTCAATGGTCTCGGACACAACTTTATTGCTGCTGGTGACTACAATGCCAAACATACGCACTGGGGATCCCGTTTAGCAAACCCTAGGGGAAACCAGCTGTATAAATGTCTAATGCGACGTCAAAATAAATTGGACTTTATAGCTCCCAGTCAACCTACATATTGGCCTTCTGATATTAACAAAAAGCCTGACTTGATAGACTTCGGTATAATAAGAGGAGTTAGTAAATCTAACTTATCTGCTAGTACCTGTACTGACTTATCGTCAGACCACTCGCCAGTTATATTTCTTCTTCACGGGAAGACAGTACTTGTAGATGACCCACTAAGGCTTACTTCATACACAACTAACTGGTTAAAATACAGGAAGTACATTAGTAGTCATTTAGATTCGAATCATCTAATTTCTAACGCGGATGAGATCGATAACAACGTATCCAACTTGAACGTAATCCTGTAACAGGCGGCCATTCACGCTACACACAGACAAATAAAAGCGACAAATAGTTTGAATACTTACACTAACCGGGAAATAGAGCACCTTGTAAGTGAAAAAAGGAGGTTCCGTCGCGAATGGCTGCGAAATAGGTCACCAGCAGCACGACTTAGACTGACTGAAGCTACTAAAAGGTTGCAAAGCGCACTTAGAAAAGATGACAGTAGACAGCAGGCTAGTTTCATTGCAAGTTTAACTCCGACTGCTTCAACCAAATTCTCAATATGGAAAACATTAAGAAATACTAGTATGCCCACCGAAATGCAATTTCCAATACGCGACGCAAATGGCAAGTGGGCAATATCAGAAGAGGAAAAGGCCAATGTTTTTGCAAACCATCTGTCACAGGTATTTCGCCCAAATCCTGCAAGTAGCGACATCCTTCCACCTGTTGATAAAATGTCTGCCGTAATTCCATTGTTTACTAACGCAAATGAAGTTCTGAATGTCATTAAAGAAACCGTGAATCCAGGTAAAGCACCTGGATATGATCTTATCACGCCTAAAATGATCTTGGAACTTCCCTATATTGCTGTGAAGTTCCTGGCAAAATTATTTAACTTTATTTTGAGACATGGTTACTTTCCTAAAGTGTGGAAAATTTCTCTGATTCAAATGATTTTAAAGCCAGGAAAGGACAAATCAATACCTTCCTCGTACAGGCCGATCAGTTTGCTTCCCTGCTTATCCAAACTATTTGAAAAAGTTATTTTTATCGAAAATAAACCCGTTTCTTGTGTCAAATAACATAATACCAGACCATCAGTTTGGCTTTCGCGAAGGTCACAGCACTATCGAACAAGTAAACCGTCTGACCCAAGCAATTGAAAAATCATTTGAACGGCGAGAATATTGCTGCGCAGTATTCCTGGATGTTGCTCAAGCATTTGACAAAGTCTGGCACTTTGGCTTGACCTACAAAATTTGCAAATACTTACCGGCAAATACGCATCGAATTCTTGAGTCTTACTTAGAAAACCGCAGATTCAGAGTCAAATGTGGGCAACACGTCACCGATGACCGCGAAATACTAGCAGGTGTTCCCCAGGGAAGCGCCATGGGGCCTATCCTTTACATTCTGTTTACCGCAGATATTCCTACCAGCCCAAACGTGCTAACATCCACTTTTGCCGATGATATCGCTATAATGGCCACACATAAAAAGCAGGATATTGCATCTATGAATCTAGGTGTACATCTCAGACGAGTAGAATCTTGGCTCTCTGACTGGAGAATAAAAGTCAATCAGGCTAAATGCACACAGGTAACTTTCACACTGAATCTTAGCACTTGTCCGACATTGAAATTAAACAATGTCCCTTTTTCTCAATCTGATCATGTTTCATACCTTGGAATCCACCTGGATCGCCGACTCACCTGGAGAAGTCATATCGAAGCCAAGAAAACTCAACTGAAACTTAAGGTCCACCAACTTCACTGGCTCGCGAACTCAAAACTAAGCCTTGAATATAAGGTCCTGCTATACAGCAGTGCAATCAAACCTATCTGGTTATACGGTGCCCAGCTATGGGGCAAAGCAAGCTCGAGCAATCTCGACAAAATCCAAAGAGTCCAATCGAAGACATTGCGGCTTATTACCGGTGCCCCTTGGTATATGAGGAATGAAAATATCCACCGAGACTTGAAAATACTTCTCGTTAAAGAGGCAATTCAAAAAATCAATATAAAGCACAAAGAGAAGCTCGAACGTCATGATAACATACTTGCTTCACAATTATTGTGCAGTCCCAGCTCTTTAAGACTTCGGAGAAACGAACGCCGTGTTTTCTAAACTTCATCCGTAACAGTAATCGCGAACACAAGCGCCCGAAAGACATGTAGACGCTCTTATACATGATCTTTAAAACAGTCAATATCAATCGCGGACGAACACTCAAAAAAGACTGTGTAGAATCCTTTATTCTACGTCACGTGGCTTAGATGCTCTCATACGTGATCCTTAAAACAGTCAACGCGAAAAACCTACAAAACCCAAATTACGTCCACTCTGCTATTCTAGAGTTATCCGTTATACTTACATAACTAGAGTTCTTCACTCTACATAATATCGCAAACACTTTGTAAATGACTGTAAGGGTCCTCTGGACCTTTATCACGAGGTTTAAGCCAAACCAGGTTTAAAATTCTCAGACATGTGATCCATACCAGTTATATACTATTTTGACCAAATTAATTAAAATTCCTGCCAATTAGCAGAGATCCACATTACAAGAAATCCATACTATGATTCATTATTGAATTATACTTAAGATTCGTATACTTATTGTTAGGCTCCATTGGAGCAGATTCAATAATTCAAATAAAGCTTATAAAAAAAAAAGTAGCGAAGGAGTAAATTCAATAATAGATATGAATGGAAAGATAGGAAAATATCATAATATCATGTTAGAGAAGTATAACATACTTTAGAATAAATTTTGTTTTCGAAAGTAGAAACAATGATGAAAATAAAATGAAATCATTGCAATATATATACTTTTTATATACTTTTATATTACTTTTTTTTAAGGGTGAGGGTGTAGTGATATCGATATTAAGTAATAGTCTACCATCCCTAATAGTAATAACAGTCTGAATTTGAAACAGCCGAATAATTGGACCGTTTTTCATTTATAAATTCCAAGCGCTCTGAAGTGCTCTTATATAAAGAAATTTGCCTTGGCGCTATTCAGTGCCGTCAGAAGCAAAAAAGAACAATATAGAGTCATTGGCGTTATTTAAAAGCGCCGGCAAATTATTAGGCAGGCCTTATCTTATATACATTATACACATTAAACTTATACAAAAACATTACAATTTAATATTTTCAAAAAACTAAATATTACTCACACAATTTCTATATTACCCTCTTAAGGGAGTTAACCAAGGTCTAGAATCAATTGCAGTTATTTACAGGAAAGTACAAAAATATAGTAAGAACAACTAGGTTATTGTTTTAGATTAAAAACAGGAACATTCCTTCAATTCGGAAGGCCGAACATTATATACCGTACATCTTCCCTACGCTTCTAATGCACAAAAATTGCCGTTTCCATGGCCGTTTCTTGGGCCATGGGACCCATGCGTTCGTCCCGCATCTCAGCCAAAATTACTGTATATTTAGACTGGTAGCAAATAAAAAATCTCAATATTCCGGACGTTTTTAGGGCCACATGAAGTCCAGAAACTGACACCCATATGAGGTATTTAGTGCATCCCAAGTAAAAGTACCTACTTGAACTATTGTCCGATCACAACAGTTAAGATTTGGTAAGAAAGTACTCAAAAAAGTGTACTTTTTAACGGGGTACCTTTAGTTTCTTAAGGGAGAACATTTTTCTGCTGGTCACCAACTTACAATCCAAAACAACTTATGACCAACATCATGCAAAATGTTAAGCTCCTGGGTTGATTGGTTTGACCGCTACAATGACTTTAACAGAAACACGTATATATATATATATATATATATATATATATATATATATATATATATATATATATATATATATATATATATATATATATATATATATATATATATATATATATATATATATATATATATATATATATATATATATATATATATATATATATATATATATATAATATATATTCCCGATCTTTATAAAATTCTAAGACGATCTAGCTATGTCCGTCCATGTTACGGAAGCATTGTCTCTAAACATATATTTTCTGAAACCCAAAAACTGAATCTCACTCACCCAATAAACATAATAAGTCAGTTCAAATAACAACAAGGCTTCTTACCATACCTCACTTTGGAAGCATATTTTAGTAAAAACGCTTATTAATCAGTACACTATATTTGGCCATTTGGTTTTGGAGACGAAGTAGACTATAAGCCACTAAAAAGCTTGTTAATAGGCGGGCTCAAATAAAATTGGTATAGACTCCAGTTTAACTGCCAACAAAACTAAGAATACCAAAATTGCTATGAAGTCGTCGTATACTGCAAACAATTCCAAGTTGCTACGGAATCAATGCCCAACCCTGGTTTTAGTGGCATTTAATATTTTCTAAATCCCCAAAACTAAAAAATGAGTGAGATCACTCATCCAATTTCAACATCACTCTCTTAAGAGAACTTTTAAACAATAAATATAGTAATTCAATTTAAATAACTACAAGGATTCTGAATAAACCTCAATTTGAAAACATGTTATAGGGAAATTTTATATTTAACAGGAGTGAACATTTGGCTGTTTGATTTTCGGGAACGAAATTGAGTGGAAGCTACTAAATGTCTGTTGGGGTGTTTGGGTATTCTTTAAACCTAGATCCTACAATCATTAATATAATTATTGTAGACTCCCGGCTCAATGCAACAGAAAATGAAAATACCAAAATTGGTAAGATTTCATGTTTATTAAAGAACACAGTAGACGTCGTTTACTGTCCTTGCGGTAACGAAATCAATTGTCCTTCAGCTTGATGTTTTAGTAATGGTTTTAGTAACATTTAATGTTTTCTTAAAACTAAATATTACTCACACAATTTCTACATTACCATCTTAAGGGAATTAACTAACTCCTTCAAATTCAATTAATTCTTAATAATTTGAATCGCATAGGAGGCCTAAAGGTTTACGTTTTCCAAATTGTAGTTTAGTAATGCAATTATGTACAGGAAAGTACCAAAACAAAGTAGGTGCAACTACCCAATTGTTTTAGATTATATAAGAGAAAAAAGTCCTTAAATTCGGCAGGTCGAACCTTATATACTTTTCGGCCAATGCGTTTGTACCGTATCTCAGCTAAAACTTCTAAATTACTGTTTATTAAGACAGCTAGCAATATCCCCTTTCATTTTCGTCAATATTAACTAACCCATGCGTTTGTCCCGTATCTTAGCTAAAACTTCTAAATTACTGTTTATCAAGACTGCTAGCAATATCTCCTTTCATTTTCGTCAATATTAATCTCCCGTTCTGAATATTCGGGACGTTTTTAGAGTCATGTGATCCAAAATTTCAGCAACTGTGCTCTCTTTTGAGGTATTTAGTGCGTCTCAACTTACTGTACCCATTTTAACAATTGTCCGTCCACACAAAATTATGATTTGTTATAAAAATGATGTAAAAATAATCAAAAATGTGTACTTTTTACTAAGGTACATTTAGTCCATTAAGGCAAAACATTTCCCTCTAGTCCAATTTCGCCTATTTAAATCACAAAAAGCTTATGACCAGCATCATGCTAAATTTCAGGCTCCTCGGTTGCTCTGTTTGACTGATATACGAGTACTAATTTTAACAGACACACGGATGAACGGACATAGCCAGATCGTCTTAGAATTTTATAACAATCAAGAATATACATATATTATTGGCTGTCCGATTAACATTTTGTGGTGTTGCAAACGGAAGGTCAAATTTAATATACCATCCACACCTCGGTGGAGGCAAAAACAGAAAAAAAGATACCTTACCAGTAAAAATAGAATCGCATAGGAGGCCTACAGATTTAAGTTTTCAAAATTGTAGTTTAGCAGTGCAATTATGTACAGGAAAGAACAAAAATATTAAAAAGAAAAGTAGCTACAAGTACACAAATCTTTTAGATTAAAAAACAAGAAAAAAATTATTTATATTTAGTTAGTACGAATCTTATCCACCTACCGTACGCTACTAAAGCATAAACAAATGTGCCGTTTTTTGAGCCCTTTCGGACCTTGCGTTCGTACAGTGTCTCAGCCGAAACTTTAAAATTACTGCTATGACATCTCGGACCATTTGGCTGCTATGATATCTCGGCCCATTTGGCTGCTATGACATCTCGGCCCCTTTGGAAAGAAAACATGTTTAAATGTGTGTTTTTTAACATGTGGTTTTCAAAAAGAAATAAAACGTATAAAATGTAATGTTATAGCCAAAATTATCTTCATTATATGGATAAGGTTTTGCCATAATGTTTAAAAAATTATTGCGGGCAAGTGGACGTCGCGGCTGGCTCGAATAAATTCCAGCCGAGAGGCCCAATTTTTGACCACAATAACGCTCCGAGTATTCTCTTCCAAGGCGTCAAACGTGTCGGGTTCATCTGAGTAGACAAGCGACTTCACATAGCCACACAAAGAACAGTTCAGCGGCGTAAAAATATATTCAACCAGAAGTCTAAACAAATTTTTTTGTTGTAAAAATCAGTATAAGTGTCCTTTGTTCCGTAGTAAGTCCATTCGTTATGAAATGGCAAGCCAAGCTAAGCATCAGTCAAGTGGCAGCTGTCGAAAAGACCAAGAAAAGGTGTGGCCAGATTAAAAACTACACGTTTAAAAAACTCTCGTTATTAGGAAGCTGAACTTCCAGAAGATGAACTTATTTGAAGTCCGAAGAACAAAATACCTCGCCACTGTTAAATGCGTCACTAAAGAAAAGGGCCCTTATGAAAATACTGAAGCCTTGATTTATGACAAAGAGTTCTTGAACGTGCGTTAGAGGATACATTAATTATTTTATTAAATATTCTCAAGCATGTTTAGTTCGTTTGTTTATTTCGTTTTTTTCTTTTACACATTGAACAGAGACTAACCGACTCTAGACCTCTTGCATCTACATTTTAATAGAAGACCAGTTTAAAAAAGGGCTTAGTGACATTGATTTTGGGGGCTGCACGCTACTTTTATCGCGATTCCGGTCCGTTACAACCTGCATCAGAAAGCTAGGCAGCTAATGTTGAAAGGAAGCTAGGCAGCTAATGTTGAAAGGAGCTCTTAAAGACGCATGAGAATTACTGATCTGAATATCACTTTTTAAGTTGATGATCATTAATGTGTGGAGAAAACCAAATGGATCATTAAACCCAAAAAATACTATTTAGAAGGTGAAGGATGGATACATCTTGGTTAGGGGTTTTATGTCCACCTCAGGCTTGGGAAAGGTTGCAATAATCGATAAAATCAACAGAAGAGAAACTTATCTCAAAATCTTACAAACAAATCTATTTCAAAGCACAGAAAAAAGGGTTTGTTAGCAGATTTTTACTTCCGACATGACAACGACCCAAAACACATATTGTAACGATGAGGCTAGCCTATAGAGTGAGTGCCTTATTTACTCCACAAAGCCCAGACGTCAATCCTATTATAAGATCATTTTGAGAAGCGGCTGCGGAATCACCAAATTATTTCCTGTACATAAGAAGCTCGCTTAAACTTCTGATTTATTTGTTCATATTTTTGTCTTTACTTCTATAAGCCGAAGTACTTTTCTTGGTTTCAAATTTGCATATTATCATTGCTTCCAGAAAAATTAAAGTTTAAAGGCTTCTTTTTTGTAGTAATGTGAATAATACTATTTTAGGTATAGTTGGATTAAATAACTAAATTGAAATTATAAGCAGATGTCATTAATTTCCTCACCCTTCTTGTATAATCGGATGTTTTCATTTATAGTACTCGTACTGCTCAATATAAGAATTTCCAGTATGTCTTTTTAGAGATGTTAAATCCAATCTTTAAATAAAGCACATAATAATACTGTCTCATTGTCTGTTATCAACAATTGGCGGTTTTCCATTACATGAAAAGTTATATAAATGATATAATTATGCGCCTAAGTGTTCTTTCCTTATTTTCTTACACGCGCATTTGAAAATGTATATGTGACTGCTTAAATCATTTAACCTTTTGATAATTCTCATGATGACCTATTCGATTAAACAGTTTTCTCATACGGTTTATTTGGTCATCGCTCTAATTAAAAATTGCAAATTTCGCAATTATTAACTTTGGGATATTGAATACATTTTCCAATTCTCGTGCGTTTTTATAATTCAATGATGATTGTTTTCATACTTTTGAAGTCTCAATATAATTTCCATTCAGGTTTATGTAGCGCTGTCTATTAAAGTATAAGTATTATATATTTCAAAAAAATTTTGTTTCACATCTGGATTATTTCTTCTTGTATTTCTGTTCTGGAACTTTACGTCTTCCTCGTTCTCTATTCTCTCGAATATTTTCTTAAATATTTCCTTGTCGTTATTATACATAAATTAATAAATCATTGTGCTATGTATCTCTATTGGTTTAAACTGATCTTGATTTCCGTCTGCAAGATGCGTGCAGCATATTGACCAATTGACCATAAACGTAATTGTGTGACAACTTTAAAGGATTGTTTGGGGCTCGTTAACTGCAAATCAAATGAACGTTAACTGCAAATCGAAGTAGCAGTCTAAACAATGGGTTTCTCCAAGTTTGTTGGGCAATAAGATGATGGCAAGTTTTTTTTTGAGTTGCACGCGGGATAATCCACATCGATCCTTCAAAAGGGAAAAACAGTAAAAGGCGAATATTATGACATCTTATTGGACCGATTTAACGAGGATTGAAGAAAATGACCCCATACGGCCAAGAAAATAGTTCTTTTCCATCAAGATAATGCAAGGGTGCACAATTGTACAGTCTCAATGGCAAAATTGCATAAATTGGGTTACGATACGATCGTATAACCGCATTAATTTTCTGTAGTCAATGATTACTCTCTATTCTCCCGCTACGTAACACCTTGCACTTTTTTTTGAAACTACCCAAATGGGTGCGTTAAAGGGTGAAGCGATTTGTCTGGTAATACACAGCTCTAGCATTTCGCTATTTTCTTTATTCACTTTCTACCTATGCCTTTCTGGATAAATACATTCTAGGAATACTACTGCGGCAAATTTCATTCGTGAAGGACATATCGTTCCCTTTTCTATAAAGTAAATCTTTATTTTTTTGCATATTATCCCTAATTGCTTCTTGTTTTTCTATATCAAAATGCTGGATTCATAGTTGATCATTAAATCTCAATTTATCTTGGTGACACAATTCTGCTAAATCTTTTATTCTGATTTCTAACTTATTTTCATCATCGCTTTAAAAAAAGGATAGCTAACACTAAAATTTTTTTCATAATCCAATTGAGCATTGTTCTCTTTGTCCCCATTTATACTCTGCAACTGTAATTGCGTCAAAATTTATGATCCCCTTTTATCATGACCTTGTGTTTACAAAAGGCCATTCGGTTACGATAATTTTTGTTTTCGTAATAGCTTTTTCTGACACTGCGGTTTATTCTTCAACTTCACACTACGAAAAAGACAAAACGAAGTGACAGTAAGGGTGATCAGTTGCATTTATTATACACTGAATGGTTCTTTGGAAAGGCCGATCAACTAAAGGAACACACAGAGGTAACTGTTTTCTGCTAGTTTCTCAAAAACAAGACACATTAATAATTATACTATATACAACGTATTCTTTGTATTTCAGAATTTTTAGCATTTGAGGGTACACGAAGGAATGGTGGGGACTACGGCGATAACCCTTAGGAAACTCGGAAATTTGAGTGCATTAGAAATATGTGCTTACCTTGTATACCATTTGCACTTATTGTATGCATGTATTTTCCTTCAGTATAGTATAGTATTGTGTAGTATTTAGGAAATATGAGTTCTTTCAAAACCATCGAAGTGCTTGGTTTTTTTATAACCGCTCCGTTTCCAGTTATTTTGTGTTAGTAGGAACAAACATTTTGGTTCTAGATCACCAGAATGTCAGTTCTAAATATTGCACAAGGAGCGAAAATGAAGTGTGCTTTTATGTAAGGAAAATACAGCGTTTCTAAGGCTATACATCGATTCAAAAAATTGTGTCAAAATAATATGAAAAATAAAATGAATAGTTTTTGGCATAAACATTTTCTTATGGTATCCGTACGCCTAGAAATTGCGATGAAGGAAGAAATGAAAATGCTGCGAAGCAACGAGGTTACATACGCATACAGAATTGTTGCGTTTGAAATAAAACCGGTTAAAGGATTTCAGCATACAAAAGCTATCAGACGAAATTTTGGAGCTGAAGGAAATGAATTTATGCTAGCAAGCAACGACTGAAGTCTCACCGCCGGAGTATTTCAAGAGGAGGAAAATTCCGTCTACACGTCTCCACATCGAATGCTGAAAGACAGAGCATGCCGAGAAGGGGAAGGTGTCGCATTGGCTGCAGTAATAAGCACAGTCATAATGTTCGGTAAATTGACCAACGTCCTCTTCAACTTTTATGGTATGCGAAATCAAACATCACAGTACAAGCATGTTTTAAAGTAAGTGGAATGTTAAGTTGCATATATCATACTCTGAATGGTTCTTTGGGAAGGTCTTATACTAAAGGAACACACAGAGGTAATTGTTTTATGCGCTTTTCTCAAAAACAAGATGCAGTAATACTGAATCTATTTACAACGTATTCTCTGTATTTCAGAATTAATAGCCTGTGTGAGAGTGCACACAGATATTCTGGGGACTACAGCGATACGGGTACTTGTAATTTTGAGTGCATTAGAAGAATGTGCTTGGTTTATGTACCATTTGTATTTATTGTATGTATGCGATTTCCTTCAGTATTTATATTTATTTTAAGTAGGGTTGAGTATAGTTTTTAGTAAATAAATGAGTTCTTTCAAAACCATCGAAGTGTTTGGTTGTTTGATCTTCGCTCCGTTTCCATATGTCCATGTGGTATTGCTCAAGCTAAATCTTCAGGCATATTTCTATTTAGGTATCAATTTATTTGTATCGGATGTTGATAATTTTGTGGAGGTTTATAATGCTTTTGCTAAGTTTGTTGTAATATGTCCATTACTTTCCATTTGCCAATGTTGTATAGGTTGTTGTTTCATTCGATTCTGCTGGTGCTTTTGGCACAGATTGGGTTGTCGTTGCCACTGATGACGTTGTTGTTGTCACCAATGAGGATGCTGATATCACTGACCTAATTGTTATAAATGTTATAGCATTTGTTGTTTTGTGCAATTTCGGTTTATGTTCCCTCCATTGTATGACGTTGATTAAGCATAGATAGTTTAGATTGGACGTAATTTTAAAACATAATAACAATTCCTCGATATTGTGAATTCCTGAAATATTTGTAGATTTTTTTTAATATGCTTTATTTGAATTATTGAATCTGATCCAAAGGAGCCTAACAATAAGTATACGAATCTTAAGTATAATTCAATAATGAATCCTAGTATGGATTTCTTGTTATGTGGATATCAGCTAATTGGCAGGAATTTTAATTATTTGGTCAAAATAGTATATAACTGGTATGGATTACATGTATGAGAATTTTAAACCTGGTTTGGCTTAAACCTCGTGATAAAGGACCAGAGGATCCTTACAGTCATTTTCAGAGTGTTCGCGATATTATGTTGAGTAAAGAACTCTAGTTATGTATGTATATCGGATAACTCTAGAATAGCACAGTGGACGGCGTAATTTAGGTTTTGTAGGTTTGTCGTGTTGACTGTTTTAAGGATCACGTATGAGAGCATTTCAGCCACGTGACGTAGAATATAGCATTTAAGCCACGTGACATAGAATAAAAACTTACACAGCCTTTTTTTGAGTTTTCTTCCGTGATTGATGTTGACTGTTTTAAAAATTACGTATAAGAGCATTTAAGCCACGTGACATAGAAAAAAGAATTCTACACAGTCTTTCGGCCGCGTGTGTTCGCGATTACTGTTACGGATGAAGCACAAGTGTAGATTAGAAAACACGGCGTTCGTTTCTCCGAAGTCTTAAAGATCTTGGACTACACAATAATTGTCTAGCAAGTATGTTATCATTACGTTCGAGCTTCTCTTTGTGCTTTATATTGATTTTTTGAATTGCCTCTTTAACGAGAGGTATTTTTAAGTCTCGGTGGATGTTTTCATTCCTCATATACCAAAAGGCACCGGTAACGAGCCGCAATGTCTTCGATTGGACTCTTTGGATTTTGTCGAGATTGCTCGAGCTTGCTTTGCCCCATAGCTGGGCACCGTATAACCAGATTGGTTTGATTGCACTGTTGTATAGCAGGACGTTATATTCAAGGCTTAGTTTTGAGTTCGCGTTTAGGAGCCAGTGAAGTTGTCGGACCTTAAGTTTCAGTTGAGTTTTCTTGGTTCCGATATGACTTCTCCACGTGAGTCGGCGATCTAGGTGGATTCCAAGGTATGTAATTGAGAAAATTGTGATTGAAAAAATGGATATTGTTTAGTTTAAATGTCAGACAAGTGCTAAAATTCAGTGTAAATGTTACCTGTGTGCATTTAGCCTCATTGACTTTTATTCTCCAGTCAGAGAACCAAGATTCTGCTCGTCTGAGATGTACACCTAGATTCATAGATGCAATATCCTGCTTTTTATGTGCGGCCATTATAGCGGTATCGTCGGCAAAAGTAGATGTTAGCACGTTTGGGCTGGTAGGGATATCTGCGGTAAACAGAAGGTAAAGGATAGGACCCAGGACGCTTCCCTGGGGCACACCAGCTAGTATTTCACGGTCATCGGTGACGTGTTGTCCGCATTTGACTCTGAATCTGCGTTTTTCTAAGTAAGACTCAAGAATTCGATGCGTATTTGCCGGTAAGTATTTGCAAATTTTGTAGGTAAAGCCAAAGTGCCAGACTTAGTCAAATGCTTGAGCAACTTCCAGAAACACGGCGCAGCAATAATCTCGCCGTTCAAATGATTTTTTAATTGCTTGGGTCAGACGGTTTACTTGTTCGATGGTGCTGTGACCTTCCCGGAATCGATGAACGGTTTTATTTTCGATAAAAGATCTTTTTCAAATTGTTTGGATAAACAGGGAAGCAAACTGATCGGCCTGTATGAGGAAGGTATTGATTTGTTCTTTCCTAGCTTTAAAATCATTTGATTCACAGAAATTTTCCACACTTTAGGAAAGTAACCATGTCTCAAAATAGAGTTAAATAATTTTGCCAGGAACTTCACAGCAATGTAGGGAAGTTCCAAGATCATTTAAGGCGTGATAAGGTCATATCCAGGTGCTTTAACTGGATTCACGGTTTCTTAAATGACATTTGAACTTCATTTGCGTTAGTAAACAATGGAATTACGGCAGACATTTTATCATCAGGTGGAAGGAGGTCGCTACATACAGGACTTGGGCGAAATACCTGGGACAGATGGTTTGCAAAAACATTGGCTTTTTCCTCTTCTGATATTGCCCACTCGCCATTTGCGTCGCGTATTGGAAATTGCGTTTCGGTGGACGTACTAGTATTTCTTAATGTTTTCCATAATGAGAATTTGGTTGAAGATGTCGGAGTTAAACTTGCAATGAAACTAGAATGCTGTCTACTGTCTTCACTTCTAAGCGCGCTTTGTAACCTTTTAGTAGCTTCAGTCAGTCTAAGTCGGGCCGCTGGTGACCTATTAAGCTGCCATTCGCGACGGGACCTCCTTTTTTCACTTACAAGGTGCTCTATTTCCCGGTTACTGTAAGTATGAAAACTATTTGTCTGTGTGTAGCGTGAACGGCCGCCTGTTCCAGGATCACGTTCAAGTTGGATACATCGTTATCGATATCTTTCGCGTTAGAAATTAAATGATTCAATCTAAATGACTGCTATTGTACTTCCTGTACTTTAACCAGTTAGTTGTGTATATAGTAAGCCTTAGTGGGTCGTCTACAAGTACTGTCTTCCCGTGAAGAAGAAGTATAACTGGCGAGTGGTCTGACGATATGTCAGGGCAGGTACTAGCAGATAAGTTAGATTTACTACCTCCTCTTATTATACCGAAGTCTATCAAGTCAGGCTTTTTGGTAATATCAGAAGGCCAATATGTAGGTTGACTGGGAGATATAAAGTCCAATTTATTTTGACGTCGCATTAGACATTTATACAGCTGGTTTCCACTAGGGTTTGCTAAACGGGATCTCCAGTGGGTATCTTTGGCATTGTAGTCACGAGCAGCAATAAAGCTGCGTCCGAGACCATTGAAAAAGTTCAGAAGTATATCTTCTGATATTGCGAACCGCGGGGGGAATATATTACTGAAATGGTAAGCAAACTACCTTGAGTCTGGATACGAATTGTTGTCGCTTAAAGGTAGTTTTGTGAGACTCCTTCAGCGACTTCATGTTTCATTCGTTTTCGTATTAGGATACCAGCGCCCCCATGAGCCTTACCGTCGGTGTGGTGAGTACCATAAAAAAAACGCTTCTCTTCTAATTTATGCTTATGCTTACAAAGAGTAAACCCTACAACCTCTGTAGTTTGCGGTATGTTTTCCCCCGCAATTACTGCACTTTTTCTGTTCCTGCGATTTGACTTTGCAGACGGATGATTGGTGTAGATCACCACATACAACACAAACGGTTGGCAAAGTGCAGTAAGATTTTGTGTGTCCATACCCTTGACAATTTTGGCATTGAACGGGACCATTTCTTTTGTGGGGTCTTTGACCGTAATTCTTCTACATAACAAATACTGAAGTTTGTATATAGGATGAACTTCATTTTTCTTTAGTTTCCGCGAGTCAGGTTAAAGTTCGACCTTGAACATTGGTTGGGGAACCTTTTTATTGTTAAGAACGTTTACCACGGAGTAAACGTTAAAATTCTCTTTTTCCAGTGCTCGTTTTACTTCATCTGGTCCTACAAATGATTCAATGTCTTTTAAGATTACCGCGATACCCTTACTACTCTTTAGACGATACGTGTACAATTTTTTTATTTCTATCGTTAAAATAACGCGAAAGCCGTTTTCGGTGTATTCCTGAATTTTTGTCTCGTTAAGGTTCCCTTTCTTTATTGGCACTATGTGAAAGCCACCACTACCAACAAGTTGGGCAATGATATTTACTAGCTCATTTGAACTACAATGACGTAGGTATATAGGGGGCGGCCTTGAAGTTGCGGTATTTGCCGAGGTAGAAGATTGAGGTTCTTCTTCGCTCAGCAATGCAAACCGGTTCTTACACGTGACGGACGTTGGTGGTTCTTCACCGTTCACAATTTTGCCAGTTTTTTTGTTAGTGTTACCTTTGGTATGGCTGGATTTACGCTTTACAGTAATGTAGCGATCCATGCCTGTCTGTACCGACTTTAATGGTCGTTGTTTTCCTGCGTTCTTTCTATGTTCGCTGTGCTTCCACCTTCTTTGTTATTATTGTTGCTGCTAGCACTGCCTGGTGAGAGAGTTTTTTGTCTTAGTGGCGTCACCTTTCTCATTCCATTGTTTACATCTGCATTTATCGCGAAGTATGCATTCCGCGAAATTACACTGCAGAAATAGTTTCTGCGTTGTTCTAACTCTTGAGTGAGACGATGGCTCATCAAGCTGTGAGTTTGTTTAGCTGTGTGTGTGTGTGCTTTTTTTTGGTTGATTTGTTTCACTGATTCTTACGCAACTGGATTTGTTGTTTCACTCAAAATTGTTTTATTATGTCAAAAAACTGCTTGAATTCCTTACAAGTTAATACGTATAATGAATTCAAACAATTTTAGATAATTATTTTCCGACAATTAAGTTTATTTTTGCACTTTCCCTGCTTAGTTTATTTTATTAGAATTATTTTCCGAGAGGATTTCTTTTAACGACCGTTCTCTTCGCGCGCGGAGACCCAAGGTTTTCTTAGATACTGTGCTGAGGAAACGATAATCCTCCAACATTTGTTACTAGCATCGTCTTTATATCTGTCCATGTCACGAAATGGAAGTGTACTGTTAAATCTAGTTTAGATATTCCTTTCAATTTACCTCTGGTTACGTTGATATATTTGGTATAGCACTCGTAAAGGAATTTAAATATTCTCGTTCTCTGCCAAAATCTAGTGTTTAGGAAATATTTTTTCCTCTTTTTTTGCCCATTTTAGTCACTTTAGATTTTAATCAGATTTCAATCCCTTGTTCAATTCCCCTAAACGGGATCTCCAGTGGGTATCTTTGGCATTGTAGTCACGAGCAGCAATAAAGCTGCGTCCGAGACCATTGAAAAAGTTCAGAAGTATATCTTCTGATATTGCGAACCGCGGGGGGAATATATTACTGAAATGGTAAGCAAACTACCTTGAGTCTGGATACGAATTGTTGTCGCTTAAAGGTAGTTTTGTGAGACTCCTTCAGCGACTTCATGTTTCATTCGTTTTCGTATTAGGATACCAGCGCCCCCATGAGCCTTACCGTCGGTGTGGTGAGTACCATAAAAAAACGCTTCTCTTCTAATTTATGCTTATGCTTACAAAGAGTAAACCCTACAACCTCTGTAGTTTGCGGTATGTTTTCCCCCGCAATTACTGCACTTTTTCTGTTCCTGCGATTTGACTTTGCAGACGGATGATTGGTGTAGATCACCACATACAACACAAACGGTTGGCAAAGTGCAGTAAGATTTTGTGTGTCCATACCCTTGACAATTTTGGCATTGAACGGGACCATTTCTTTTGTGGGGTCTTTGACCGTAATTCTTCTACATAACAAATACTGAAGTTTGTATATAGGATGAACTTCATTTTTCTTTAGTTTCCGCGAGTCAGGTTAAAGTTCGACCTTGAACATTGGTTGGGGAACCTTTTTATTGTTAAGAACGTTTACCACGGAGTAAACGTTAAAATTCTCTTTTTCCAGTGCTCGTTTTACTTCATCTGGTCCTACAAATGATTCAATGTCTTTTAAGATTACCGCGATACCCTTACTACTCTTTAGACGATACGTGTACAATTTTTTTATTTCTATCGTTAAAATAACTAGAAATAACGCGAAAGCCGTTTTCGGTGTATGCCTGAATTTTTGTCTCGTTAAGGTTCCCTTTCTTTATTGGCACTATGTGAAAGCCACCACTACCAACAAGTTGGGCAATGATATTTACTAGCTCATTTGAACTACTCTGACGTAGGTATATAGGGGGCGGCCTTGAAGTTGCGGTATTTGCCGAGGTAGAAGATTGAGGTTCTTCTTCGCTCAGCAATGCAAACCGGTTCTTACACGTGACGGACGTTGGTGGTTCTTCACCGTTCACAATTTTGCCAGTTTTTTTGTTAGTGTTACCTTTGGTATGGCTGGATTTACGCTTTACAGTAATGTAGCGATCCATGCCTGTCTGTACCGACTTTAATGGTCGTTGTTTTCCTGCGTTCTTTCTATGTTCGCTGTGCTTCCACCTTCTTTGTTATTATTGTTGCTGCTAGCACTGCCTGGTGAGAGAGTTTTTTGTCTTAGTGGCGTCACCTTTCTCATTCCATTGTTTACATCTGCATTTATCGCGAAGTATGCATTCCGCGAAATTACACTGCAGAAATAGTTTCTGCGTTGTTCTAACTCTTGAGTGAGACGATGGCTCATCAAGCTGTGAGTTTGTTTAGCTGTGTGTGTGTGTGCTTTTTTTTGGTTGATTTGTTTCACTGATTCTTACGCAACTGGATTTGTTGTTTCACTCAAAATTGTTTTATTATGTCAAAAAACTGCTTGAATTCCTTACAAGTTAATACGTATAATGAATTCAAACAATTTTAGATAATTATTTTCCGACAATTAAGTTTATTTTTGCACTTTCCCTGCTTAGTTTATTTTATTAGAATTATTTTCCGAGAGGATTTCTTTTAACGACCGTTCTCTTCGCGCGCGGAGACCCAAGGTTTTCTAAGATCACGAAATGGAAGTGTACTGTTAAATCTAGTTTAGATATTCCTTTCAATTTACCTCTGGTTACGTTGATATATTTGGTATAGCACTCGTAAAGGAATTTAAATATTCTCGTTCTCTGCCAAAATCTAGTGTTTAGGAAATATTTTTTCCTCTTTTTTTGCCCATTTTAGTCACTTTAAATTTTAATCAGATTTCAATCCCTTGTGTATTATGTTTATTATAAACATAATAATTATGTTTCCGGTTGTCGCTGTCGATTCTAATGCTTTACAAGCGTTCAAATGAGATATTATAATTTCGAACTTCTTAACCTGTAAGAATATTCCGACAGAGGAGACTCAAACTATATTATTATAGAAGCATTATTGTCTAAAAGCTGCTACTAATTTTTTCTAAATGCGTTAATTGATATTTAAATGTTTCAGATTTTGTTTTCGTCAGTTAATTGATATATTTTTTATTTCTGAATATTGTCTAATCAGTTTTCCTTATTTATAAGTGCAAAGTGTAGCTAGTATCTCCAGTTCCTCATCCTATTTTCTATTAATTCGGATTTTTTTTACTTTTTTGCGTAAGGTATCCGTGCAAAAGATTAATCGGAATTATGGTTTAAGGTCTTGTGCAAATATGATTAATCTGATGCACCAAATACGAAGCCTTGAACTTGGACTTTTCTTCCTTAAGGGTATTAATAAATGCTTAATGTTAAAAAAACAAAAAATTGTACTGTATCCTGAAAGTTTCCTGCAGTAAACTGAAACAATTGCCATGTTCTAAACCAGTGACCTTCGGTTCTGCGCATATGCTGGACTGGTTTCCAGCAATATCATTCACCAATACGACAGTAGACTTAAAATACTTTTTACGTTTTAAAAATTGATTCCTAAAATGTGTAAGTGCTAATTTCTAGTCCTACACATATCAATTTCCGTTTCATTGTTCAACTTGTCAACCTACCTCTGTTTTGCTTACTTTTTTTGTACATTGGTAGACCGTAATTGTAAATTAAATCGCATAAGGACCTTTACGATTAAATAGTTTTCTAGTACGGCACTTTATTATGTCTTTGCTCTATATTAAAATTGCAATTTTCTCATTTTTAGATATCTTTGCGATATCACGTTTTATAGTAGGATAATAGTATAAATTCATCAATTTCTTCTTTAATTCTACGATGATTATTTTCATACTTGTAATGTCTTAATATTATTTGTATTAGGGTTTCTACAGGGTGGGACATTTGTAAAAAAGGACTGGAAATTTTAAAATGGCTGGTTTTATTGGAGTTTATATAGTTTGAACTTTGTCACTTTATAATGAAATACAATATCAGTCAATGACTACCACAGCTGTCTCGGCAGTATGTCATCCGATCAACCCAATTTTTCAGTACATTTTCGATTCTTACGGGTCAAATTTTTTCAATGGCATTTTCGATTTTTTTATTTCAACGCTTAAATTGTCTCTGGATGCTTTGTGTAATATTTATCTTAAATGGTCCCCCACAGAAAATAATCCAAAGGGCTCAAACCACAGCTCCGAGGCGGTCAACTGACATCATAATTTCGGCTGATTATTCGAATTTTAAAAACAGTGCGCAAAATGTTAAAGGTAGGATTGGCTGTGCGACATGTGGCCCCGTCTTCTGGAAACACAATGCCGTCCATGCAATTTCTTCAAAATTCGTTGAGCATTGCGCGGTTACGCTCAATGTTGACGGCGGCTTCTTGCTCATTTTCGAAGAAAAATTACCCAATGATGCTGCCATCCCGAATTCCACACCAAAAAGTGATTAGTTGTGGATGCATTGGCTTTCCAGGGTGGCTTCTCTGAACTCCATATGCGGCAATGTTGCTTATTGACATATAATATATCTGTGGCTTGGTGCTAAAAGGGCCAATGTCAAAATATTCAGTTTTGAGATAATTGAACTTGAATTGAACAATACCAAATAGAAAACCATTGTATTTTACTTTTTTATTATGTTGTCGCAAAGTTTATTGTAATCAAAGGATATAAAAACATGAAATAGTAGTAAAGTAATGCAATAATAGCTTATTATTGTGTTAATTCACATTCCTCTTCCATACCTTCATCTGTCAGGTAATCCACAATGTTGTCATTTGCAGTTATTTGTTCCATGAAATGATTGTAGTATGTGCGATTCGTATTGGTAATGTATGGCAAAAGTGCCTTTAAGTCATTCAATTTTTCTGTACTTAAAGGAACAGGTTGCTTGTTGAGTGGTTGAAGCTTGGGAAGATTTCCGTGTCGTGTTTTCTTGTGATTTCTGCATATGTCAAGAGATTTAAACTCGCCCTCAAAGGAATGTTTATACAAGATACTTGGAGAGTTTGTTGAATACTGCATCCATTTAATTCGTAACCACTGAACTTGTTCATTTAAAGTGTTATTTTTTCGATGTACATAATGAGTAGTTAAACATGATTTAAAATTTAAAAATTGTGTTTGGTCCAATTCTATTACTTGTATAGGGGGGGGGGGGGGGTTCTTGGTACCAAACGTATTAAATTTGCCCAATCTCGAGGCAACTCTATATCAGCTGTAGTATGTTTTTTGGTTTTTTCTATTGCCGCATGAATGCTATCCGCTTCCATATGTGTATGCCCCGCCTCAAGAAATTTGTGGTTAACTGTTAACTGTTTACCCTCAGCTTTCAATTCACTTACAGTTATCAGTAACATTGTTGAAAAATAAATATTTCGGTTTTGTCCTCCGCAGGAGTCGCTGTACATAGTAACTGTATGTATATTACTATTTTTGGAAAGATTGTGTAAGTAATGGTAGATACATGAAGCGATTTCCTGTCCACCGCGGCCAGCCACTGTTTCATTCCATACGTAGCATATAGAAGATGATTTTCTTCCCATCGTTTGGTAGATGGTAAGGTTAAATGTCCACAGTTGACGTTTATAAAAACTTAATCCACTTCTAAGGTAAGGAGTTGGCAAGCATTTCTGCAAGTCGAATGAAATAGTAACATTACTTGGATTATTCTGGCATTCCTCCTTATCTTTTCTTTTTGATTCGTAGGTCGACTCAGCCAAATGTAAGTGCATGTTTTTTTCTTCTTCGATTGATGTTCGTTCTATCTCGTTTTGGCAACATTTTAACTGCATTGCAAACTTATCGCATTTTGCACATGTATCATTTTTAGGCTTGTGAAACGATAAGTTAAACTCCTCAACAAATATTTGTCTGTGTAGGGAGACTTTTCTCGGTTCAATATTTTTGCCTGTGCAATAATTTACGTACAGTCGGTACATTTCAGAAATCGACAGATCTGATGACATATACTTCTTCTGAGTGTGGGTGCGCGAGTAGTGACTCTGATAAGCTGGAAAGAGGTTTATGTGTTCTCTTATCAGGATTTTATCTATTTCCGGAACTCTAGGATGATTTTGAGGTTTCCCTCGATTATCTTCAGAACATATTTTGCTATCGCTAAATCGTTTCTTTTCTACAATTACTCTAGCTTTTTTCAATGTTATATCAAATGTATTTAAAAACATGGTTTGACAGACTTGAAATTTCTCACCGTTGGTTGTTGTGAGAAAATACTTTCTACTAAAGTTTCGTCTACTATTGTTCTGGTCACTCTGTCTCAATCGTTGGGCATGTTTTTCATGTTCCTGTATGGAATTTGCCACAAACTGATTTTGTCCAGAGCTCGACAACTTATAAAAACTTGTAAAAACAAGTTGGCGCTCCTCAGCGGTTATTTTTTCATAACACTTTTGTTTGCATGTGCACGCAGCTTTCACTTGTTTGGCTGGTATTATTTTATTTCCAGACACTGCCGTATATGCCTTACCTTGAGTTTTCAATGACTTTCTTATATTTCGGGTCCAATTAGAAGAATTTCGCTTTCGTTTTCTTGTAGCATCATCCTTATTTTGTTTCTTTCTTCCTCTGCGTGAGTTGTTTGGTTGGTTTTCGTCAGTGTCCGAATGATTGTCTATCGGTACATATTCATCACCACTTTCTTCAAACGGTTCAAAATCACTTGAATTTGTACATTGCGTGGCTTCAACATCCGTGACTGATGCTGATTTCGGAAAATAACGATAAAAGGTTGTATAGTTATTAATATTAAAGTTTCACTTCATGCTTTAATTTATCACCTACCATCTTCATCAGTTTTACACATTTGTAAAATCCTCATTGTTCTTGAATTATGCATTATCTGATTAATTTCACAATCAGTTAAAAAAACTTACAGTAAAGGAGAAAGACAGAAGGCAGAAGAACGATAACAGAATAATAACAAAAAATAATGGTCGTTGCCATATTTTTGTTTAAAAACACAATAATTGTACTAAAAAATACCAAAGATTATGACAGTAAACTAGAGGCCTACTGAAAGCTGAAGTAAAAAGAGCAAATATTGATTGAGCGAATATAAAATTGTTTTTATTTAATAATATTTATAATGTTAGTGATTGCTAAAAGGGCCAAAGTAGACATTGGCCCTGTGTTTATTAAAAAATATATAACAGTGATTGCTAAAAGGGCCAAAGTAGACATTGGCCCTTTTAGCATTAAGTTTTATAGATGAGTTCATTGGTGAGTTCATTGATGAGTTCATTGGTGACATTGGCCAGCTTTACGCTTATTTAACCCCTTCTGGGTAAAATTTAAGATTGACTATTTTATAATTATGAAGAGAGCAAAAAAAGAAATCTAATGCAATGATTAACTCAAAACAGCAAAATATTGACATTGGCCCTTTTAGCACCAAGCCACAGATATAAGTTTTTTAGTTTTATAAGTTTTAAATATTTCAAAAAATGTATGTTTCACATATTGATTATTTCTTCTTGTATTTCTGTTCTGGAACTTTACGTCTTCCTGTTCTCTATTCTCTTGAATATTTTCTTAAATATTTCCTTGTCGTTATTATACATGCATTAGTATAACTTTGTGCTATGTGTCTCTATTGTTTTAAACTGATCTTGATTTCCACCGCTGTTTTTAACCCAACAGGCATTCTACGAGGGTCATAATTTATTCCGTGACTTTTCCGACTTCCTTCGTAGTTATAAATGCAACACTGCTCCCATTAAGTACCATCTGTTAACATACCACTGTCAAATTTAGAGGGAGTTCCGTCATTTAGTATGTCTTTAACAAATGTTCAAAACAAAATGAAAAATGTGAATTTCGGGTAAACCAAGAAAAGCTAGATATAAAGTGGTTTATTGGCTTTCGTTGTGTCGCACAAATACAAATGATGCTGAACACTCTGACCTTAATACAGTCTAATTTCGAAAAAAAAATATACGTCATGATTTTAGCCGATCGTAGGGTTAGAGTGCATGTGATTGTTGATGCCATACGCATTTCTCATAGCAGTGTGGTTTCGATTTTTCATGCTCAGTTAGGTTTAAGTAAGCTGTCTGCAAGATGCATGCAGCATATTTCCCAATTGGCCATTAACGTAATTGTGTGACAACTTTAACGGATTGTTTGGGGTTGTTAAACTGCAAATCGAATGAATTGCTGTGAATTCTGGAGACGAAGTAGCAGTCTAAACAATGGGTTTCTTCAAGTGAAGCGGTTCCGAAGAAGGCCAAGGTGACTTTGTTGGGCAATAAGATGATGGCATTAGTTTTTTGGGATGCACATCGATCCTTCAAAAGGGAAAAACAATAAAAGGGAAATATAATGCCATCTTATTGGATCGATTTAACGAGGATTGAAGAAAAAGACCCCATACGGCCAAGAACATAGTTCTTTGTCATCAAGATAATTCAAGGGTGTACAATTGTGCAATCTCAATGGCAAAATTGCATAAATTGGGTTACGATACGATCGTATAACCGCAATAATTTTCTGTAGTCAATGATTACTCTCTATTCTTCCGGTAGGCAACACCTTGCACTTCTTTTTTGAAACTATCCAAGTGGTTGCGTTATAAGGTGAAGCGATTTGTCTGGTGATACACAACTCTAGCATATCGCTATTAAATTTCTTCCTATGCCTTTCTGGATATATACGTTCTAGTGTATACTACTGAGGCAAGCTTTATTCGTTAAGGACAGATCGTTATCTTTTCTATAAAGTAAATCTTCATTTTTCTGCATATTATCCCTAATTGCTTCTTGTTTTTCTATATTAAAATGCTGGATTCATAGTTGATCATTAAATCTCAATTTATCTTGGTGACACAATTCTGCTAAATCTTTTGCTCTGATTTCTAACTGATTTTAATCGTCGCTTTAAAAAAAAGGATCTCTTGAATATCTAACACTAAAATTTTTTTTCATAATCCAATTGAGCATTGTTCTCTTTGTCCCCATTTATACTCTGCAACAGCAATTGCGTCAATTTTTATGATCCCCTTAAACTTGACCTTGTGTTTACATTCGGTTACAATAATTTTTGTTTTCGTAATAGCTTTTTCTGACACTGCGATTTTTTCTTCAACTTCACACTACGTAAAAGACAAAATGAAGTGACAGTAAGGGTGATCAGTTGCATTTATAATACACTGAATGGTTCTTTGGAAAGGCCGATCAACTAAAGGAACACACAGAGGTAACTGTTTTCTGATAGTTTCTCAAAAACAAGACACATTAATTATTATAGTATATACAACGTATTCTTTGTATTTCAGAATTTTTAGCATTTGAGGGTACACGAAAGAATGGTGGGGACTACGGCGATAACCCTTAGGAAACTCGGAAATTTGAGTGCATTAGAAATATGTGCTTACCTTGTATACCATTTGCACTTATTGTATGCATGTATTTTCCTTGAGTATAGTATAGTATTGTGTAGTATTTAGGAAATAAATGAGTTCTTTCAAAACCATCGAAGTGCTTGGTTTTTTTATAACCGCTCCGTTTCCATATATTTTTTGAAAGAGAGACGCGGTGTTAGTAGGAACAAACATTTTGGTTCTGGAGCACCAGAATGTCAGTTCTTAATATTGCACAAGGAGCAAAAATGAAGTGTGCTTTTAAGTAAGGAAAATACAGCGTTTCTGATGCTATACATCGAATTAAAAAATTGTGTCAAAATAATATGAAAAATAAAATGAACAGCTTTTGGCATAAACATTTTCTTATGCTATCCGTACGCCTAGAAATGGCGATGAAGGAAGAAATGAAAATGCTGCAACGAGATTACATACGCAAACAGAATTATTGCGTTTGAAATAAAACCGGTTAAAGGATTTAAGTATACAAAAGCTATTAGACGAAATTTTGGAGCTGAAGGAAATGAATTTATGCTAGCAAGCAACGACTGAAGTCCTACAAACTTCTGCACTTTAAAGCCAGGAGTGGAAGGAAGATCTAGAGGAGATAGTGGACTTTGTGAAGAAAAATTAAGTGTTTCAATAAGTTGTGATGAAATGGCTGCAAACTGAAGAGTTTAGTGCAGAAGATATGTATTCCGGGAGAAAACAAATATATTCTCTCACTACCAAGGTACTGACTACAATGGTCAATGCCAGAGTAGTGCAATAGAGAAGGGCAACATTCTACTTCCATTGTACAAAAAATACTCACCGCCGGAGTATTTCAAGAGGAGAAAAATTCCGTCTACAGAAGGGGAAGATGTCGCATTGGCTGCAGTAATAAGCACAGTCATAATGTTCGGTAAATTGACCAACGTCCTCTTCAACTTTTATGGTATGCGAAATCAAACATCACAGTACAAGCATGTTTTAAGGTAAGTGGAATGTTAAGTTGCATATATCATACACTGAATGGTTCTTTGGGAAGGTCTTAAACTAAAGGAACACACAGAGGTAATTGTTTTATGCGCGATTCTCAAAAACAAGATACACTACTACTGAATCTATTTACAACGTATTCTCTGTATTTCAGAATTAATAGCCTGTGTGAGAGTGCACGCAGATATTCTGGGGACTACAGCGATACGGGTACTTGTAATTTTGAGTGCATTAGAAGCATGTGCTTGGTTTATGTACCATATGTATTTATTGTATGTATGCAATTTCCTTCAGTATGTATATTTATTTTAAGTAGGGTTGAGTATAGTTTTTAGTAAATAAATGAGTTCTTTCAAAACCATCGAAGTGTTTGGTTGTTTGATCTTCGCTCCGTTTCCAAATGTCCATGTCGCTTGGTATTGCTCAAGCTAAATCTTCAGGCATATTTCTATTTAGATATCAATTTTTTTGTATCGAATGTTGATAATTTTGTGGAGGTTTATAATCACTCATATAATGCTTTTGCTAAGTTTGTTATGATATGTCCATTGCTTTCCGTTGGCCAATGTTGTATAGGTTGTTGTTGCCATCGATACTGCTGTTGCTTTTGGCACTGATAGGGTTGTCGTTGCCACTGATGACATTGTTGTTGTCACCAATGAAGATGCGGATATCACTGATCTAATTGTTGTCCTGTTTGTGGGGTGTTCATCCTTTGTTGAAATTGAATATTATTTAGTTGCTTATAATTCTAGTCATTTTGAGAGGTTGTGTTCTTCTGGCCAGTTATTTGAGGGTTATATATTCGTTTTTTGCGGTTGTGTTAATCAAAACGACCTTTTTTGAATTATTGAATCTGCTCCAAAGGAGCCTAACAATAAGTATACGAATCTTAAGTATAATTCAATAATGAATCCTAGTATGGATTTCTTGTTATGTGGATATCTGCTAATTGGCAGGAATTTAAATTATTTGGTCAAAATAGTATATAACTGGTATGGATCACATGTCTGAGAATTTTAAACCTGGTTTGGCTTAAACTCGTGATAAAGGGCCAGAGGACCCTTACAGTCATTTACAGAATGTTCGCGATATTATGTAGAGTAAAGACCTCTAGTTATTTATATATGTATATCGGATAACTCTAGAATAGCACAGTGGACGACGTAGTTTAGGTTTTGTAGGTTTTTCGTGTTGACTGTTTTAAGGATCACGTATGAGTGCATTTAAGCAACGTGACGTAGAATAAAGGATTCTACACAGTCTTTCGGGCGCGTGTGTTCGCGATTACTGTTACGGATGAAGCACAAGTGTAGACTAGAAAACACGGCGTTCATTTCTCCGAAGTCTTAAAGATCTTGGACTGCACAAAAATTGTCTAGCAAGTATGTTATCATGACGTTCGAGCTTTTCTTTGTGCTTTATATTGATTTTTTTTAATTGCCTCTTTAACGAGAGATATTTTTAAGTCTCGGTGGATGTTTTCATTCCTCATATACCAAGGCGCACCGGTAATGAGCCGCAATGTCTTCGATTGGACTCTTTGGATTTTGTCGAGATTGCTCGAGCTTGCTTTGCCCCATAGCTGGGCACCGTATAACCAGATTGGTTTGATTGCACTGTTGTATAGCAGGACGTTATATTCAAGGCTTAGTTTTGAGTTCGAGTTTAGGAGCCGGTGAAGTTGATGGACCTTAAGTTTCAGTTGAGTTTTCTTGGTTTCGATATGACTTCTCCACGTGACTCGGCGATCTAGGTGGATTCCAAGGTATGTAGTTGAGAAAATTGTGATTGAGAAAAAGGGATATTGTTTAGTTTCAATGTCGGAGAAGTGCTAAAATTCAGTGTGAAAATTACCTGTGTGTATTTAGCCTCATTGACTTTTATTCTCCAGTCAGAGAGCCATGATTCTGCTCGTCTGAGATGTACACCTAGATTCATAGATGCAATATCTTGCTTTTTATGTGCAGTCATTATAGCGGTATCGTCGGCAAAAGTAGACGTTAGAATGTTTGGGCTGGTAGGGATATCTGCGGTAAACAGAAGGTAAAGGATAGGCCCCAGGACGCTTCCCTGGGGCACAGCTGCTAGTATTTCACGGTCATCGGTGACGCGTTGCCCACATTTGACTCTGAGTCTGCGTTTTTCTAAGTAAGACTCAAGAATTCGATGCGTATTTGCCGGTAAGTATTTGCAAATTTTGTAGGTAAAGCCAAAGTGCCAGACTTAGTCAAATGCTTGAGCAACTTCCAGAAACACGGCGCAGCAATATTCTCGCCGTTCAAATGATTTTTTAATTGCTTGGGTCAGACGGTTTACTTGTTCGATGGTGCTGTGACCTTCCCGGAATCGATGAACGGTTTTATTTTCGATAAAAGATCTTTTTCAAATTGTTTGGATAAACAGGGAAGCAAACTGATCGGCCTGTATGAGGAAGGTATTGATTTGTTCTTTCCTAGCTTTAAAATCATTTGATTCACAGAAATTTTCCACACTTTAGGAAAGTAACCATGTCTCAAAATAGAGTTAAAAAACTTTGCCAGGAACTTTACAGCAATGTAGGAAAGTTCCAAGATCATTTTAGGCGTGATAAGGTCATATCCAGGTGCTTTACCTGGATTCACGGTTTCTTAAATGACATTCTGAACTTCATTTGCGTTAGTAAACAATGGAATTACGGCAGACATTTTATCATCAGGTGGAAGGAGGTCGCTACATACAGGACTTGGGCGAAATACCTGGGACAGATGATTTGCCTTTTTCCTCTTCTGATATTGCCCACTCGCAATTTGCGTCGCGTATTGGAAATTGCGTTTCGGTGGGCATACAAGTATTTTTTAATGTTTTCCATAATGAGAATTTGGTTGAAGATGTCGGAGTTAAACTTGCAATGAAACTAGCATGCTGTCTTCTGTCTTCATTTCTAAATGCGCTTTGCAACCTTTTAGTAGCTTCAGTCAGTCTTAGTCGGGCCGCTGGTGACCGGCCGCCTATTCCAGGATCACGTTCAAGTTGGATACATTGTTATCGATCTCTTCCGCGTTAGAAATTAGATGATTCGATCTAAATGAATGCTAATGTACTTCCTGTACTTTAACGAGTTAGTTGTGTATGAAGTAAGCCTTAGTGGGTCGTCTACAAGTACTGTCCTCGTGAAGAAGATATATAACTGGCGAGTGGTCTGACGATAAGTCAGGGCAGGTAATAGCAGATAAGTTAGATTTACTAACTCCTCTTACTATACTGAAGTCTATCAAGCCAGGCTTTTTGTTAATATCAGAAGGTCAATATGTAGGGAGATATAAAGTCCAATTTATTTTGACGTCGCATTAGACATTTATACAGTTGGTTTCCCCTAGGGTTTGCTAAACGGGATCCCTAGTGAGTATCTTTGGCATTGTAGTCACCAGCAGTAATTAAGTTGCGTCCGAGACCATTGAAAAAGTTCAGAGGTATATCTTCTGATATTGCGAACCGCGGGGGGAATATATTGCTGAAATGGTAAGCAAACTACCTTGAGTCTGGATACGAATTGTTGTCGCTTAAAGGTAGTTTTGTGAGACTCCTTCAGCGACTTCATGTTTCATTCGTTTTCGTATTAGGATACCGGTGACCCTATGAGCCTTACCGTCGGGGTGGTGAGTACCATAAAATCTAAAATTAGGTATATGTATTGTATTGTCTGTAAGATGTGTATTTGTCTGTAAGATGTGTGTTCCGATAGTAGCATTATATCAATATTCTGCCGATCTAGGTACTCTGTCAGTTATATGTTGGTTCACACCGTTTGCGTTCCATGTACATATCTTAAGAGATCCTATTTTATAATTAGTATAATTTGAATAAACTGATTCTGGTTACGCATGAATTCTTGCATCATTGATTGCATAGTTGACATGAACATGTTTATACTCTGTTCCAATTGTTGAATCATTGATTCAGCGTTACCAAGTTGTTGCACTGGGGCATTAGGTGTATGCGCCCTTAGAACATTCGCGTATGTTATACCGTTTCTAAAACCGTTTCCGTCGCTAGAGTAAACTGGAGCCTGTTGGATGTCGATTATAGGGTTCTGCGCGTTTGGGTTAGAAATGGGTTAACGCTTCTCTTCTAGTTTATGCTTATGCTTACAAAGAGTAAACCCTACAACCTCTGTAGTTTGCGGTATGTTGCTCCCCGCAATTACTGCACTTTTTCTGTTCCTGCGATTTGACTTTGCAGACGGATGATTGGTGTAGATAACCACATACAACACAAACGGTTGGCAAAGTGCAGTAAGATTTTGTATGTCCATACGCTTGACAATTTTGGCATTGAACGGGACCATTTGTTTTGGGGGGTTCTTCTACCGTAATTCTTCTACATAACAAATACTGAAGTTTGTATATAAGATGAACTTCATTTTTCTTCAGTTTCCGCGAGTCAGGTTGAAGTTCGACCTTGAACATTGGCTGGGGAACCTTTTTACTGTTAAGAACGTTTATCACGGAGTGAACGTTAAAATTCTCTTTTTCCAGTGCTTCATCTGGTCTTAAAAATGATTCAATGCCTTTTAAGATTACCGCGATACCCTTACTACTCTTTAGACGATACGTGTACAATTTTTTTATTTCTATCGTTAAAATAACTAGAAATAGCGCGAAAGCCGTTTTCGTTGTATGCCTGAATTTTTGTCTCGTTAATGTTCCCTTTCATTATTGTGAAAACCTCCACTACCAACAAGTGAAAGCCACCACTACCAACAAGTTGGGCAATGATATTTACTAGCTCATTTGAACTACTCTGACGTAGGTAAATAGGGGGCGGCCTTGGAGTTGCGGCATTTCCCGAGGTAGAAGATTGAGGTTCTTCTTCGCTCAGCAATGCAAACCGGTTCTTACACGTGACGGACGTTGGTGGTTCTTCACCGTTCACAATTTTGCAACTTTTTTGTTAGTGTTACCTTTGGCAGGGGCTGGATTTACGCTTTATAGTAATGTAGCGATCCATGCCTGTCTGTACCGACTTTAACAGTTTGTCGTTGTTTTTCTGTGTTCTTTCTATGTTCGCTGTGCTTCCATCTTCTTTCTTATTTGTGTTGCTGCTAGCACTGCCTGGTGAGAGAGTTTTTTGTCTTAGTGGCGTCACCTTTCTTATTCCATTATTTACATCTGCATTTATCGCGAAGTATGTATTCCGCGAACTTACACTGCAGAAATAGTGTATGCGTTGTTCTAACGCTTGAGTGAGAGGTTGGCTCATTAAGCTGTGAGTTTGTTTAGCTGTGTGTGTGCTTTTTTTTGGTTGTTTTGTTTCACTGATTCTTATACAACTGGGTTTGTTGTTTAACTCAAAATTGTTTTATTATGTCAAAAAACTGCTTGAATTCCTTACAAGTTATTACTTATAATGAATTCAAACAATTTTAGATAATTATTTTCCGGCAATTAAGTTTATATTAGTTTCCGCGAGGATTTCTTTTAACGACCGTTCTATTCGCGCGCGGAGACCCAAGGTTTTCGTAGATGCTGTGCTGAGGAAACGATAAACCTCAAAAATTTGTTACTAGCATCGTCTTTATATCTCGTCTATGTCACGAAATGGAAGTGTATTGTTAAATCTGGTTTAGCTATTCCTTTCAATTTACCTTTTTTACAAGTGAGTAATATCTTCTGCGATGCCTCTGGTTACGTTGATATATTTGGTATAAAGTTGGCAAGAGCACTCGTAAAGGAATTTAAATATTTTCGTTCTCTGCCAAAATCTAGTGTTTGGAAAATTTTTTTTCCTCTTTTTGTGCCCATTTTAGTCACTTGAGATTTTAATCAAATTTCAATCCCTTGTGTATTTTAAACATAATAATTATGTTTCCGGTTGTCACTACCGCTATTGTAATGCGTTCAAGCGTTCAAATGAGATATTATAATTTCGAACTTAACCTGTAAGAATATTCCGACAGAGGAGACTCAAGCTTTATTATTATAGAAGGATTATTGTCTAAAAGCTGCTACTAATTTGTTCTAAATGCGTTGATTGATATTTAAAAGTTTCAGATTTTGTTTCCGTCAGTTGTTGAATTGATATATTTTTATTTCTGAATATTGACAGATCAGTTTTCCTTATTTATAAGTGCAAAGTATAGCTAGTATCTCCAGTTCCACGTCCTATTTTCTATTAATCTGGATTTTATTACTTTTTTGCGTAAGGTATCCGTTCAAAAGATTGATCGGAATTATGGTTTAAAGTCTTGTGCAAATATGATTAATCTGATGCTCCAAATACGAAGCCTTGAACTTGGACTTTTTCTTCCTTAAGGGTATTAATAAATGCTATGTGTTTCGTTACGTTAAAAAAAAACAAAAAGTTGTATTGTATCCTGAAAGTTTCCTGCAGTAAGCTGAAACAATTTCCATTGTCTAAACCAGTGACCTTCTGTTCTGCACATGTACTGGACCCATTTTTTATGCAAGCGCGACGTTGTCAAAGCACGATTTGAACAAACCCGTGAAAGAGAAATAGTTACTGGCTATTCATTGGGGTATTAATTTCTTTAGACCATACCTATATGGTAGAAGGTTTACGGTAGTCAAAAATCACTGGCCTCTAGTGTCACTCTTTTCACATAGAACCCCATCATCAAAGATGACTCGAATTATAATAGATTTAAGCAACTATGATTTTGAGATAGTCTATAAAAACGGGACAATGAATACAAATGCCGATGCATTGTCGAGTATAGTTATGAATAGTGAAATACTCAAAGCGACGATTCCGAGTGGGATTGATGATAAAAAAGTTCTTGCGATTACAAGAAACATGGCGAAAGATGCTATTACAGAGAACCCTGACATTACAAAAAACTCAGATATTACAAAGAGCCCTGATGTTACACATTCGACACTCTCGACCGAAATCCTGATCAAATTTTTGTTTGGGACTGTACATCTAGAGTTGATATACGAAAGATGAGGAGATTGAAGTTATTCCCACTAAAAGAAAAAGTATAAAAGTAGAAGATATTTATGTAATGACAGGATGTTGTGAAAATCCATCGGTCACAAAGTTGACCTTGGAGAAACTGACATCAAAGATGCGTGAATAAGGATAACGTGATTACAAGGGTGATTATATTTTTGAATCAATAACGATGGAGGAGTATTTAATGAGATACAGCGGAAAATGAAGACAGAACTAAGAATGTTACTATTCGAAGAATCGAAGAGAATCAACTGTCAAAATAAACAATTGAAATTAATAGGCGAATATCACGATACAGTGTACGGTGGACACCCGGGTGTTAGAAATACATGTTTATAATTAAAGCAGCGATAGATATGGAAGATTATGTGTAAAATGGCAAATGATTATGTGGTTAATTGCTCACAGTGCAGAATTAACAAAGAGACAAGACATACGAAAGAAGACTAACATTAACGGACACGCCAGGGACTAGTTTTACCTATTGTTACAGTGGGTTTAATGAGGTTGTCTGACCACTATCGGTATATTCTCATGATACAGTGTGATTTGACCAAATACATTACCGCATGATCAAGGAGGGTAAGGATGCAAGGACAGTCGCTAGGACTTTAATAGAGCGTTTTATACTGCTGTATGGGACTTTTAAAGTTTTAATGTCAGATAAGGGTACGGAGTTTACGAACCATTTGATGGCACAAATATTTGGTTTTTAAAAAATCGAACAGGTCTTCAGCACACGAGACATGGGACAAGTTAGAACAGAACCATAGGGTACTCAACGAATTGTTATTGAATTTCTCAAAACATGATGAATGACATACTTGAACACCATATTTTGCATTTACATATAATACGACACCGCATATAGACACTGGTTATTCACCATACGAGTTAGTGTTTGGTTAACTTTCGTACTTGCCGAATGATGATATTTCTAGCGAGAAGGTGCTTTGTAATAGCGAGAGATATCTTGCTGAACTACGCCAGAGATTAAAAGGTTCTCTTAAAAAAGCGAGAGATCTATTAGAAAGGTCAAAGATTAGACAATTATTTCAGGATAAGTACTCAAATCCTCTACGCTTGAAAATAGGATATCTTGTACTGTTGAGAGAGATGAAAAGGAAGAAGATTCAATCACCATATCGAGGGCCATATAGTTAGTAGCGAAGGAGTAAATTCAATAATAGATATAAATTGGAAGATAGGAAAATATCATAATATCATGGTAGAGAAGTATAACATACTGTAGAATAAATGTTGGTTCCGAAAGAAGAAACAATGATGAAAATAAAAGGAAAGCATTGCAAAAAAAACAAGTTTTTGGATTATATACTTATATTACTTTTTTTAAGGGTGAGGGTGTAGTGATATCGATATTAAGTAATAGTCTACCATCCCTAATAGTGATAACAGTCTGAATTTGAAACAGCCGAATAATTGGAACGTTTTTCATTTATAAATTCCAAGCGCTCTGAAGTGCTCTAATATAAAGAAATTTGCCTTGGCGCTATTGAGTGCCGTCAGAAGCAAAAAAACAAATTAGAGCCATTGGCGTTATCTTATACAAACACATTAAACTTATACAAAAACATTACAATTTAATATTTTCAAAAAACTAAATATTACTAACACAATTTCTACATCACCCTCTTAAGGGAGTTAACCAAGTTCTAGAATCAATTGCAGTTATTTACAGGAAAGTACCAAAACATAGTAAGAACAACTAGGTTATTGTTTTAGATAAAAAAAGGAAAATTTCCTTAAATTCGGCAGGCCGAACCTTATATACGGTACATCTTCCCTACGCTTCTAATGCACGAAAATTGGTCCGTTTCTTGGGCCTTTTCCACCTATGCGTTCGTCTCTATCTCAGCCAATATTATAGGCTGTTTCCACTACGGCCGCGTCCGCGTCCAAAAATCAACGAACGGGCGTTACAGCCTATACAAAAAACATAGGCAGTTAGGTATGGGAAAAAGTCGCGTTCATATTGGACGCGTTTATCGATAAGTCGCGTTTACTATAAATTCGATTATTTTTGCAGTCGAAACCCACCCATACCTATCAATGGCAATATCGCAAATTGCACATCCCTATGAAAACAGCTGTTAATCATTATAAATATAAACATCCAAAATGCAAAAAACAGGAGGTAAGATAATATTTTTGCTTTTGTTTAAATAATATTGTTTTTTTCAATTATTTTAGATTTCAAAAAGACGGAATGGACAGCAGTATCAACACTATATCTGTTGGACCTCTGGGAGGAAAATATTAAAAATTATCGATAAATCGTGGACGCGGACGTGGACGCGACCGTAGTGGAAACAGCCTATTACTGTATATTCAGACTGGTAGCAAATAAAAAATCTCAATATTCCGGACGTTTTTAGGGCCACATGAAGTCCAGAAACTGCCACCCATATGAGGTATTTAGTGCATCCCAAGTAAAAGTACCTACTTGAACTATTGTCCGTTCACAACATTTAAGATTTGTTAAGAAAGTACTCAAAAAAGTGTACTTTTTAACGAGGTACCTTTAGTTTCTTAAGGAAGAACATTTTCCCGCTGTGTCAAATTTCACCAACTTACAATCAAAAACAAATGATGACCATCATCATGCAAAATTTTAAGCTCCTGGGTTGATTGGTTTGACCGCTATAATGACTTTAACAGAAACACGTATAGACGGACATAGCTAGATCGTCTTAGAATTTTATAAAGATAGGGAATATATATACGTTGTTGGGTATCTGATTAATATTTCCTGGTGTTGGAAACGGAATGACAATGTGTAGAAAGTTATGTTGATGCTTTACTAAAAACTTGAGAAGCCAGCAGGAAACAATCCACATAGTAGCGCCTCGTATGGAAATTTTCCACAACGGTTTCGGGACCGTACACCGAAAATAATCCGTTTTGGTTTGCTAAAAATTCGGTTCTTCTTTATGCCCGTAGTACCCATGTGTTTAAATGCCAACAAAACAAAGAACACCAAAATGGCTAAGTCTTCATGATTATAAAAAAATAAAGTTATCGTCGTTTACTGCCAACGAGCCCTACGAGTATCTGTTACGGAAGCATTGTCTCTAAACATATATTTTCTGAAACCCAAAAACTGAATCTCACTCACCCAATTTCTTCATCACCCTATTAACGGAATTTTTCAACAATAAACATAATAAGTCAGTTCAAATAACAACAAGGCTTCTTACCATACCTCACTTTGAAAGCATATTATAGTAAAAACGCTTATTAATCAGAACACTAAATTTGGCCATTTGGTTTTGGAGACGAAGTAGACTATAAGCCACTAAAAAGCTTGTTAATAGGCGGGCTCACGTCTTTTTTAACCTATAGTTACTACAATCATGCAAATAAATAAAATTGTTATAGACTCCAGTTTAACTGCCAACAAATCTAAGAATACCAAAATTGCTATGTCTTTTTGATTATTAAAGGAATACTGAAGTCGTCGTTTACTGCAAACAATTCCAAGTTGCTACGGAATCAATGCCCAACCCTGGTTTTAGTGGCATTTAATATTTTCTAAATCCCCAAAACTAAAAAATGAGTGAGATCACTCATCCAATTTCAACATCACTCTCTTAAGAGAACTTTTAAACAATAAATATAGTAATTCAATTTAAATAACTACAAGGATTCTGAATAAACCTCAATTTGAAAACATGTTATAGGGAAATTTTATATTTAACTGGAGTGAACATTTGGCTGTTTGATTTTCGGGAACGAAATTGAGTGGAAGCTACTAAATGTCTGTTGGGGTGTTTGGGTATTCTTTAAACCTAGATCCTACAATCATTAATATAATTATTGTAGACTCCCGGCTCAATGCAACAGAAAATGAAAATACCAAAATTGGTAAGATTTCATGTTTATTAAAGAACACAGTAGACGTCGTTTACTGTCCTTGCGGTAACGAAATCAATTGTCCTTCAGCTTGATGTTTTAGTAATGGTTTTAGTAACATTTAATGTTTTCTAAAAACTAGATATTACTCACACAATTTCTACATTACCATCTTAATGGAATTAACTAGGTCTAAAATAATTTTTTATAAATTTAATCCTTCAAATTCAATAAATTCTTAATAATTTGAATCGCATAGGAGGCCTAAAGATTTACGTTTTCCAAATAGTAGTTTAGTAATGCAATTATGTACAGGAAAGTACCAAAACAAAGTAGGTGCAACTACCCAATTGTTTTAGATTATATAAGAGAAAAAAGTCCTTAAATTCGGCAGGTCGAACCTTATATACTTTTCGGCCCATGCGTTTGTACCGTATCTCAGCTAAAACTTCTAAATTACTGTTTATTAAGACAGCTAGCAATATCTCCTTTCATTTTCGTCAATATTAACTATTAATCTCCCGTTCTAAATAATCGGGACGTTTTTTTGGTCATGTGATCAAAAATTTCAGCAACTGTGCTCTCTTTTGAGGTATTTAGTGCGCCTCAACTTACTGTACCCATTTCAACAATTGTCCGTCCACACAAAATTATGATTTGTTATAAAAATACTCAAAATGTCTACTTTTTACTGAGGTACATTTAGTCCATTAAGGCAAAACATTTCCCTCTAGTCCAATTTCGCCTATTTACAATCACAAAAAGCTTATGACCAGCATCATGCTAAATTTCAGACTCCTCGGTTGCATTGTTTGACTGATATACAAGTACTAATTTTAACAGACACACGGATGAACGGACATAGCCAGGTCGTCTTAGAATTTTATAACAATCAAGAATATACTCGTACATATATTATTGGCTGTCCGATTAACATTTTGTGGTGTTGCAAACGGAA
Organism: Hydrotaea diabolus; assembly: GCA_963513945.1. Taxonomy (NCBI): domain Eukaryota; kingdom Metazoa; phylum Arthropoda; class Insecta; order Diptera; family Muscidae; genus Hydrotaea; species Hydrotaea diabolus. The sequence continues at coordinate 17,609,744 of OY740721.1, read as the reverse complement.
GGTCAAATTTAATATACCATCCACACCTCGGTGGAGGCAAAAACAAGATTACTTGTTGTTTTGTGTTGCTTTCTGTTGATGCTTCACTTAAAAAGTCTGGAGCATTAACACAATCTGTTTAGTAGAAGTAGACTGGAAGCCACTAAAAGGCTAGCTAGAGAATAAAGTAGTAGCCTTTACAGTCAGCGATTCCTAGTTGTAGCGAAATCAATTGTCTCTTAACCCGATGCCCTACTAAGGTTTTAATGACATTTTATATATTCTAAAACCCTTAAAACTAACTCAATTTCTCTCATTCAATACTCTTAAAGTAAATATAGCAACATCAATGTCAGAGTTAACAATCAGACATCTGCTTAAGTCGAACTCATTCTTGCATTAAGGCAACATAAAACTTCTACAGAGTAAGGGTTAATATTTATGGAAAAAGAGATACCTTACCAGTAAAAATTAGCAGTGCAATTATATACAGGAAAGAACAAAAATATTAAAAAGAAGAGTAGTTACAAGTACACAAATCTTTTAGATTAAAAAAAAGATAAAATGTATTTATGTTTAGTTAGTCCGAATCTTATCCACCTTCCGTACGCTACTAAAGCATAAACAAATGTGCCGTTTTTTGAGCCCTTTCGGACCTTGCGTTCGTACAGTATCTCAGCCAAAACTTTAAAATTACTGCTATGACATCTCGGACCATTTGGCTGCTATGATATCTCGGCCCATTTGGCTGCTATGATATCTCGGCCCCTTTGGAACGAAAACATGTTTAAGGGTGTGTTTTTTATCGTGTGGTTTTCAAAAAAAAATAAACCGTATAAAATTTAATGTTATAGCCAAAATTATCTTCATTATAAATAAAGGTTTTGCCATAATGTTTTAAAAATTATAATTATTATATTATTAATTATTTTATTAAATATTCTCAAGCATTTTTAGTTCGTTTGTTTATTTCTTTTTTTCTTTTACACATTGAACAGAGACTAACCGGCTCTAGACCTCTTGCATCTACATTTTAATATAAAGCCAGTTTAAAACAGGGCTTAGTGACATTGATTTTGCGGGCTGCACACTACTTTTATCGCGATTTCGGGTCCGTTACAACCTGCATCAGAAAGAAAGCTAGGCAGCTATTGTTGAAAGGAACTCTTAAAGACGCATGAGAACTGCTGTTCTGAATATCACTTTTTAAGTTGACGGTCAGATTAATGTGTGGAGAAAACCAAATGGAACATTAAACCCAAAAAATACTATTCAGAAGTTGAAGGATGGATGCATCTTGGTTAGGGGTTTTATGTCCACCCCAGGCGTGGGAAAGCTTGCAATAATCGATAAAATCATAATCTTACAAACAAATTTATTTCAAAGCACAGAAAAAAGGATTTGTTAGCAGATTTTTACTTCCGACATGACAACGACCCAAAACTCATATTGTACGATGAGGCCAGCCTATAGAGTGCCTTATTTACTGCACAAAGCCCAGACGTCAATCCTATTATAAGATCATTTTGAGAAGCGGCTGCGGAATCACCAAATTATTTCCTGTACATAAGAAACTAGCGTAAACTTCTGATTTATTTGTTCATCTTTTTGTCTTTACTTCTATAAGCCGAAGTACTTTTCTTGGTTTCAAATTTGCATATTATTATTGCTTCCAGAAAAATTAAAGCTTAAAGGCTTCTTTTTTGTAGTAATGTGAATAGTACTATTTTAGGTATAGTTGGATTAAATAACTAAATTGAAATTCTAAGCAGACGTCATTAATCCTAACCTTTCTTGTATAATCGGATGTTTTCATTTATAGTACTGCTCAATATATGAATTTCCAGTATGTCTTTTTAGAGATGTTAAATCCAATCCAATATTTTTCTTATCTAGAAAATCTTTAAATAAAGCACATGATAATACTGTCTCAGTGTCAGTTATCAACAATTGGCGGTTTTCCATTACATGAAAAGTTATATAAATGATATAATTATGCGCCTAAGTGTTCTTTCCTAATTTTCTTACACGCGCATATGAAAATGTATATGTGACTTCTTAAATCATTTAACCTTTTGATAATTCTTATGATGACCTATTCGATTAAACAGTTTTCTCATACGGTTTATTCGGTCATCGCTCTAATTTAAAATTGCAAATTTCGCAATTATTAACTTTGGGATAATGAATACATTTTCCAATTCTCGTGCGTTTTTATAATTCAATGATGATTGTTTTCATACCTTTGAAGTCTCAATATAATTTTCATTCAGGTTTATGCAGCGTTGTCTATTAATGTATAAGTATTAAATATTTCAAAAAAATTATGTTTCACATCTGGATTATTTCTTCTTGTATTTCTGTTCTGGAACTTTACGTCTTCCTCGTTCTCTATTCTCTCGAATATTTTCATAAATATTTCCTTGTCGTTATAATACATAAATTAATATATCTTTGTGCTATGTATCTCTATTGGTTTAAACTGATCTTGATTTCCGTATTTAGATTTACTAAATTGCAAACAGGCATTCTAATAAATTCGTAGTGACTGTCAGAAGTAGATATGACAGTTATCTGCCGGTGTTTTTAACCCAACAGGCATTCTTCGAGGGTATATAATTTATTCCGTGACTTTTCCGACTTAGTTATAAATGCAACACTGCTCCCATTAAGTACCATCAGTTAACAGACCACTGTCAATTTTTGAGGGAGTTCCGTCATTTAGTTTGTCTTTAACAAGTGTTCAAAACAAAATGAAAATTGTGAATTTCGAGTGTTTATTAAAAGTTATTTTTTGTCGAAAAAAACGTCAATTAAACCAAGAAAAGCTAGATAAATACTATGGAGACATTGCAACATCGATTTCAATTATAAAAAGTGTTATAGGTGTTATTGGCTTTCGTTGTGGTCGCACAAGTACAAATGATGCTGAACACTCTGGACAGCCAATTAAGGTCAATACACTTTAAAATGTCGAAAAAAATACGTTTTGATTTTCGTCGATCGAAGAATAAGAGTGCATGTGACTGTTGATGCCATAGGCATTTCTCATGGCAGCATGGTTTCGATTTTTCATGCTCAGTTGGGTTTAAGTAAGCTGTCTGCAAGATGCGTGCAGCATATTGACCAATTGACCATAAACGTAATTGTGTGACAACTTTAAAGGATTGTTTGGGGCTCGTTAACTGCAAATCGAAAGAACGTTAACTGCAAATCGAAGTAGCAGTCTAAACAATGGGTTTTTCCAAGTGAACCGGTTCCGAAGAAGGCCAAGTTGACTTTGTCGGGCAATAAGATGAGGGCAACAGTTTTTTGGTATGCACGCGGGATAATCCACATCGATCCTTCAAAAGGGAAAACAGTAAAAGGCGAATATTATGACATCTTATTAGACCGATTTAACGAGGATTGAAGAAAAGGACCCCATTCGGCCAAGAAAATAGTTCTTTGCCATCAAGATAATGCACAATTGTGCATAATTGCATAAATTGGGTTACGATACGATCGTATAACCGCATTAATTTTCTGTAGGCAATGATTATTCTCTGTTCTCCCGGTAGGTAACACCTTGCACTTCTCTTTTGAAACTACCCAAATGGGTGCGTTAACGGGTGAAGCGATTTGTCTGGTAATACACAGCTCAAGCATTTCGCTATTTTCTTTATTCACTTTCTACCTATGCCTTTCTGAATAAATAAATTCTAAGAATACTATTGTGGCAAACTTCATTCGTGAAGGACAGATCATTCCCTTTTCTATAAAGTAAATCTTTTTTTTCTGCATATTATCCCTAATTGCTTCTTGTTTTTCTATATTAAAATGCTGGATTCATAGTTGATCATTACATCTCAATTTATCTTGGTGACACAATTCTGCTAAATCTTTTATTCTGATTTCTAATTGATTTTCATCGTCGCTTTAAAAAAAGGATCTCTTGAATATCTAACATTAAAATTTTTTTTCATAATCCAATTGAGCATTGTTCTCTTTGTCCCCATTTATACTCTGCAACAGCAATTGCGTCAATTTTTATGATCCCCTTAAACTTGACCTTGTGTTTACATTCGGTTACAATAATTTTTGTTTTCGTAATAGCTTTTTCTGACACTGCGATTTATTCTTCAACTTCACACTACGAAAAAGACAAAACGAAGTGACAGTAAGGGTGATCAGTTGCATTTATTATACACTGAATGGTTCTTTGGAAAGGACGATCAACTAAAGGAACACACAGAGGTAACTGTTTTCTGCTAGTTTCTCAAAAACAAGACACATTAATAATTATACTATATACAACGTATTCTTTGTATTTCAGAATTTTTAGTATTTGAGGGTACACGAAGGAATGGTGGGGACTACGGCGATAACCCTTAGGAAACTCGGAAATTTGTGTGCATTAGAAATATGTGCTTACCTTGTATACCATTTGCACTTATTGTATGCATGTATTTTCCTTGAGTATAGTATAGTATTGTGTAGTATTTAGGAAATAAATGAGTTCTTTCAAAACCATCGAAGTGCTTGGTTTTTTTATAACCGCTCCGTTTCCATATATTTTTTGAGAGAGAGACGCGGTGTTAGTAGGAACAAACATTTTGGTTCTGGATCACCAGAATGTCAGTTCTTAATATTGCACAAGGAGCAAAAATGAAGTGTGCTTTTAAGTTAGAAAAATACAGCGTTTCTGATGCTATACATCGAATTAAAATATTGTGTCAAAATAATATGAAAAATAAAATGAACAGCTTTTGGCATAAACATTTTCTTATGCTATCCGTACGCCTAGAAATGGCGATGAAGGAAGAAATGAAAATGCTGTAAGGAGATTACATACGCAAACAGAATTGTTGCGTTTGAAATAAAACCGGTTAAAGGATTTAAGTATACAAAAGCTATTAGACGAAATTTTGGAGCTGAAGGAAATGAATTTATGCTAGCAAGCAACGACTGAAGTCCTACAAACTTCTGCACTTTAAAGCCAGGAGTGGAAGGAAGATCTAGAGGAGATAGTGGACTTTGTGAAGAAAAATTAAGTGTTCGAATAAGTTGTGATGAAATGGTTGCAAACTGAAGAGTTTAGTGCAGAAGATATGTATTCCGGGAGAAAACAAATATATTCTCTCACTACCAAGGTACTGACTACAATGGTCAATGCCAGAGTAGTGCAAGAGAGAAGGGCAACATTCTACTTCCATTGTACACAAAATACTCACCGCCGGAGTATTTCAAGAGGAGAAAAATTTCGTCTACAGAAGGGGAAGACGGGAAGGTCTTAAACTAAAGGAACACACAGAGGTAATTGTTTTATGCGCGATTCTCAAAAACAAGATACACTACTACTGAATCTATTTACAACGTATTCTCTGTATTTCAGAATTAATAGCCTGTGTGAGAGTGCACGCAGATATTCTGGGGACTACAGCGATACGGGTACTTGTAATTTTGAGTGCATTAGAAGCATGTGCTTGGTTTATGTACCATATGTATTTATTGTATGTATGCAATTTCCTTCAGTATGTATATTTATTTTAAGTAGGGTTGAGTATAGTTTTTAGTAAATAAATGAGTTCTTTCAAAACCATCGAAGTGTTTGGTTGTTTGATCTTCGCTCCGTTTCCAAATGTCCATGTCGGTTGGTATTGCTCAAGCTAAATCTTCAGGCATATTTCTATTTAGATATCAATTTTTTTGTATCGAATGTTGATAATTTTGTGGAGGTTTATAATCACTCATATAATGCTTTTGCTAAGTTTGTTATGATATGTCCATTGCTTTCCGTTGGCCAATGTTGTATAGGTTGTTGTTGCCATCGATACTGCTGTTGCTTTTGGCACTGATAGGGTTGTCGTTGCCACTGATGACATTGTTGTTGTCACCAATGAAGATGCGGATATCACTGATCTAATTGTTGTCCTGTTTGTGGGGTGTTCGTCCTTTGTTGAAATTGAATATTATTTAGTTGCTTATAATTCTAGTCATTTTGAGAGGTTGTGTTCTTCTGGCCAGTTATTTGAGGGTTATATATTCGTTTTTTGCGGTTGTGTTAATCAAAACGACCTTTTTTGAATTATTGAATCTGCTCCAAAGGAGCCTAACAATAAGTATACGAATATTAAGTATAATTCAATAATGAATCCTAGTATGGATTTCTTGTTATGTGGATATCTGCTAATTGGCAGGAATTTAAATTATTTGGTCAAAATTGTATATAACTGGTATGGATCACATGTCTGAGAATTTTAAACCTGGTTTGGCTTAAACTCGTGATAAAGGGCCAGAGGACCCTTACAGTCATTTACAGAATGTTCGCGATATTATGTAGAGTGAAGACCTCTAGTTATTTATATATGTATATCGGATAACTCTAGAATAGCACAGTGGACGACGTAGTTTAGGTTTTGTAGGTTTTTCGTGTTGACTGTTTTAAGGATCACGTATGAGTGCATTTAAGCAACGTGACGTAGAATAAAGGATTCTACACAGTCTTTCGGGCGCGTGTGTTCGCGATTGCTGTTACGGATGAAGCACAAGTGTAGAGTAGAAAACACGGCGTTCATTTCTCCGAAGTCTTAAAGATCTTGGACTGAACAAAAATTGTCTAGCAAGTATGTTATCATGACGTTCGAGCTTTTCTTTGTGCTTTATATTGATTTTTTTAATTGCCTCTTCAACGAGAGATATTTTTAAGTCTCGGTGGATGTTTTCATTCCTCATATACCAAGGCGCACCGGTAATGAGCCGCAATGTCTTCGATTGGACTCTTTGGATTTTGTCTAGATTGCTCGAGCTTGCTTTGCCCCATAACTGGGCACCGTATAACCAGATTGGTTTGATTGCACTGTTGTATAGCAGGACGTTATATTCAAGGCTTAGTTTTGAGTTCGAGTTTAGGAGCCGGTGAAGTTGATGGACCTTAAGTTTCAGTTGAGTTTTCTTGGTTTCGATATGACTTCTCCACGTGACTCGGCGATCTAGGTGGATTCCAAGGTATGTAGTTGAGAAAATTGTGATTGAGAAAAAGAGTTATCGTTTAGTTTCAATGTCGGACAAGTGCTAAAATTCAGTGTGAAAATTACCTGTGTGCATTTAGCCTCATTGACTTTTATTCTCCAGTCAGAGAGCCATGATTCTGCTCGTCTGAGATGTACACCTAGATTCATAGATGCAATATCTTGCTTTTTATGTGCAGTCATTATAGCGGTATCGTCGGCAAAAGTAGACGTTAGCATGTTTGGGCTGGTAGGGATATCTGCGGTAAACAGAAGGTAAAGGATAGGCCCCAGAACGCTTCCCTGGGGCACAGCTGCTAGTATTTCACGGTCATCGGTGACGCATTGCCCACATTTGACTCTGAGTCTGCGTTTTTCTAAGTAAGACTCAAGAATTCGATGCGTATTTGCCGGTAAGTATTTGCAAATTTTGTAGGTAAAGCCAAAGTGCCAGACTTAGTCAAATGCTTGAGCAACTTCCAGAAACACGGCGCAGCAATATTCTCGCCGTTCAAATGATTTTTTAATTGCTTGGGTCAGACGGTTTACTAGTTCGATGGTGCTGTGACCTTCCCGGAATCGATGAACGGTTTTATTTTCGATAAAAGATCTTTTTCAAATTGTTTGGATAAACAGGGAAGCAAACTGATCGGCCTGTATGAGGAAGGTATTGATTTGTTCTTTCCTAGCTTTAAAATCATTTGATTCACAGAAATTTTCCACACTTTAGGAAAGTAACCATGTCTCAAAATAGAGTTAAAAAATTTTGCCAGGAACTTTACAGCAATGTAGGAAAGTTCCAAGATCATTTTAGGCGTGATAAGGTCATATCCAGGTGCTTTACCTGGATTCACGGTTTCTTAAATGACCTTCTGAACTTCATTTGCGTTAGTAAACAATGGAATTACGGCAGACATTTTATCATCAGGTGGAAGGAGGTCGCTACATACAGGACTTGGGCGAAATACCTGGGACAGATGGTTTGCAAAAACATTGCCTTTTTCCTCTTCTGATATTGCCCACTCGCAATTTGCGTCGCGTATTGAAAATTGCGTTTCGGTGGACGTACTAGTATTTCTTAATGTTTTCCATAATGAGAATTTGGTTGAAGATGTCGGAGTTAAACTTGCAATGAAACTAGAATGCTGTCTACTGTCTTCATTTCTAAGTGCGCTTTGCAACCTTTTAGTAGCTTCAGTCAGTCTATGTCGGGCCGCTGGTGACCTATTTCGCTGCCATTCGCGACGGGACCTCCTTTTTTCACTTACAAGGTGCTCTATTTCCCGGTTACTGTAAGTATGAAAACTATTTGCCTGTGTGTAGCGTGAACGGCCGCCTGTTCCAGGATCACCTTCAAGTTGGATACATTGTTATCGATCTCTTTCGCGTTAGAAATTAGATGATTCGAATCTAAATGACTGCTATTGTACTTCCTGTACTTTAACCAGTTAGTTGTGTATGTATTAAGCCTTAGTGGGTCGTCTCCAAGTACTGTCTTCTCGAAGAAGAAATATAACTGGCGAGTGGTCTGACGATATGTCAGGGCAGGTACTAGCAGATAAGTTAGATTTACTACCTCCTCTTATTATACCGAAGTCTAACAAGTCAGGCTTTTTGGTAATATCAGAAGGCCAATATGTAGGTTGACTGGGAGATATAAAGTCAAATTTATTTTGACGTCGCATTAGACATTTGTACAGCTGGTTTCCACTAGGGTTTGCAAAACGGGATTCCTAGTGCGTATCTTTGGCATTGTAGTCACCAGCAGCAATAAAGTTGCGTCCGAGACTATTAAAAAAGTTCAGAAGTATATCTTCTGATATTGCGAACCGCGGGGGGAATATATTGCTGAAATGGTAAGCAAACTACCTTGAGTCTGGATACGAATTGTTGTCGCTTAAAGGTAGTTTTGTGAGACTCCTTCAGCGACTTCATGTTTCATTCGTTTTCGTATTAGGAGACCGGTGACCCCATGAGCCTTACCGTCGGGGTGACGAGTACCATAAAATCTAAAATTAGGTATCTGAAAATTGTATTTGTCTGTAAGATGCGTTTCCGATAGTAGCATTATATCAATAGTCTCCCGATCTAGGTACTCTGTCAGTTCTATGTTGGTTCACACCGTTTGCGTTCCATGTACACATCTTAAGAGATCCTATTTTATGGTTAGTCGAATTTGAATTAACTGATTCTGGTTACGCATGAATTCTTGCATCATTGATTGCATAGTTGACATGAACATGTTTATACTCTGTACCAATTGCTGAATCATTGATTCAGCGTTACCAAGTTGTTGCACTGGGGCATTAGGTGTTGTAACGACAAGTTTCCTCCGGTTGCTGGGGTATAGCTCGCGGGGGTAGGGTTCGTACAGAAATTTATAGGCTACTGACAGAGAGTAAGAGAAAGGCGTTTGTGTATGTTTTTAAGATACTTTCAGGTTTTATTAAGTAGAATTCAAGGAAGGGTTCCGCTTATATGTAAAGTACTAAAATAAGAGTTTGTCTCTGGTGAGACCTGTCGGTTTGCTCCGGTTGGCTTTCGTCCAGCCTTCTGTGTTCGGGACGACCTAATAAGGTACTTCGGGACGGCCTAATAAGGTACTTCGGAGCGACTTCTGTGCCCGCGACCTTCGGGGAGACCTGGGTAAGTACTCCGGGACTGCTTCTGCGCTCGTCTATGGGGAGACCTGGATAAGTACTCCGGGGCTATCTCTAGGGAGACCTGGGTAAGTACTCCGAGGGCGTCTTCGGCGGTGTTTAGCGATTTCACGGGTGAGAACTGGCGATGCTGGGTCCTACCACCTAATCCCTAAGTTGGAGAAAACTAGGAGACACGCGGCGTCTGGCGAATATGCGGCGTCTGGAGACCTGCGTAAGTACTCCAGAAGGCTCACGGATAAACAAAAGAAGGCGCGTCTGGCGAATATGCGGCGTCTGGAGACCTTCGTAAGTACTCCAGGAGGCTCACGGATAGACAAAAGGAACGCGTCTGGCGAATATGCGGTGTCTGGAGACCTGCGTAAGTACTCCAGGAGGCTCACGGATAGACAAAAGGAACGCGTCTGGCGAATATGCGGCGTCTGGAGACCTGCGTAAGTACTCCAGGAGGCTCACGGATAAACGTCTGGAGACCTGCGTAAGTACTCCAGGAGGCTCACGGATGATAAGGAAATGCGTTTGGAAAATATGCGACGTCTGGAGACCTGCGTAAGTACTCCAGGAGGCTCACGGATGAAAAGAAAACGCGTTTGGGAAATATGCGAAGTCTGGAGACCTGCGTAAGTACTCCAGGAGGCTCGATCTAACGTAAGGATACTGCGGGCGAAAACGATTTGGAGACCTGCGTAAGTACTCCAAGCACACGATCTAGCGTAAGGCCACTGCACTTTATATTTTCCACTTTCACCACTCTGTTACTCACCAAGTCCTGAGGTTCGCTGCTCTCTGTGTTGTTGACCAACTGATCCCCTTTTCGATTGTCTTCGCCCTTAAATATGTTCTGCCGTGATCCTCTGCCTCATACGCAACATGTTCGGTTGTCTATTCGAACCAAGTTCGAGAGCCCAATCTAACATACAGCGTGTGTGTGTATATTTGTTATGTTCTAATGTGATTTGTCTCCTTGTTGTTTACAACGATCATTACCACGTGTTGTCGCATTAGGATAACTGTACGTGGTAGTTAGTTGGTAAACAACAAGGAGGCCCGTATGTGCCAGGCGGGAAAAAACAACGAGGTACACTTAGTAATGGGGTTAAATTCATATTTATTTTTGATTTTATTAAATCCCTGTTACTGTTGTCACTAGGTGTGAACGAACGTTGTGACTTTCGGCGTCACACCACCCCCCTCCAATACGAGTCGGTTCAGCGGGGCATAACCACGACGTGCCCCCTGCGGCCGACCAAAATTCGGAATTTCCGCCCTGCCACCTCCACAACCCGTTTGTATTGGGTAGGAGCCCGGTGTGCAGCAAGGGCGGCCACAATATGAGGTTGCAGACCCTGTCTAACCTCGCTGGACAGTTCCTCACGGCACTGGAAACCCGGCTGTTCCGCTGTCGTAGGGTCCTCTCGCGTCTCGGTCGGGACAACAATAACGCTCTGCACTCGAAGCGGCATTTGAGGTGGCGGCGTCGTGTCTCGTGTCCGGGTTAGCCGGATGTTCTGCCGTGCATGGCTCTCCTCGTGATCGGGCGACATGGAGGAAACCTCTGGCGTGTTTGCCCGCATCAAATTTCGACCAGGGGTGACTGGAGGCCCGTCCATAGAGTCGTCTGACACCAGGAAGGCGGACACCGTTGGGGAAGGGGTCATCGGATTAGACTGACGTCTTCTCCGAGGCCTGGGTGGAGTGACATGCCCATCGCTGTCACTGGAAATAGAAATTGTTTCCAACTCCAGGCTCGGTACTCTTCTTGTCTGTGCTGGCTGGTGTCTGCCTATCCCGTCTTGCCGAGTTCCCTGCTTCGGCAGCCGCCCGAGCCGGACGACACACGGTTTGATGGCGGGTGATGTGCTCGTGTCGCAAGCCTGATGTTTCTGCCACTGCTGCTTGTAGTACGCCTTCGTGTGCATGCCCATAGTGTTCTTGCTCATCTGCGTTAATTTGCAGGTTACGGTAGAGTCTGGGGGAGAAAAGGATGGTTTGTAAACGGAGTAGGTTAAGGGGTTAGTCAATCGGTTGTCCGATGTGGTGGAAGAGAATGACGGTTTAAGATCACTGTGGTGGGCGGTCCGTAACTCGCCCTTCTCACAGCCGCGAATGCACGCAATCACCGGTGACGTAAAACTTAAGACCTCATTCGGCCCGTCGTATTTTGGTGCTACCTTTGCGGCGTAACCGCCATCCGCCTTTGATAGGGAGTGCTGACGGACTAACACTCGATCTCCGACCTCGTCATAGAGATGTCTATGGTAATCGGTGGTCGGTTGAGAGGGAAGACTGCTGACAGCCCGCCGGAAAGTACACGAGAGGCCTGCACATGTGAAACGGGCGCCTCCTTTCGTTAGAAAATCTAGCCCTAGTATAATGTCCTCGGTGGCATCCGGCATCACCAGCATCCGCAGCGGGATGTGCCGCTCTCCCAGCTCTATGGAGGTCTCTACAGCATGTTTGACCTGTCTCTTAGATCCATTCGCTAGCGTTACCTCAGATATGTAGGGTATTCGGGGACTTGTTTCCTGTATGGCGTTGGCCAATGGCTCGCTGATGAAACTACTTGTGGCTCCGGTGTCGATGGTGGCGTCGACCATCCGTCCTCTCAACCGGATCGTGGCCACCAGCCGTGTAGGGTCGACCCGAAGAGTTGTATTTGGTGGAGGGTTGCATTTTGCTACTGGGGACCCGTAACCCCTCGTTCGATACGGGTCCGATTGGCGTTTCCCGGTTGCTGGCGACAGCACTGGATCGTGCGAACATCCCGCGCTCCACAAATCCAGCAAAAGAGTATCGACTCGTTCTGGCATTTGCTAGCGAAATGTCCATCCTGCCCGCACCTCCTACATGCTGTTCGGGGGTTGATGCGGGACAGCTGCATTCGTTGGCTATCTCCGGGATCCATTCGCCTATGCTGCTCTCTTGAGGGTGTGGCTATTGGCGGTAGGTTTTCGAGGTATTCCGCCATCTCCAGAAGGTCTGGTAATGTGGCGAAGTCCTTTCGTCGAATATTCCATTGGTATTCCGGGAGCGCATTACGAAATATCCTTTCCAGCTGCTGCTCCTCCGTGTCGTGGCTGTGTCGCATGAGGTTCTGCATGGCTAAAGAGTAGTTCTTAAATGTCTCCCTTGGTCGCTGTTTCCTCTTGCGAATTTCATCCTCCAGCTGCTCAAAATACCGTGTTGGCAGGAAAAATTTCAGGAAGTCTGCCTTGAAGGACTTCCAGTTGGTCCAAAACCGGTTGTTGTTCCGGTACCACAGCAATGCTCTCCCGGTCAACACCTCCGGCATCATCGTAGGTAGGAGGTCAATCTGCATCGCGTACATGTTGGCCAATTCCTTCAGACGTTCAACGAGCTCTAGCGGTTCATGTTCGCCGTTGAAGCTGACGCTCCATTTCCGGACTTGATCTGCGATCGCTCCAACATCCAGGGTTGAAGATACGGCTCTCCTAGGCCCTCTATCCCTGGTAGTTGGGGGTTCCGGACAAACGTCCTGGGCTGCAGCGGGTACCAGTCTTCCTACCGAGGAGCTGGTCCCTTCTGGTCGACTTGTCGTGGAGGAATCCGATGGGGCGTGGGCTCCCTTGCACTCTACCTCAGTGATCATGATCGCGGGTATTTTCTTCGGGGTTGTGGGCTTAGTTTCTAGTCCTGACTGCTCGTGTTTATCCTGTAGGTGGATCAACCGCTGTAAGCAACGGAGCTCATGGTTCTCTGCCAGGAACTGCGCGAACCGCTTTCGCAGTTCCTCTACTGTACCACTAATCTCGCAGCCAAACTCGCTGAGGTACGCAACAAGGTCCTCTTTGCGTAGACTGTACGCCCAAGATGCACGAAGTGTGGTTGCCATATCGCTGGGATGTCTAGCAGTATTGTGGGTAAGAGACCCTTCTTTCCTGAATTTACCCTGAATACCTGGTTTTTAATTACCACTTTGTGGTCGCCAATAGCCAAGTTCTCTACTCTCTGTCCCTGCTCGGGCGCCACTGTAACGACAAGTTTCCTCCGGTTGCTGGGGTTTAGCTCGCGGGGGTAGGGTTCGTACAGAAATTTATAGACTACTGACAGAGAGTAAGAGAAAGGCGTTTGTGTATGTTTTTAAGATACTTTCAGGTTTTATTATGTAGAATTCAAGGAAGGGTTCCGCTTATATGTAAAGTACTAAAATAAGAGTTTGTCTCTGGTGAGACCTGTCGGTTTGCTCCGGTTGGCTTTCGTCCAGCCTTCTGTGTTCGGGACGACCTAATAAGGTACTTCGGGGCGGCCTAATAAGGTACTTCGGGGCGACTTCTGTGCCCGCGACCTTCGGGGAGACCTGGGTAAGTACTGCGGGACTGCTTCTACGCTCGCTGTCTATGGGGAGACCTGGATAAGTACTCCGGGGCTATCTCTAGGGAGACCTGGGTAAGTACTCCGAGGGCGTCTTCGGCGGTGTTTAGCGATTTCACGGGTGAGAACTGGCTATGCTGGGTCCTACCACCTAATCCCTAAGTTGGAGAAAACTAGGAGACACGCGGCGTCTGGCGAATATGCGGCGTCTGGAGACCTGCGTAAGTACTCCAGGAGGCTCACGGATAGACAAAAGGAACGCGTCTGGCGAATATGCGGCGTCTGGAGACCTGCGTAAGTACTCCAGGAGGCTCGCGGATAAACAAAGAGGCGCGTCTGGCGAATATGCGGCGTCTGGAGACCTGCGTTAGTACTCCAGGAGGCTCGCGGATAAACAAAGAGGCGCGTCTGGCGAATATGCGGCGTCTGGAGACCTGCGTAAGTACCCCAGGAGGCTCACGGATACACAAAAAGAGGCGCGTCTGGCGAATATGCGGCGTCTGGAGACCTGCGTAAGTACTCCAGGAGGCTCACGGATAAACAAAAGGGGCGCGTCTGGCGAATATGCGGCGTCTGGAGACCTGCGTAAGTACTACAGGAGGCTCACGGATAGACAAAAGGAACGCGTCTGGCGAATAGGCGGCGTCTGGAGACCTGCGTAAGTACCCCAGGAGGCTCACGGATACACAAAAAGAGGCGCGACTGGCGAATATGCGGCGTCTGGAGACCTGCGTAAGTACTCCAGGAGGCTCACGGATAAACAAAAGGGGCGCGTCTGGCGAATATGCGGCGTCTGGAGACCTGCGTAAGTACTCCAGGAGGCTCACGGATAGACAAAAGGAACGCGTCTGGCGAATGTGCGGCGTCTGGAGACCTGCATAAGTACTCCAGGAGACTCGTGGATACAAAAAGAGGCGCGTCTGGCGAATATGCGGTGTCTGGAGACCTGCGTAAGTACTCCAGGAGGCTCACGGATAAACTAAAAGAACGCGTCTGGCGAATATGCGGCGTCTGGAGACCTGCGTAAGTACTCCAGGAGGCTCACGGATAAACGTCTGGAGACCTGCGTAAGTACTCCAGGAGGCTCACGGATGAAAAGAAAACGCGTTTGGGAAATATGCGACGTCTGGAGACCTGCGTAAGTACTCCAGGAGGCTCGATCTAACGTAAGGACACTGCGGGCGAAAACGATTTGGAGACCTGCGTAAGTACTCCAAGCACACGATCTAGCGTAAGGGCACTGCACTTTATATTTTCCACTTTCACCACTCTGTTACTCACCAAGTCCTGAGGTTCGCTGCTCTCTGTGTTGTTGACCAACTGATCCCCTTTTCTATTGTCTTCGCCCTTAAATATGTTCTGCCGTGATCCTCTGCCTCATACGCAACATGTTCGTTTGTCTATTTGAACCAAGTTCGAGAGCCCAATCTAACATACAGCGTGTGTGTGTATATTTGTTATGTTCTAATGTGATTTGCCTCCTTGTTGTTTACAACGATCATTACCACGTGTTGTCGCATTAGGATAACTGTACGTGGTAGTTAGTTGGTAAACAACAAGGAGGCCCGTATGTGTCAGGCGGGAAAAAAACAACGAGGTACACTTAGTAAAGGGGTTAAATTCATATTTATTTTTGATTTTATTAAATCCCTGTTACTGTTGTCACTAGGTGTGACCGAAAACGAACGTTGTGACTTTCGGCGTCACAGTGTATGCGCCCTTAGATGTATGTTATACCGTTTGTAAAACCGTTTCCGTCGCTAGAGTAAACTGGAGCCTGTTGGATGTCGATTATAGGGTTCTGCGCGTTTGGGTTAGAAATGGGTTAACGCTTCTCTTCTAGTTTATGCTTATGCTTACAAAGAGTAAACCCTACAACCTCTGTAGTTTGCGGTATGTTGTTCCCCGCAATTACTGCACTTTTTCTGTTCCTGCGATTTGACTTTGCAGACGGATGATTGGAGTAGATCACCACATACAACACAAACGGTTGGCAAAGTGCAGTAAGATTTTGTGTGTCCATACCCTTGACAATTTTGGCATTGAACGGGACCATTTCTTTTGTGGGGTCTTTGACCGTAATTCTTCTATATAACAAATACTAAAGTTTGTATATAGGATGAACTTCATTTTTCTTTAGTTTCCGCGAGTCAGGTTGAAGTTCGACCTTGAACATTGGTTGGGGAACCTTTTTATTGTTAAGAACGTTTACCACGGAGTAAACGTTAAAGTTCTCTTTTTCCAGTGCTCGTTTTACTTCATCTGGTCCTACAAATGATTCAATGTCTTTTAAGATTACCGCGATACCCTTACTACTCTTTAGACGATACGTGTACAATTTTTTTTATTTCTATCGTTAAAATAACTAGAAATAGCGCGAAAGCCGTTTTCGGTGAATGCCTGAATTTTTGTCTCGTTAAGGTTCCCTTTCTTTATTGGCACTATGTGAAAGCCACCACTACCAACAAGTTGGGCAATGATATTTACTAGCTCATTTGAACTACTCTGACGTAGGTATATAGGGGGCGGCCTTGAAGTTGCGGTATTTGCCGAGGTGGAAGATTGAGGTTCTTCTTCGCTCAGCAATGCAAACCGGTTCTTACACGTGACGGACGTTGGTGGTTCTTCACCGTTCACAATTTTGCCAGTTTTTTTGTTAGTGTTACCTTTGGTATGGCTGGATTTACGCTTTATAGTAATGTAGCGATCCATGCCTATCTGTACCGACTTTAATGGTTTGTCGTTGTTTTCCTGCGTTCTTTCTATGTTCGCTGTGCTTCCACCTTCTTTGTTATTATTGTTGCTGCTAGCACTGCCTGGTGAGAGAGTTTTTTGTCTTAGTGGCGTCACCTTTCTCATTCCATTGTTTACATCTGCATTTATCGCGAAGTATGGATTCCGCGAAATTACACTGCAGAAATAGTTTCGGTGAATGCCTGAATTTTTGTCTCGTTAAGGTTCCCTTTCTTTATTGGCACTATGTGAAAGCCACCACTACCAACAAGTTGGGCAATGATATTTACTAGCTCATTTAACTACTCTGACGTAGGTATATAGGGGGCGGCCTTGAAGTTGCGGTATTTGCCGAGGTAGAAGATTGAGGTTCTTCTTCGCTCAGCAATGCAAACCGGTTCTTACACGTGACGGACGTTGGTGGTTCTTCACCGTTCACAATTTTGCCAGTTTTTTTGTTAGTGTTACCTTTGGTATGGCTGGATTTACGCTTTATAGTAATGTAGCGATCCATGCCTGTCTGTACCGACTTTAATGGTTTGTCGTTGTTTTCCTGCGTTCTTTCTATGTTCGCTGTGCTTCCACCTTCTTTGTTATTATTGTTGCTGCTAGCACTGCCTGGTGAGAGAGTTTTTTGTCTTAGTGGCGTCACCTTTCTCATTCCATTGTTTACATCTGCATTTATCGCGAAGTATGCATTCCGCGAAATTACACTGCAGAAATAGTTTCTGCGTTGTTCTAACTCTTGAGTGAGACGATGGCTCATCAAGCTGTGAGTTTGTTTAGCTGTGTGTGTGTGTGCTTTTTTTTTGGTTGATTTGTTTCACTGATTCTTACGCAACTGGATTTGTTGTTTCACTCAAAATTGTTTTATTATGTCAAAAAACTGCTTGAATTCCTTACAAGTTAATACGTATAATGAATTCAAACAATTTTAGATAATTATTTTCCGACAATTAAGTTTATTTTTGCACTTTCCCTGCTTAGTTTATTTTATTAGAATTATTTTCCGAGAGGATTTCTTTTAACGACCGTTCTCCTTCGCGCGCGGAGACCCAAGGTTTTCTTAGATACTGTGCTGAGGAAACGATAATCCTCCAACATTTGTTACTAGCATCGTCTTTATATCTGTCCATGTCACGAAATGGAAGTGTACTGTTAAATCTGGTTTAGATATTCCTTTCAATTTACCTCTGGTTACGTTGATATATTTGGTATAGCACTCGTAAAGGAATTTAAATATTCTCGTTCTCTGCCAAAATCTAGTGTTTGGGAAATATTTTTTCCTCTTTTTTTGCCCATTTTAGTCACTTCAGATTTTAATCAGATTTCAATCCCTTGTGTATTATGTTTATTATAAACATAATAATTATGTTTCCGGTTGTCGCTACCGCGATTCTTATGCTTTACAAGCGTTCAAATGAGATATTATAATTTCGAAATTCTTAACCTGTAAGAATATTCCGACAGAGGAGACTCAAACTATATTATTATAGAAGGATTATTGTCTAAAAGCTGCTACTAATTTTTTCTAAATGCGTTAATTGATATTTAAATGTTTCAGATTTTGTTTTCGTCAGTTAATTGATATATTTTTTATTTCTGAATATTGTCTTATCAGTTTTCCTTATTTATAAGTGCAAAGTGTAGCTAGTATCTCCAGTTACTCGTCCTATTTTCTATTAATTCGGATTTTATTACTTTTTTGCGTAAGGTATCCGTGCAAAAGATTGATCGGAATTATGGTTTAAAGTCTTGTGCAAATATGATTAATCTGATGCTCCAAATACGAAGCCTTGAACTTGGACTTTTCTTCCTTAAGGGTATTAATAAATGCTATGTGTTTCGTTACGTTAAAAAAACAAAAAATTGGACTGTATCCTGAAAGTTTCCTGCAGTAAACTGAAACAATTGCCATGTTCTAAACCAGTGACCTTCGTTCTGCGCATATGCTGGACTGGTTTCCAGCAATATCATTCACCAATACGACAGTAGACTTAAAATACTTTTTACGTTTTAAAAATTGATTCCTAAAATGTGTAAGTGCTAATTTCTAGTCCTACACATATCAATTTCCGTTTCATTGTTCAACTTGTCAACCTACCTCTGTTTTGCTTACTTTTTTTGTACATTGGTAGACCGTAATTGTAAATTAAATCGCATAAGGACCTTTACGATTAAACAGTTTTCTAGTACGCCACTTTATTATGTCTTTGCTCTATATTAAAATTGCAATTTTCTCAATTTTTGATATCTTTGCGATATCACGTTTTATAGTTGGATAATAGTATAAATTCATCAATTTTTTCTTTAATTCTACGATGATTATTTTCATACTTGTAATGTCTCAATATTATTTGCATTAGGGTTTCTACAGGGTGGGACATTTGTAAAAAAGGACTGGAAATTTTAAAATGGCTGGTTTTATTGGAAAGTTTGAACTTTGTCACTTTATAATGAAATACAATATCAGTTTATGACTACCACAACTCGGCAGTATGTCAGCCGATCAACCCAATTTTTCAGTACATTTTCGATTCTTACGGGTCAAATTTTTTCAATGGCATCTTCGATTTTTTTATTTCAACGCTTAAATTGTCTCTGGATGCTTTGTGTAATATTTATCTTAAATAGTCCCCCAAAGAAAATAATCCAAAAGGCTCAAATCACAGCTCCGAGGCGGTCAATTGACATCACAATTTCGGCTGATTATTCGAATTTTAAAAACAGTGCGCAAAATGTTAATGGTATGATTGGCTGTGCGACATGTGGCCCCGTCTTCTGGAAACACAATGCCGTCCATGCAATTTCTTCAAAACTCGTTGAGCATTGCGCGGTTACGCTCAACGTTGACGGCGGCTTCTTGCTCATTTTCGAAGAAAAATTACCCAATGATGCTGCCATCCCGAATTCCACACCAAAAAGTGATTAGTTGTGGATGCATTGGCTTCCCAGTGTGGCTTCTCTGAACTCCATATGCGGCAATGTCGCTTATTGACATATAATATATAAGTTTTTAAGTTTTATAAGTTTTAAATATTTCAAAAAATGTATGTTTCACATATTGATTATTTCTTCTTGTATTTCTGTTCTGGAACTTTACGTCTTCCTGTTCTCTATTCTCTTGAATATTTTCTTAAATATTTTCTTGTCGTTATTATATATGCATTAATATAACTTTGTGCGCTGTGTCTCTATTGTTTTAAACTTATCTTGATTTCCGCCGATGTTTTTAACTCAACAGGCATCCTACGAGGGTCATAATTTATTCCGTGACTTTTCGACTTTCTTCGTAGTTATAAATGCAACACTGCTCCCATTAAGTACCATCTGTTAACAGATCACTGTTAAATTTAGAGGGAGTTCCGTCATTTAGTATGTCTTTAACAAATGTTCAAAACAAAATGAAAAATGTGAATTTCGAGTAAACCAAGAAAAGCTAGAGATAAAGTGGTTTATTGGATTTCGTTGTGGTCGCACAAATACAAATGATGCTGAACACTCTGACCTTAATACACTCTAAAATTTCGAACAAAAATATACGTCATGATTTTAGCCGATCGAAGAGTTAGAGTGCATGTGATTGTTGATGCCATACGCATTTCTCATAGCAGTGTGCTTTCGATTTTTCATGCTCTGTTGGGTTTAAGTAAGCTGTCTGCATGATGCGTGCAGCATATTTCCCAATTGGCCATTAACGTAATTGTGTGACAACTTTAACGGATTGTTTGGGGTTGTTAAACTGCAAATCGAATGAATTGCGGTGAATTCTGGAGACGAAGTAGCAGTCTAAACAATGGGTTTTTCCAAGTGAAGCAGTTCCGAAGAAGGCCAAGGTGACTTTTTTGGGCAATAAGATGATGGCAATAGTTTTTTGGGATGCACATCGATCCTTCAAAAGGGAAAAACAATAAAAGGGGAATATTATGCTATCTTATTGGATCGATTTAACGAGGATTGAAGAAAAAGACCCCATACGGCCAAGAAAATGGTTCTTTGTCATCAAGATAATGCAAGGGTGTACAATCGTGCAATCTCAATGGCAAAATTGCATAAATTGGGTTACGATACGATCGTATAACCGCATTAATTTTCTGTAGTCAATGATTACTCTCTATTCTTCCGGTAGGCAACACCTTGCACTTCTTTTTTGAAACTATCCAAGTGAGTGCGTGATAGGGTGAAGCGATTTGTCTGGTAATACACAACTCTAGCATTTCGCTATTAAATTTCTTCCTATGCCTTTCAGGATATATACGTTCTAGTGTATACTACTGTGGCAAACTTCATTCGTTAAGGACAGATCGTTCCCTTTTCTATTAAGTAAATCTTTTTTTCTACATATTATCCCTTATTGCTTCCTGTTTTTCTATATTAAAATGCTGGATTCGTAGTTGGTCATTAAATCTCAATTTATCTTGGTGACACAATTCTGCTAAATCTTTTGCTCTGATTTCTAACTGATTTTAATCGTCGCCTTAAAAAAGGGATCTCTTGAATATCTAACACTAACATAATCCAATTTAGAATTGTTCTATTTGTCCCCATTTATACGATGCATCTTTAATTGCGACAATTTTTATGATCCCCTTTTAACTTGACCTTGTGTTTACACTAGGCGATTCGGATACGATAAATTTTTGTGTTCGTAATAGCTTTTTCTGACATTCTGCGATTTATTCGTTTTCAACTTCACACTACGAGAAAGACAAAACGAATTGACAGTAAGGGTGATCAGTTTCATTTATCATACCCTGAATGGTTCTTTGGAAAGGCCGATCAACTAAAGGAACACGCAGAGATAACTGTTTTCTGCGAGTTTCTCAAAAACAAGACACATTAATAATTACAACGTATTCTTTGTATTTCAGAATTATAAGCATGTGAGGGTACACGCTGGAATGCTGGGGACTACGGCGATAACCCTTAGGAAACTCGAAATTACCTTAATTATCGGAATAACCTAATATACCATTTGCACTTATTGTATGCATGTATTTTCCTTGAGTATAGTATAGTATTGTGTAGTATTTAGGAAATAAATGAGTTCTTTCAAAACCATCGAATTGCTTTCTTTTTATAACCGCTCCGTTTCCATATATTTTTTGAAAAAGAGAGACGCGGTATTAGTAGGAACAAACATTTTGGTTCTGGATCACCAGAATGTCAGTTCTTAATATTCCACAAGGAGCAAAAATGAAGTGTGCTTTTAAGTAAGGAAAATACAGCGTTTCTGATGCTATACATCGAATTAAAAAATTGTGTCAAAATAATATGAAAAATAAAATGAACAGCTTTTGGCATAAACATTTTCTTATGCTATCCGTACGCCTAGAAATGGCGATGAAGGAAGAAATGAAAATTCTGCAACGAGATTACATACGCATACAGAATTGTTGCGTTTGAAATAAAACCGGTTAAAGGATTTAAGTATACAAAAGCTATTAGACGAAATTTTGGAGCTGAAGGAAATGAATTTATGCTAGCAAGCAACGATTGAAGTCCTACAAACTTCTGCACTTTAAAGCCAGGAGTGGAAGGAAGATCTAGAGGAGATAGTGGACTTTGTGAAAAAAAATTAAGTGTTCCAATAAGTTGTGATGAAATGGTTGCAAACTGAAGAGTTTAGTGCTGAAGATATGTATTCCGGGAGAAAACAAATATATTCTCTCATTACCAAGGTACTGACTACAATGGTCAATGCCAGAGTAGTGCAAGAGAGAAGGGCAACATTCTACTTCCATTGTCCAAGAAATACTCACTGCCGGAGTATTTCAAGAGGAGGAAAATTCCGTCTACACGTCTCCACATCGAATGCGGAAAGACAGAGCATGCCGAGAAGGGGAAGGTATCGCATTGACTGCAGCAATAAGCACAGTCATAATGTTCGGTAAGTTGACAACGTCCTCTTCAACTTTTATGGTATGCGAAATCAAACATCGTAGTACAAGCATGTTTTAAGGTAAGTGGAATGTTAAGTTGCATATATCATACACACAGAGGTAATTGTTTTATGCGGGTTTCTCAAAAACAAGATCCACTAATACTGAATCTATTTACAACGTATTCTCTGTATTTCAGCCTGTGTTAATAGCCTGTGTGAGAGTGCACGCAGATATTCTGGGGGCTACAGCGATACGGGTACTTGAGTGCATTAGAAGAAGGTGCTTGGTTTATGTACCATTTGTATTTATTGTATGTATGCAATTTCCTTCAGTATGTATATTTATTTTAAGTAGGGTTGAGTATAGTTTTTAGTAAATAAATGAGTTCTTTCAAAACCATCGAAGTGTTTGGTTGTTTGATCTTCGCTCCGTTTCCAAATGTCCATGTCGGTTGGTATTGCTCAAGCTAAATCTTCAGGCATATTTCTATTTAGATATCAATTTTTTTGTATCGAATGTTGATAATTTTGTGGAGGTTTATAATCACTCATATAATGCTTTTGCTAAGTTTGTTATGATATGTCCATTGCTTTCCGTTGGCCAATGTTGTATAGGTTGTTGTTGCCATCGATACTGCTGTTGCTTTTGGCACTGATAGGGTTGTCGTTGCCACTGATGACGTTGTTGTTGTCACCAATGAAGATGCGGATATCACTGATCTAATTGTTGTCCTGTTTGTGGGGTGTTCATCCTTTGTTGAAATTGAATATTATTTAGTTGCTTATAATTCTAGTCATTTTGAGAGGTTGTGTTCTTCTGCCCAGTTATTTGAGGGTTATATTTTCGTTGCGGTTGTGTTAATCAAAACGACCATTGCAAATTCGTGCACTGCGCGTTTTAAAAATATTTGCAGCATTTGTTGTTTTGCGCAATTTCGGTTTATGTTCCCTCCATTGTATGACGTTGACTAAGCATAGATAGTTTAGATTGGACGTTATTTTAAAACATAATAACAATTCCTCGATATTGTGAATTCCTGAAATATTTGTAGATTTTTTTATATATGCTTTATTTGAATTATTGAATCTGCTCCAAAGGAGCCTAACAATAAGTATACGAATCTTAAGTATAATTCAATTATGAATCCTAGTATGGATTTCTTGTTATGTTCATATCTAATTTTCAGGAATTTAAATTATTTGGTCAAAATAGTATATAACTGGTATGGATCACATGTCTGAGAATTTTAAACCTGATTTGGCTTAAACCTCGTGATAAAGGGCCAGAGGACCCTTACAGTCAGTTTCAGAGTGTTCGCGATAATATGTAGAGTGAAAAACTCTAGTAATGTATGTATATCGGATAACTCTAGAATAGCACAGTGGACGACGTAATTTAGGTTTTGTAGGTTTTTCGTGTTGACCGTTTTAAGGATCACGTATGAGAACATTTAAGCCACGTGACGTGGAATAGAGGATTCTACACACTGTTTTAAAGATCACGTATAAGAGCATATAAGCCACGTGACGTAGAAAAAAGAATTCTACACAGTCTTTCGGCCGCGTGTGTTCGCGATTACTGTTACGGATGAAGCACAAGTGTAGATTAGAAAACACGGCGTTCCTTTCTCCGAAGTCTTAAAGATCTTGGACTGCACAATAATTGTCCAGCAAGTATGTTATCATGACGTTCGAGCTTCTCTTTGTGCTTTATATTGATTTTTTGAATTGCCTCTTTAACGAGAGGTATTTTTAAGTCTCGGTGGATGTTTTTATTCCTCATATACCAAGGGGCACCGGTAATGAGCCGCAATGTCTTCGATTGGACTCTTTGGATTTTGTCGAGATTGCTCGAGTTTGCTTTGCCCCATAGCTGGGCACCGTATAACCAGATTGGTTTGATTGCATTGTTGTATAGCAGGACGTTATATTCGAGGCTTAGTTTTGAGTTCGCGGTTAGAAGCCAGTGAAGTTGATGGACCTTAAGTTTCAGTTGATTTTTTTTGGTTTCGATATGACTTCTCCACGTGAGTCGGAGATCCAGGTGGATTCCAAGGTCCGACAAGGGCTAAAATTCAGTGTAAAAGTTACCAGTGTGCATTTAGCCTCATTTACTTTTATTCTCCAGTCAGAGAGCCCAGATTCTACTCGTCTGAGATGTACACCTAGATTCATAGATGAAATATCCTGCTTTTTATGTGCGGCCATTATAGCGGTATCGTCGGCAAAAGTAGATGTTAGCACGTTTGGGCTGGTAGGGATATCTGCGGTAAACAGAAGGTAAAGGATAGGTCCCAGGACGCTTTCCTGGGGCACACCTGCTAGTATTTCACGGTCATCGGTGACGTGTTGCCCACATTTGACTCTGAATCTGCATTTTTCTAAGTAAGACTCAAGAATTCGATGCGTATTTGCCGGTAAGAATTTGCAAATTTTGTAGGTCAAGCCAAAGTGCCAGACTTTGTGAAATGCTTGAGAAAGTTCCAGAAATACAGCGCAGCAATATTCTCGCCGTTCAAATAATTTTTCTATTGATTGGGTCAGACTGTTTACTTTTTCTATGGTGCTGTGACCTTCCCGGAATCCAAACTGATGGTCTGGTATTATGTTATTTGACACGATGAACGGTTTTATTTTCGATAAAAAGAACTTTTTCAAATAGTTTGGATAAACAGGGAAGCAAACTGGTCGGCCTGTATGAGAAAGGTATTGATTTGTCCTTTCCTGGCTTTAAAATCATTTGAATCAGAGAAATTTTCCACACTTTAGGAAAGTAACCATGTCTCAAAATAAAGTTATATAATTTTGCCAGGAACTTCACAGCAATATAGGGAAGTTCCAAGATCATTTTAGGCGTGATTAGGTCATATCCAGGTGCTTTACCTTTATTCACGGTTTCTTTTATGACATTCAGAACTTCATTTGCGTTAGTAAACAATGAAATTACGGCAGACATTTTATCATAAGGTGGAAGGAGGTCGCTACTTGCAGGATTTGGGCGAACTACCTGGGACAGATGGTTTGAAAAAACATTGGCTTTTTCCTCTTCTGATGTTACCCACTCGCCATTTGCGTCGCGTATTGGAAATTGCGTTTCGGTGGGCCTACTACTATTTCTTAATGTTTTCCATAATGAGAATTTGGTTGAAGATGTCGGAGTTAAACTTGCAATGAAACTAGCATGCATTTCTAGGTGCGCTTTGCAACCTTTTAGTAGCTTCAGTCAGTCTTAGTCGGGGTGCTGGTGGCCTATTTCGCTGTCATTCGCGACGAACCTCCTTTTTTCACTTACAAGGTGCTCTATTTCCCGGTTACTGTAAGTATTAAAACTATTTGTCTATGTGTAGCGTGAACGGCCGTCTGTTCCAGGATCACGTTCAAGTTGGATGCATTGTTATCGATCTCTTCCGCGTTAGAAATTAGAAGATTCGAATCTGAATGACTACTTCCTGTACTTTAACCAGTTAGTTGTGTATGAAGTAAGCCTTAGTGGCTCGTCTACAAGTACTGTATTCTCGCGAAGGTCTGACGAGAAGTCAGGGCAGGTACTAGCAGATAAGTTAGATTTACTAACTCCTCATATTATACCGTGTCTATCAACTCAGGCTTTTTGGTAATATCAGAAGGCCAGTATGTAGGTTGACTGGGAGATATTAAGTCCAATTTATTTTGACGTCGCATTAGACATTTATACAGCTGGTTGCGTCCGAGACCTTTGAAAAAGTTCAGAATCTTCTAATATATATCTTTTGATATCGCGAACCGCGGGGGAAATATATTGCTTAAATGGAAAGAAAACTACTTTGAGTGTGGACACGAATTGTTGTCGCTTAAAGGTAGTTTTGTGAGACTCCTTCAGCGACTTCATGTTTCATTCGTTTTCGTATTAGGATACCGGTGACCCCATGAGCCTTACCATCGGGGTGGTGAGTACCATAAAATCTAAAATTAGGTATCTGAAAATTGTATTTGTCTGTATGATGCGTTTCCGAAAGTAGCTTTATATCAATATTCTGCCGATCTAGGTACTCTGTCAGTTCTATGTTGGTTCACACCGTTTGCGTTCCATGTACATATCTTAAGAGATCCTATTTTATGGTTAGTAGAATTTGAATTAACTGATTCTGGTAACGCATGAATTCTTGCATCATTGATTGCATAGTTGACATGAACATGTTTATACTCTGTACCAATTGTTGAATCATTGATTCAGCGTTACCAAGTTGTTGCACTGCGGCATTAGGTGTATGCGCCCTTAGAACATTCGCGTATGTTATACCGTTTGTAAAACCGTTTCCGTCGCTAGAGTAAACTGGAGCCTGTTGGATGTCGATTATAGGGTTCGACGCTTCGGTTACAAATGGGTTAACGCTTCTCTTCTTATTTATGCTTAAGTTCTTGGTAAACCCTATAACTTCTGTAGTTTGCGGTATGTTGTTCCCCGCAATTACTGCACTTTTTCTGTTCCTGCGATTTGACTTTGCAGACGGATGATTGGTGTAGATCACCACATACAACACAAACGGTTGGCAAAGAGCAGTAAGATTTTTTGTGTCCATACTCTTGACAATTTTGGCATTGAACGGGACCATTTCTTTTGTGGGGTTCTTCGACCGTAATTCTTCTATATAACAAATACTGAAGTTTGTATATAGGATGAACTTAATTTTTCTTTAGTTTCCGCGAGTCAGGTTGAAGTTCAACCTTGAACATTGGCTGGGGAACCTTTTTATTGTTAAGAACGTTTACCACGGAGTGAACGTTAAAATTCTCTTTTTCCAGTGCTCGTTTTACTTCATCTGGTCCTACAAATGATTCAATGCCTTTTAAGATTACCGCGATACCCTTACTACTCTTTGGACAATACGTGTACAATTTTTTTATTTCTATCGTTAAAATAACTAGAAATAGCGCGAAAGCCGTTTTCGGTGTATGCCTGCATTTTTGTCTCGTTAATGTTCCCTTTCTTTATTGGCACTATGTGAAAGTCACCACTACCAACAAGTTGGGCAATGATATTAACTAGCTCATTTGAACTACTCTCACGTATGTATATTGGGGGCGGCCTTGGAGTTGTGGCATTTGCCGAGGTATATGATTGAGGTTCTTCTTCGCTCAGCAATGCAACCCGGTTCTTACAGGTGACGGACGTTGGTGGTTATTCACCTTCACAATTTTGCAACTTTTTTTGTTAGTGTTACCTTTGGCAGGGCTGGATTAACGCTTTATAGTAATGTAGCGAACCATGCCTGTCTGTACCGACTTTAATGGTTTGTCGTTGTTTTTCTGTGTTCTTTCTATGTTCGCTGTGCTTCCACCTTCTTTGCTATTATTGTCGCTGCAAGCACTGTCTGGTGAGAGAGTTTTTTGTCTTAGTGGCATCACCTCTCTCACTCCATTGTTTACATCTGCATTTATCGCGAAGTATGCATTCCGCGAACCTGCACTGCAGAAAGAGTGTCTGCGTTGTTCTAACTCTTGAGTGAGACGATGGCTCATCATCTGGATTTGTTGTTTAACTAAAAGTTGTTTTATTATGTCAAAAAACTGCTTGATTTCCTTACAAGTTAATACTTATAATGAATTCAAACAATTTTAGATAATTATTTTCCGGCAATTAAGTATATTTTTGCACTTTCCCTGCTTATTTTATTTTATTAGAATTAATTTCCGACCGTTTTCTTCTCGCGAGTTAAAACTTAATAGTTTCCGCTCTCTTCAGAGAACCGAGAAATTAAAACACACCAAATTTACTTTAGTGCTCTTTATTCAAGATATGTCTACAGACTGGATAATTTTTCTTAAAAACGACTTTTTGTTTAATGAATATGTATACATTGCCTACTCGATTATGATGAGTCTGCGAAAATGAATTGAGGCGATGTAGTTCAATAATCTCGTAGTAAAATTTCAGTTTTTAAATATTTTTCAACGATTATGCTGACATTGCTATTGTCAGCATAATCGTGGATATTAGGGTGAGGGTGCGAAACCGGCATATTAGGGTGGAGGTACGTAACTCCTCCCCCTTTTGTCGAAGTATTCTCCTGAATACTTTCAATGAATTTAACTTTTACAGCTCTTTTCTTAGTGTAAATAATTGTTACAATTGAAAATGTTAGATAAGTTTTGATGAAATTGTATTTCCTGAATGTCATTGAAATTTATTTTATATTCAAAATTTTTAATATTTTCTGTAGAATTAACAATAAATTTTTCAACATATGTTTCTTTTTTGTTGTAGAACTTATCATTTTAGATTATTACTTCGCAATTTGAGAATACAATCATATTATTGCCACTTATGCTAGTGTTTTGTGAATTACATTTGTTTTGTATTTCTGTATTATATGAGTTCTTCACAATTATTGTTTCATCATCTATTTGTTCAATTATCGTTTGATTGTTTGCTATTAACTTACAATTATTTTTAAATATACAATTCTATAGTAATCGATCTTATATTTATCTATTTCGTCTGATGTTAATACAGACAGGTTGGAAAATATTATATCTCGCTGATGAGATGCTATTTTGTACTTGATCTATTTTATTTTCCAAAAATTTCAATTTCATTAGTTGTTCATTAAATAATATACGAGTTCTGATGTCGGAATTTTGAGTTTGTATACTATTAATGGCCAAACTAATTTGTTTTCTGTCCTCTAAAATGCTTGATTTAATCAGATCTAATGTTTCATTGAAATGAGTATTAATTGATATTTGTTGATTTATTGTCTCAATAACATTATGGCTATTTGCTCTGGCGACTTCTAGATGATTCAGTATATTCTCTCTGTCCTCTTCATCCATGACACAAAATAGCCATTTCTGAGCCGATCCTACAATGTTTAGTAATCCTCGTTTTTGTCTATTCCCTGTGGGCATAATGGACCTTAGTTTGGATCTTAATGTCTTTATTTCTGATTGTAACACATTGTTATAATTATTTTCAAAATTCTTTGTGTTTTCCTCTATAGCGTCAATGATATGTCTGATCTCCATCGGTTGAATTACATGAAGTATAATATCCGTCTCGTTAACGATTTCCGTTGTGAACATGTTAATAGTGGTGTACCCGTTATCGTCAGGTATTGGTATTATCCTCATGTCTGTCATTACCAAGAAGGGCATTGTCATTGTTATTAGGAAAATTATTGTCTGAAAGAAGTTCAACTTGTGAATATTTTGAAGGCCTTTTTATATTGACTGGGTAATTGTTATGGAGATTCTGTTTCCTGAACTTGGGTTCTTCTTTGTGTCTTAAACTTTTATAATTTTTAATGTATCCCACATCCCGGGTTTCTTCATAGTTTTCTTTGTTTCTATTTGCTTTTTCTATAGTTCTTTCTTTCATTTTCTGTATTCTTTCTTGTATTAAAATAGGGTTTATTTTCCCGGATTGTGCTTCCAAGGGCGTACATCTAATTGTACTATGAAACGTGTTGTTATAATGTGTTATAGCCTTTGTCATTTGTTCCGTTATAGGTAGCTTTTCTTCCAAATTAAGGACCCTAATTCTCTCGGTAACTGTGCTGTTAAACCTTTCAATATCGGAGTTACCGGTATGTCTATTGGGTTTTGTAATATGGTAATCGATATTTTGGGTATGTAGAAAGTCAGTTACGTTACCGGATTTGAATTCATTGTCAAAGACAAATTTTCTGATATTTCCTTTTATGGCGAGAAATTCTGT
Source organism: Hydrotaea diabolus (assembly GCA_963513945.1). NCBI lineage: Eukaryota > Metazoa > Arthropoda > Insecta > Diptera > Muscidae > Hydrotaea > Hydrotaea diabolus. The sequence goes on along the minus strand of OY740721.1, from coordinate 17,579,471 downwards.
AATTTTTTGAACAATTGTCCGGCTATTTCTATCCGGTAGATGGAAACAAATGACGTGTTTCGAGAACTTATCTATGAATATGATAAATGAGTGTTTGGAATTTGTGTATGTGTCAACGTGAAAAATGTCATTGACACCATTGGGGGTTTCTGAGTAACGAAACTTTGGTTTTATTGGATTTCTGTCGTATTTGGCTGAGGAACAAATAGAACAATTTCCTATAATCTTTTGGATCACAGTTTTCATGATTGGATTATATATTTGAAACTTAAGACCTTCAAATGTGGGTAAAATTCCCGAATGACCCGTTTCAAGCTTGTGAAAATGAGATATGTGAGTATTAAGACTATCCTCATCTTCAATATCAGTCGCTTAATAAGAGCATCTTACGAATTTCGTGAATATGCCTCAATGAGGGCTTTTTGAAGTTTACAATAGTTGTGGTCCCCGATTGTAGAGTATATGCCAATTTTCCCTTTGTTAACATGCCTTTGAATAATATTAGCTATATCCCCTTGGTCCAAATCTGATTTGTCAATAAAAATTCGTTTATTTCCAAAGACGGTTTTTAGTTCCTCATTTTTATGTCCTACAAGGATAATTTGTGTTTTAAACCTGTTAACGATTGTGTCAAGGTATGGGAAATCATCGTTCAGGTTCTCCTCCTGCGAGTGACATGTATCAACGTCCATTGAGTTATTGCAATCATGAATATTATCAGGATCAAGCGCATTAATTTCCCTTGTGTCAGCATTTATTCTACTAAGGAAATCAGCTATGTGATTACATTTACCCTTTATATATTCGATTTTAAAATTGTATTCCCCTAATTCAATTAACCATCTTTGGAGTCTTGGGCATATATATTTTCCCGAATATTTCGCTATCAACCATTTGAGTGGTTGGTGGTCGCTTTCGAGATCAAATTCTTTCCCATAGACGTAAGGTCTGAAGTATTTGATACCCCATACTATAGCCAACAATTCCTTTTCGATCGTGGAATAGTTTGTTTCGTGAACGTTAAGAGTTCTTGATGCGTATGCAATTGGATGACCTTCTTGTGTCAATACAGCACCTACTGCAAAGTTGCTAGCGTCGGTTGTTATCTTGAATTTTTTCCGAAAGTCCGGGTATCTCAATATGGGTGATTTTGTCACCATGTCCTTAAGTACTTGAAATGCTAGTATGTAACTCGGATCATTTATATTGACTGTTTCTCCTTTTCGGAGATATCTTATTATATATCTTATAGGTATTTTGGATCGTGGCTACGTTATCAAGATTAGGCTTAATTCCTTTGTCCGTCAAAACGTGCCCTAGGAAACGAGTTTCTTTCCTCAGGAAATCACATTTATCAATCTGAATTTTTAATTTTGCATCTCTTATTGCCTTAAAAATTAAACGTAGGTTATCTGTATGTTCCTTTAAAGAAGTGCTGAAGACCAAAATGTCGTCCATATAGATAACGCAAATTTTGTTGATAAACTTTCGAAGCACTGAATTCATTAGCCTTTGGAAAGTTGAAGGGGCATTTTTCAGCCCGAATGGCATACGGACGAATTCATAGTGGCCTTGAGGCGTAGAAAAGGCAGTTTTCTTCCTGTCCTCTTCTCTAACAAGGATTTGGTGAAAGCCTTTAGCCAAGTCAATTGTGGTGAAATATTGGGCATTTCCCAATTTATCCAATATAGCCGATAAATTTGGTATAGGAAATTTGTCGTCAACAGTGCTTTCATTTAATTTTCTATAATCGATGACTATCCTCCACTTTTTTACTCCGGAGTTGTCCAGTTTTTTGGGAACAATCCATAATGGACTATTGTATGGAGAATTGCTCTCCCTAATAATGTTTTGTTTAAGCATCTCCTGAATTTGGGTTTGTATTTCCTGTTCGTGGACTACAGGGTACCTATATATCTTTGAATAAATAGGTGTGTTGCAGGTTGTGATAATCTCATGACAAGTTTCTGTTGTCGCTGAGAGATCATCGCCGTCCTAATAGAAAATGTCCTTGAATTGTGACAAAACCTCGCTGATATGACGTTTCTCCTCCTCATTAAAATGAGGCAGGCTAAGTCTATCTGGAATTTTGTTCACTTCAACTTTTTCTATACCGCAAATTTCGTCATATAAAAAGGGCTCAATATTTTCTTCAAAAAATATTTTATTTCCAAACACATTGATAAATTTACTTGACATGTCTAATTTTGCCTTAAATGGGATCAAAAAATTTTGACCGATTATAGCGTCGTACTTCTCACTTTGGAATTTTATTATCCTCCATGTTAATGTACCTGTCGCTAAAAATTGTTTCGGGATAGGAGTAATCATCTCGTAATCGACCTTATCAACACCCGTAAGTGTTCGGTACAACAAAGGTTGATCCAATTTTTGTTTCGTATATGATTCCCTCAAAATCCCAGGTCTTATAATACTAGTATCTATAAGGCATCTGATATTCTGTCTACCTATTGTCAAAACAACTATGGGTAATCTGCATCGAGAGGCTGGTTTGTAAAATTTACTTCTGTGTGTTCCTGATTGTCGTTCTCAACGTTACCTATATCCATTGTATATTGGTTAGATCCTTGAGTATCAACACTCATATGGGATGTTTTTGTCTGACCCGATAAGTTTTCTCTAGTGGTCGTACCATAGTTGTACGTATCATATTTGCGATTACGATTCTGGTGATCGACCTGAGTATTTTTAAAGTTTTTCTGATAGGAATTATTATGATTTCCCCCTTGCATACTGATGGTTGATGGTTCTTTTATCATCTAACAGTCCTAGTCTGGAAAATCTTACGATTATATCTGTCATGGACTCATCACCTTTCAAATTTGCCCTTAGAGGCCCGTCGATCTTCCCTTATATAATATATACTAAATCTCTGTCTATACAAGAAGGTAAGTAAATTCCTGGTTTCTCAGGGTCAAACTCGTATATCTCAGTTAATTCAAACTTGGCTTTTTCAAATACACTAAATAATTCTCTAAGATTATTTACCTTAACCATACGGCAATTGTTGAATATTTCAGCATATGTCCGCCTCGGTTGTAGATGATGTTTGAGGGTATCCTTAACCTTTTGCCAGGTAGGTTTCAATCCAAGTTGTTTAAATAAAAATGCATTGTTACCGGCTATCTTCTCTTTCAGAATTATTTGGATGCCATATTCAATTAGACCGGTATTGTCACCGCATAGCATTATCGTTGACTCTACTGACGAGATGAATTGCATAAGGTTACCCGTTTCCAGTGGTTTCAACCTTCGAAATTGTTCCAATAAATCTCTAGGTGAAAGAAAATAATTATTAATTTGCTCATCTCTTAATACACTTTGATTTTGTTGCTGCTGCTGGTGTTGTTGGCGTTGTATAAATTCTTGTTGACGTTGCTGCATTAGATTTTCTTGTTGCACAATCACTTGTTCCAGTTGGACAATTTTTTTTTAGGTCTTCAATGTTTATTTCTTCGCCAATTTGGCGGTTTATATCAAAACTTTCCTGTCTTGACATTTTGTGTTTTTCTTTTTACAGTTGACTGACTTATCTTCAGATAAACCAAATTACTAAATTAATTCCGGTTCAAAACCGACTGCGCCAGTTATAACATAATAGTTTCCGCTCTCTTCAGAGAACCGAGAAATTAAAACACACCAAATTTACTTTAGTGCTCTTTATTCAAGATATGTCTACAGACTGGATAATTTTTCTTAAAAACGACTTTTTGTTTAATGAATATGTATACATTGACTACTCGATTATGATGAGTCTGCGAAAATGAATTGAGGCGATGTAGTTCAATAATCTCGTAGTCTAATTTCAGTTTTTAAATATTTTTCAACGATTATGCTGACATTGCTATTGTCAGCATAATCGTGGATATTAGGGTGAGGGTGCAAAACCGGCATATTAGGGTTGAGGTACGTAACTCGCGCGGACACCCAAGGTTTTCGTAGATACTGTGCTGAGGAAACGATAATCCTCCAAAATTTGTTACTAGCATCGTCTTTATTTCTGTAAATGTCACGAAATGGAAGTGTATTGTCAAATCTGGTTTAGCTATTTCTTTCAATTTACCTTTTATACTAGTGAGTAATATCTTCTGCGATGTCTCTTGTTACGTTGATATATTTGGTATTAAGTTGTCACTCGTAAAGGAATTTAAATATTCTCGTTCTCTGCCAAAATCTAGTGTTTGGGAAATATTTTTTTTTTGTTTTTTGCCCATTTTAGTCACTTTTAATTTTAATCAAATTTCAATCCCTTGTGTATTATGTTTATTATAAACATAATAATTATGTTTCCGGTTGTCACTACCACGATTCTAATGCTTTACAAGTGTTCAAATGAAATATTATAATTTCGAACTTCATAACCTGTATGAATATTCCGACAGAGGAGACTCAAGCTTTATTATTATAGAAGGATTATTGTCTAAAAGCTGCTACTAATTTTTTCTAAATGCGTTAATTGATATTTAAATGTTTCAGATTTTGTTTTCGTCAGTTAATTGATATATTTTTTATTTCTGAATATTGTCTAATCAGTTTTCCTTATTTATAAGTGCAAAGTGTAGCTAGTATCTCCAGTTACTCGTCCTATTTTCTATTAATTCGGATTTTATTACTTTTTTGCGTAAGGTATCCGTGCAAAAGATTGATCGGAATTATGGTTTAAAGTTTTGTGCAAATATGATTAATCTGATGCACCAAATACGAAGCCTTGAACTTGGACTTTTCTTCCTTAAGGGTATTAATAAATGCTATGTGTTTCGTTAAGTTAAAAAAAAAAAAACAAAAAATTGTATTGTATCCTGAAAGTTTCCTGCAGTAAACTCAAACAATTTTCATGGTCTAACCAGTGACCTTCGGTTCTGCGCATGTATTGGACTGGTTTCCAGCAATATCATTCACCAATACGTCCGTTGACTAAAAATACTTTTTACGTTTTAAAAATTGATTCCTAAAATGTGTAAGTGCTAATTTCTAGTCCTACATATATCAATTTCCGTTTCATTGTTTAACTTGTCAACCTTCCTCTGTTTTGCTTACTTTTTTTGTACATTGGTAGACCGTAATTGTAAATTAAATCGCTTAAGGACCTTTACGATTAAACAGTTTTCTAGTAGGGCACTTTATTCTGTCTTTGCTCTATATTAAAATCGCAATTTTCGCATTTTTAGATATCTTTGCTATTGCACCTTTTATATTGGGATAATAGTATAAATTCATCAATTTTCCATACGTTTCTTTAATTCTATGATGATTATTTTCATACTTGTGATGTCTCAATATTATTTTCATTGGGTTTTCAACAGTTTGGGACATTTGTAAAAAAGGACTGGAAATTTTAAAATGGCTGGTTTTATTGGAAAGGTTGAACTTTGTCACTTTATAATGAAATACAATATCAGTTAATGACTACCACAACTGTCTCGGCAGTATGTCAGCGGATCAACCCAATTTTTCAGTACATTTTCGATTCTGACGGGTCAAATTTTTTCAATGGCAACTTCGATTTTTGATTTCAACGCTTAAATTGTTTCTGGATGCTTTGTGTAATATTTATCTTAAATGGTCCCCACAGAAAATAATCCAAAGGGCTCAAATCACAGCTCCGAGGCGGTCAATTGACATCACAATTTCGGCTGATTATTCGAATTTTAAAAACAGTGCGCAAAATGTTAATGGTAGGATTGGCTGTGCGACATGTGGCCCCGTCTTCTGGAAACACAATGCCGTCCATGCAATTTCTTCAAAATTCGTTGAGCATTGCGCGGTTACGCTCAACGTTGACGGCGGCTTCTTGCTCATTTTCGAAGAAAAATTACCCAATGATGCTGCCATCCCGAATTCCACACCAAACAGTGATTAGTTGTGGATGCATTGGCTTCCCAGTGTGGCTTCTCTGAACTCCATATGCGGCAATTTTGCTTATTGACATATAATATATAAGTTTTTAAGTTTTATAAGTTTTAAATATTTCAAAAAATGTATGTTTCACATATTGATTATTTCTTCTTGTATTTCTGTTCTGGAACTTTACGTCTTCCTCTTTCTATATTCTCTTGAATATTTTCTTAAATATTTCCTTGTCGTTGTTATACATGCATAACTTTGTGCTATGTGTCTCTATTGTTTTAAACTGATCTTGATTTCCGCCGGTGTTTTTAACCCAACAGGCATTCTACGAGGGTCATAATTTATCCCGTGACTTTTCCGACTTCCTTCGTAGTTATAAATGCAACACTGTTCCCATTAAGTACCATCTGTTAACAGACCACTGTCAAATTTTGAGAGAGTTCCGTCATTTAGTATGTCTTTAACAAATGTTCAAAACAAAATGAAAAATGTGAATTTCGAGTAAACCAAGAAAAGCTAGATACATACTATGGAGCCTTTGCAACATCGATTTCAATGGTAAAAAGTGGTTTATTAGCTTTCGTTGTGGTCGCACAAATACAAATGATGCTGAACACTCTGGACGGCCAGTTAAGGTCAATACACTATAATATTTCGAAAAAATATACGTCATGATTTTAGCCGATCGAAGGGTTAGAGTGCATGTGATTGTTGATGCCATACGCATTTCTCATAGCAGTGTGGTTTCGATTTTTAATGTTCAGTTGGGATTAAGTAAGCTGTCTGCAAGATGCGTGCAGCATATTTCCCAATTGGCCATTAACGTAATTGTGTGACAACTTTAACGGATTGTTTGGGGTTTATTAACTGCAAATAGAATGAATTGCGGTGAAATCTGGAGACGAAGTAGCAGTCTAAACAATGGGTTTCTCCAAGTGAAGCGGTTCCGAAGAAGGCCAAGGTGACTTTGTTGGCAATAAGATGATGGCAACAGTTTTTTGGGATGCACGCGGTATAATCCACATCGATCCTTCAAAAGGGAAAAACAATAAACGGCGAATATTATGCCATCTTATTGGACCGATTTAACGGGGATTGAAGAAGAGTACCCCATACGGCCAAGTAAATAGTTCTTTGCCATCAAGATAATGCAAGGGTGCACAATTGAGCAGTCTCAATGGCAGAATTGCAATAGTTGGGATACGATCGTATAACCGCATTAATTTTCTGTAGTCAATGTTTACCCTCTATTTTCTCGGTAGGTAACACCTTGCACTTCTCTTGTGAAACTACCCAAGTGGTTGCGTTATAAGGTGAAGCGATTTGTCTGGTGATACACAGCTCTAGCATTTCGCTATTCACTTTCTTCCTATGCCTTTCTGGATATATACGTTCTAGAGTATACTCCTGTGGCAAACTTCATTCGTGAAGGACAGATCGTTCCCTTTTCTATAAAGTAAATCTTTTTTTCTGCATTATCTTCTAATAGCTTCCTGTTTTTCTATATTTATGCTGGATTCATAGTTGATCGTTAAATCTCAATTTAAATTATATATCTTGGTGACACAACTCTGCTAAATTTTTATTCTGATTTCTAACTGATTTTCATCGTCGCCTTAAAAAAGGATCTCTTGAATATCTGACACTAACATAATCCAATTTAGCATTGTGCTCTTTGTCCCCATTTATACGATGCAACTTTAATTGAGACAATTTTTAAGATCCCCTTACGATAATTTGTGTGTTCGTAATAGCTTTTTCTGTCATTCTGTGATTTATTCGTCTTTAACTTCACACTACGAAAAAGACAAAACGAATTGACAGTAAGGGTGACCAGTTGCATTTATCATACACTGAATGGTTTTTTGGAAAGGCCGATCAACTAAAGGAACACACAGAGGTAATTGTTTTATGCGCATTTCTCAAAAACAAGATGCACTAATACTGAATATATTTACAACGTATTCTCTGTATTTCAGAATTAATAGCTTGTGTGAGAGTGCACGCAGATATTCTGGGGACTACAGCGATACGGGTATTTGTAATTTTGAGTGCATTAGAAGCATGTGCTTGGTTTGTATTTATTGTATGTATGCAATTTCCTTCAGTATGTTTATTTATTTTAAGTAGAGTTGAGTATAGTTTTTAGTAAATAAATGAGTTCTTTCAAAACCATCGAAGTGTTTGGTTGTTTGATCTTCGCTCCGTTTCCATATGTCCATGTCGGTTGGTATTGCTCAAGCTAAAGAATAAGAATCTTCAGGCATATTTCTATTTAGATATCAATTTATTTGTATCGGATGTTGATAATTTCACTCATATAATAGTTTTGCTAAGTCTGTTGTGATATGTCCATTGCTTTCTGGCTGCCAATGTTGTATAGGTTGTTGTTGCCATCGATACTGCTGATGTTATTGTCATCGATACTGCTGTTGCTTTAGACACTGATTAGGTTGTCGTTGCCACGGATGACGTTGTTGTTGTCACCAATGAGGATGCGGATATCACTGATCTAATTGTTATCCTGTCTGTGGGGTGTGCATCCTTTGTAGAAATTGAATATTATTTTGTTGCATATAATTCTAGTAATTTTGAGAAGTTTTGTTCTTCTGGCCAGTAATTTGTGGGTTAATATATTCGTTTTTTGAGGTTGTGTTAATAAAAACGACCATTGCAAATTCGTGCACTGCGCGTTTTAAAAATATTTACAGCTTTTGTGGTTTTGAGCAATTTCGGTTTATGTTCCCTCCGTTGTATGGCGTGGATTAAGCATAGATAGTTTGGATTAGGCGTAATTATGTTTAGCTCATTTGTTTTATTTCGGTCTGTTACTCTTACACATTGAACAGGGATTAAACCGGCTCAAGACCTCTTGCTTCTATATTTAAATAGAAGACAAGTTTTTAACAAAATGGCAAAGTGACATTGATTTTCGTGGCTGCACACTACTTTTATCATGATTTCGGGTCCGTGACAACCCTCTTCAGAAAGCCCTGCTGCAATTGTTGAAAGTAAAACCGAACTCTATAAGGCCAGGCTCTCCCCAAACGAATGAGAACTACTGTTGTAAACCTTACTTTTCAAGATTTCTTCACACAATTGCCCACGAAAATACAACTTACTCTTGCCACCTCTAAAGAGACTCCACATCGAGAGCCATCAATAGATTTCTTTTACAGCGTGTGTGTGTTGTAAAAAAAGTTTAGATGACTATGTCAACTTGTGTGCCGTGCCGTGCATGTACGTATGTTTAACTCGTTTGTTTTATTTCGGTCTATTGCTTTTAAACATTGAACAGGGACTTAACCGGCTCAAGACCTCTTGCTTCTATATTTAAATAGAAGACAAAATGGCAAAGTGACATTGATGTTCGTGGCTGCACACTACTTTTATCATGATTTCGGGTCCGTGACAACCTTCTTCAGAAAGCCTTGCTGCAAATGTTGAATGTAAAACCGAACTCTATAAGGCCAGGCTCTCCCCAAACGAATGAGAACTACTGTTGTAAACCTTACTTTTCAAGTTTTCTTCACACAATTGCCCACAAAAATACAACTCACTCTTGCCACCTCTAAAGAGACTCCACATCGAGAGCCATCAATAGATTTCTTTTACAACGTGTGTGTGTGTGTTGTAAAAAGAGTTTAGTTGACTATGTCAACTTGTGTGCCGTGCCGTGCATGTACGTATGTTAAGCTCGTTTGTTTTATTTCGGTCTGTTGCTTTTACACATTGAACAGGGATTAAACCGGCTCAAGACCTCTTGCTTGTATATTTAAATAGAAGACAAGTTTTTAACAAAATGGCAAAGTGGCATTGATTTTCGTGGCTGCACACTACTTTTATCATGATTTCGGGTCCGTGACAGCCCTCTTCAGAAAGCCTTGCTGCAATTGTTGAAAGTAAAACCGAACTCTATAAGGCCAGACTCTCCCCAAACGAATGAGAACTACTGTTGTAAACCTTACTTTTCAAGTTTTCTTCACACAATTGCCCACGAAAATACAACTTACTCTTGCCACCTCTAAAGAGACTCCACATCGAGAGCCATCAATAGATTTCTTTTACAACGTGTGCGTGTGTTGTAAAAAGAGTTTAGTTGACTATATCAACTTGTGTGCCGTGCCGTGCATGTACGTATGTTTAGCTCGTTTGTTTTATTACGGTCTGTTGCTTTTACACATTGAACAGGGATTAAACCGGCTCAAATTTTAAAACATAATAACAATTCCCCGATATTGTGAATTCCTGAAATATTCGTAAATACTGTGCTGAGAAAACGATAATCCTCCAAAATTTGTTACTAGCATCGTCTTTATATCTGTCCATGTCGCGAAATGGAAGAGTATTGTGAAAGCTGGTTTAGCTATTCCTTCCAATTTACCTTTTATACTAGTGAGTAACATCTTCTGCGATGCCTCTGGTTACGTTGATATATTTGGCATTAAGTTGGCAAGAGCACTCGTAAAGGAACTATAACTATTCTCGTTCTCTGCCTTAATCTGGTGTTTGGGATACATTATTTACGTTATTTTTTCGCATTTTATTCACTATAGATTTTAATTAAATTTCAATCCCTTGTGTATTATGTTTATTATAAACATTAAAATAAATATGTTTCCGGATGTCGCTACGGCGATTCTAATGCATTACAAGCGTTCAAATGAAATATTATAATTTCCAACTTCTTTTTCTGTAAGAATATTCAGGCAGAGGAGACTCAAACTATATTATTATAGAAGGATTACTGTATAAACGCTGCTACTAATTTTTTCTAAATGCGTTTATTGATATTTAAATGTTTCAGATTTTGTTTCCGTCAGTTGTTGAATTGATATATTTTTTATTTCTGAATATTGTCTAATCAGTTTTCCTATTTTATTAGTGCAAAATGTAGCTAGTATCCCCAGTTCCTCGTCTTACTTTCTATTTATCCGGATTTTACTTTGGGTTATTGCGTAAGGTATCCGTGCGAAAGGTTGTTAGGAATTATGGTTTAAAGTCATGTGCAAAGATGATAAATTTGAAGCTCCAAATATGAATCCTTGAACTTGGAGGGTATTAATAAATGGAGGTATTAATAAATGGTGTGTGTTTCGTTACGTTAAAAAAACAAAAAATAATTTTGTATCCTGAAAGTTTTCTACCTGTTCAATATGCAGTAAACTGAAATAATTTCCATGGTCTAAACCTTCGGTTCTGCGCATTTACTTGACTGGTTACCAGCAATATCATTATCATCCACCAATACTTCCGTAGACCTTAAATAGTTTTTACGTTTTAAAAATTGATTCCTAAAATGTGTAAGTGCTTATTTCTAGTCCTATATTAATTTCCGTCCAATTGTTCAACTTGTCAACCTTCCTCTGTTTTGCTTATTTTTTTGTACATTGGTAGACCGCTGATACTCCTGATATACTCGATAATCCAAAGTAATTAAGCCATGTCATTCTTTTCCTCACGCTTTTTGTAAAATCGGAATTTTTTAGTTAGACTACTGTAGAACCTCCCAATATCAAAATTTTTTAGTATGTCTATTTGGAGTTGGTAAATCCAATATAATATTTTTCTGTCTAGAAAATCATTACATGAAACAGTTGTTAATTCTGTCTCATTGTGTTTTACAGGAATTGCTGGACCTCCATTTAATCAAACGTAATTGAAAATTAAATCACATAAGGACCTTTTCGATTAAATTGTTTTCTAGTACGGCACTTTATTCTGTCTTTGCTCTATATTAAAATTGCAATTTTCGCATTTTTAGATATCTTTGCAATTTCACGTTTCATATTAGGATTATAGTATAAATAAATTCATCAATTTTTGAGACGTTTCTTTAATTCTATGATGATTGTTTTCATACTTGTGATGTCTCAATATTATTTTCATTAGGGTTTCTACGGGGTGGGAAATTTAAAATTTGAATCGGCTGTAAAAAGGACTGGTAATTTTAAAATGGCTGGTTTTATTGGAAATGTTAAACTTTGTCACTTTATAATGAAACACAATATCATTTAATGACTACCACAACTGTCTCGGCAGTATGTCAGCCGATCAACCTAATTTTTCAGTACATTTTTGATTCTTACGGGTCAAATCTTTTCAATGGCATCTTCGATTTTTTATTTCATCGCTTAAATTGTCTCTGGATGGTTTGTGTAATATTTATCCTAAATGGTTCCCCACAGAAAATATGCCAAAGGGCTCAAATCACACCTCCGAGGCGGTCAATTGAGATCACAATTTCGGCTTATTATTCGAATTTCAAAAACAGTGCGCAAAATGTTAATGGTTGGATTGGCTGTGCGACATGTGGCCCCGTTTTCTTTAAACAAAATGCCGTTCATGTAATTCCTTCAATTTTGGAAACAAAAATTCGTTGAGCATTGCGCGGTTACGCTCAACGTTGACGGTAACGGCGGCTTCTCGCTTATTTTCGAAGAAAAATTCCACAGCAAAAAGTGACTAGTTGTGGATGCATTGACTTCCCAATAGTCAAGTGTGGCTTCTCTGAACACCATATGCGGCAATGTTGCTTATTGACATAACAACCGAGTTAAAAATGAGCTTCATTAAAAAACAAGATTTTTGGGTAAAATTCTTTAGTTCCTGTCAAACAATCTTCAACTCATCGGGTGAAGCGAGAACGCATTGGATGGTGTTCCGTTATGACATGACAAAATTTAACCTTTCCAATAAAACCATAAATTTGAAATAAATTATGGGTACTCTTTTACAGCAGATTCAAATTTAAAATGTTAAATCGCCTACACTATAAAATACTCGTAACAAATCAGTTGTCGTCCGTCTCTTGAAGAAAACATATCTTATAAAGTAGCTAACACCCCTTATTTCTTGCTTTTCATTGATATTTAAATTCTGAATCCTTAGTTGTCTTATAAGTTCCAATTCATATAGGTACTATTCTGGTAAATATTCTACCCTGATTTTTATCTTCATCAAAAATCAGAGGGATCTTTTGATTATCTAACACTAACATATTATTTCGAAATGTAGGGCTGTGAAACAGTTATGGTTTTATTAGGTATGATCGCTTCTTGAGTAATTTTTAATTGACATGATGCGGTTTTTTTTATTAATATTGGTATTCCTTACTTTTAAATGCCTTTGAAATGACAATAGGCCAGATCATCCAATTAAAAATATTGCCAGACCCTTTAAGTAATTTTATAAAATTACCTTTAAAGTACGGAAAATTTAGTACTGTTTATCGTTCTTATGTAACTCTTTGCGACACAATGCTATTTTCCATTGTAATCTTTAAAATGTGCCAAAATGTTTCATGTAATATTTTGATGGTAACACAATACTATTGTTGGGTACATGATTGTGGCACAACAATATTATGATCCTCACAACAATAGTACGATTCATACACAACCATACTGTAATTCCCACAACCATATTATGAGTCACACTCAACCATACTATGATCCCCACAACCATATTATGAGTCACACTCAACCATACTATTATACACAAAACCATATTATATTATACTCACAACCATATTATCTTTATCATACAACCATTGCATGATCCTCACAACCATAATATGATTCACACGCAACCATGTAATGATCCATAATATGATCCTCAACTTTATTTTTTAGGATTGGGATTTTTATTCAACATTAGAGATTTTTATTAAGCTTATTTTAAATAGGTTCATAGACAGAATTGAGAAATTGTTTTTATTGAACTTTTTATTAAAGAAACAAAAATATATATTTAAAAAGCAATCGAAAAGACTTTCGATTGGTGATTGCTAAGGGGAATGCATCTTTACCAGCCGCACCAGACCCCAAATGATGAACGCGATTAAACCATGATCAATGATTATATACTTAAGTGTAGGCAGATGTTAAATAAATGAGAACCAGTCGACAGTAAAGTATTCCACCGAACAAAGAAAACACAATAAAAATCCTTCAAACTGTCTTCCGATTGTTGTTATCAAAAAAAAAATACACACATACATACATGCATTGCCTTTAAAACCTGTTATGCTTTGTTCATATTCTCAACCATACGGTATGATTGTTGTAATTATATTATTGTTAACGTAAATCTTTAACAAGAATACTTTTGTCGCAACAACAATATTTATATGCTTGTTAAAACCATATTTTCATTTCTAAATTTGGCAATAATAGAGTTGTTACATTTCAACAATATTTATATTGCCGCAATCATACTGTTGTTAAAATAAAATTCAAAAAACAATACAATGGTTGAACATGATTTTATTGTAGAGAACATATTATATCTTTTCTCTGCGTGTATATTCTATTCCATCCCTTTAACTTAAAAAATAACTGTTTCCTCTTTTAGGCCCTTTTGGCCGTTGCGTCCGTCCCTGTCCTCACCCATAACTGCAAAATTACTCTATATTTGGATGTGTAGCAAAAGTTGCTAAAATCGGAGTACCGATATATTCACATACTTTTGATCGCTCGTTTTGACCATGCGGTACGTTTTTGGGGTCACATGAGTCAAAAAGGCTAGCAACAATGCATTTTTTGAGGTATTTAGTGTGTCCTAACTAACAATGCCAATATTACCCATTGTCAGTTCACAACAAATTATTATTTGTAAAGCAATGTACAATCCCATTATGTCAATCAGTGAACATGGACGTACGGGTGTTAAATAGCAGTAACATTTGCTATACATATTCTATATTGTTTTTGCTATTTGGATGACAGGTCCGAAATTCGCCCCGTTTTCACATTGACCTATCGGTATTGAAAATAAAAAATACTTAAAAATTCAAAATCACATTATTTTTTTAAAATCTGGGTATAATTTATAGCCGTACAAAGATTTCCAAAAAAACCTGCAATTGGGGTTTCAGTCTGACTTAAGCATTATTAGTATTTTTGATATTATAAGGTTGTTTTTTTTCCTTTACGTACTAGTGTGTACGTATGTCGATATGCCACTCCATGAATTGTAAAAAGTGTTTTAAAACTGCTTAAAAAATGTTGATGATGTGACAAGGTTCAATGGTAACCAACCATCGTTAAATATGCACTCTAATTGGGTCATAATATCCAAGCTCAGCAAATAGTGTCCTCTTATCTGAGGCTCGCAGATAATGAGAGTCTTAAGCTAAATTTATTGCATTGATCATATAACATCGAAAAATCAATTTGTGAGAAAATTTTATTGTTTTTGGTAAAATCGGTTTCATATATATATGGAGAGTGTGAATTAAGACGAAACAAATTTCTAAAATTTCAACAGTGCCAGCCCTTGGCACGAAAAACTTACTGTGAAAAACTCAAGGGTAGTTGTAATAAGTGGCATTTGGACCTAAAAACAGAGAATCAGATGATCATGTGTGTGGTAGCTATATTTAAACTTTAACCGATTTTCTACAACTTCAACAACGTTGTTCCTTGGCCTAAAAAACGTATTCGTGCTAAGTTTTATAAACATTGGATGGATGATGTGGCTTCTAAAGCTCAAAACAGAAAAAATGGATGAATATATATTTGGGAGCTTTATCTTATTTTGAATTAGTTTTCTTTTAAAGTCATCGGCCTTTGTTCCAAAAAACAAACGTGTGCCAGATTTCATTATGATTGGATGTAGTATATGGCTTCTAGTTTATAAGCTATAAAATATGATGAACATTTTCTTTAATTTTCATAGTCTCCTTTCTTGGTCCCAAAAACTAACTTTTGTCAAATTTCGTCATACTGGCGTTTTGCGCCTCCTCGTGCAATCCATCTGAAATAAAAATCAAATCTCATACAGCATCATGCTCAACCACTCGGCCAATTTTGACCAAAATAAAGTTTTCAGAAACATAACATAATTTTATTATCAAACTTAACGTCCATTACGGATTAAAATTATAAAAAAAACAAATCAATAAAAATCATATCCTATGAAACAATTCTCCATACGAATGCCAACTGTCGCATTCCATATATGTACATAAAAACATTTTTTAAAAGAGCAAAAACAAACATTTAATCGCTTGCCAACATAATACACATTGCTCGGTACAGTAATTTCTCTCCAATTACTTTCTCCAATAAAACGATATCACTTCTATCCAGTGACATTTTAAAAACAGCAACCTCTATGTGGTTAATAATCCCAACAATCACTTTCATCCAGTGATACTTCAGCGCCTCTATCCGGCACAAACAATTAATACCACCTCTATCCGGTGATATTATTTTCAAATTCACACCATTGTCTCTATCCAGCAATGCAATCACCACCGACCTCAACAATGCGTATTTTATCCTTGCTTTTAGTTTACATTAATCATACAATATACAATATTAACAAAAAAAACTCAATTATTTAGCTCTTCATCATTATCATCGTCAATTTCAACAGGGATGTAACCTTCTGGCATTCGCCATATGCGATCGTGAGCATACTTGTACGTTCGGTTACAACTTAAAGACATAACTACATATCGGTCACCATCCAAAACTTCTGTCACCCTTGTACTTTGGATCAAGCTTTGCCTGATTGCGTTCCTTGCTTTGTAATAACACCAGGTCACCTACAACAAAATTGTCCAATCTTGCCTTAGTACTATCAAATCTTATTTTATCATAGCAAGCATTCTTATCATAGCAAGCATTCTTCTCTTTACAAACAGCCTAATTTCGAACCTCATCAAGGTTTACCAAAAGTTAAACTGCACCAGACACCAATATTTCTGTAGTTCTATCTACTATACCTATAAGCAATTCCAAGGGACTATGCTTGATTACACGACTTTGGGCACAATTTAATGCTAATTGATCATCAAGAAGAGCATCCTGCCAGGCGCGATTACTTGTCTCAACTGTAGTTAGCATATTCTTCAACGTAATCATTACACGTTCAAGTTGACCGTTCGCTCGAGCGCTACCTGTTGCGATCATATGTAAATTCATATTGTGTGAACTAAAAAATTCCCTAAATTCTCAGCTCGCGAAACTGCGACCTTGATCAGCAACAACTCTTATTGGGACACAAAATAAAGAGATATCATGCCGCAATGCTACTAAGTGTATCTATGTTAATTGTATGATGCAACAAAACGTTTTTTGTGAACGCGCCAATCAGTATTTGGTACTTAAATAATTTATTTATTTAATTGCAATTTAATATAACTTAGCTCTAAACAAAATACTTTTATTAGGAAAGATGCTCATCAAAAGTGTCTCCGTTATAGAGTTGCCAGATCTTTTTAGCAACTCAACACACTCCGCCACAGTGGCCGCCAGAAGGCTCAAGCCTATTCCCTGAATCTGGAAGGGCATTTGATGGTCCGACCAGTTCTTGTGCGTTAAGCCTGATATTCATGATGTGGTAGAGTTTCTGAGATACCTCCACTCTAGATGGCTGCATCTCTGACGCTTCCAAATAAGCGTACGATCTACATAACGGGCCTTCCCCGTACATCAATTAAGAAATATTTATCATACCGTTCCTTTACTTTAAATGGTCCTTCATAAGGTGCAGCACACGTAGCCTTCACAAAATCGTTACGAATGAAAACGTGAGATGATGTGTTCAAGTCCTTGTGTATAAAAGGTTTTTCCTTTACGTGCCAGGCCGTTTGAGTGCGAACCATATCATGCATAATGCGCCGTTGATTTTCTTCAAATTCGATATGATCTCGGTTGTTTGTACAATACCAGTAAATCGGCAGGCAAACGTATATTCCAGCCGTATACAAGTTCTGCAGGCGATCAGAATGATTGGAAGGCGATCAACCCAATTCGTCATGTCGCTGCATTTTATAGCTGCCTTCAGCGTTCGGTGAAATCTTTCTATTATGCCGTTCGATTGAAGATTTTAGCAAGTAGTCATACAATGATTTACAGCTAAAATTTTGCAAAGTTCCTAAAATAAGGCGGATGTAAATTGCGTACCCTGATCGGAAGTAATCCGTAGCGGCACACCAAATCTAGATATCAATCCTGTGATTAACGCATTTGCACATGCCGGTGCTGTCATTCCTTCCATTGGAATCGCTTCGGTACATTTAGTGTATCGATCGATTATGGTTAACAAATACTTAAAACCTCTTGATGGCGAAAATGGACCCACAATGTCCACATTAATATGTGCGAATCGCTCATCAGATGGCAAGTATTTCTGAAGTTCGGCTTTAGAATGACGATGAACCATACTTCTTTGACATGCTGTGCATGTTTTAGCAAAATTTGCACAATCGCATCGAAAGCCTGGCCACACAAAGCGATCCACCATTAAAAATTAAAAAATTGTTTACGTAAATCCTTTGTAATAAAAGGGCGCGTGTCGTTGTGACGTGTCACAATAAATAGTACCAGATAATCCGGGAAAAGATATTGGGTGGAGAGCGAGTGAGACTTCACCCGTCAGCAACTTGATAAGCTACTCATCATTTCTTTGCGAGTCCATTAGACGCCCGTATAAAGAATCCGCAGATATCGCATCGATTCGGGACAGGTGATCCGCTATTTAATTTTTTTCTCCACATATATATCGGATGTCGGTCGTAAACTGACTGATAAATGACAGGTAATTTATTTGGCGGGGCGAAGCTCTTTCTGCCCTTTGTCTGAAAGCAAATATGAGCGGTTTGTAGTCAGTCTCAATGTAAAAGCTTCTACCTTCCAATAAGTCTCGAAAATGATCAACGGCAAGATACATTGCAGTGGGCTCGCGATCTGCTTTGCCATTTATTATCTGGTGTAAAGCGGCACCTGCGGCTACATTCGAAGCATCAGTAACCAAAACAAGTGGAGCGGTCATTTTAGGATGTGTGAATGCTACAGCTTTCTTCAGCAACTTCCGACATCTTTCAAATGACATCAAAGCTGTGTCTGACCATAAAAGTGCAGTTTTATCATTACGCTTATTTCCTGGCGTCATTTCATTTAAAGGAATTTGAATTTCGGTCGCGTGCAGAAAGAACATTCCATAAAAGTTAATTATCGCAAGGAATCCTTTAAGTTCCTTCACTGTTCCGGGGCGTTTGCATTTCATAATAGCTTCTGCGCGTAAGTTAGTAGGGGAAATTCCCCGTGATGTAACTCTGCGCCTAAGGAAATCTATCTCCGTTTTGCCAAATACACACTTTGATATATTAATCGAAAGATTGTGCTGCTGAAGCCGACTAAAAACTTCTTTCAAATGTCTTTCGTGTTGTTCAACATTGTCTGACGCTATACATATGTCATCCATATAGGGAAATGCAAAATCGAGGCCACGAAGTACTTCGTGGATTAGACGCTGAAAAGTTTGTGCAGCATTCCTCAGGCCAAAAGTCATCTGGGTAAACTCGAACAGTTGTTGTTAAATGGCGTTGTTATAGCAGTTTTTGGTGTATCGTCCGGATTAATGGGGATCCGATGAAATGTTTTGCAAAGGTCTACCTTTGAAAATAACTTTTTGCCATAAAGTACTCCAGCAAAATCGCGAAGAAATGGCAAAGGATATATATGCGGAGTTGTCAATGCATTTAATGACCTGTAGTCCCCACATGCACGCCACGATCCATCAGGCTTTTTCACCATATGTAGCGGGCTACACCAGTTTGATTTTTATGGACGGCAAATTCCTGCTTGTAATAAAACATCAAACTCTATTTTGGCAGTAGCTAACTTTTCAGGTGACAAACGGACTCTTGCTGAAGAGGGTGAACCTGCAGTCTCAATATAGTGCACCACCTTTTAATTTGGCTGTACCCCCGGTGGCGCAACCCTTAAGATGTTAGGAAACCCTCTAATTATGTTGGCGAAAGGCGCAGACTTAGCAATGAGATGTGTTGATGATTGTGTACTATCGATGGTACACAATTTTTTGCGTGTGATGTTCGTGTCGGCACAAATAAGTCGCCTGCCGTTGACATCAACCAGTAAATTATAATATTGTAAAAAATCCTCACCTATTATTCGCAAGGTAACATCGGCAACAAGAAATGTCCAGGTGAATTTTTTTTAAGACCAAGATCAAGTTCTCTTTTTACTTCTCCATATACTTTAATAGGCGAACCATTGACTGCGTAAAGGCGAGTTGTAGTCATGTGTATTTTTTGTGTTATTTGAAGGTGGTAAACATGATACCTCTGCGCCGGTATCAATAAGAAATTTGGTTTTAGTTAATCTTTCTTGAATGCATAGTCTATCAATGTTCGCTGTAGATAGTTACTCCTTCACATGTACAGTCCTTTTTTTACTCCTTCCAGTCACTTTTTCCACTCAATTTTCTAGTCGCGCCATTGTTTTCCAAGGGATAACCATCTTAGGAATAGAATGCAATTCGGCTTGAATCCTCTCCGAGTGAGACTTGGAAATCTTACATGTCATGCAGTTATCCACAAATTTTGACATGTTTTCGAACCAATAATTCTCGTACACTTCCTCCAGAGTATTCTCATAGCGCAAGCGCATCGGTTCTTCGTGGGTGTTATTGATAACTGACCATCGTAGCGACTTAGGAATTAGTGGTAAGTATCGTGATCTAACATTGCATTGTATCTTCCGAAGAAGAACTCCAGATCGAATGTCATAAGTCTGAGATATGGCATCATTAAGCCTCCCCTCGCTTAAATCTGACATAAGATTCACAATTTCGTAGTCACGCAGTTGTTCTGCCAAAAGCCAATTACCAGATAGTTCAGCTTTGTTAACGATTTTGGGCTTAACCCTTTCGCACACTCTATCAGATGAAGGCAGTGAATTCCTTGAAAAGATGTCCGCATGACACATGCTGTTCCCTTTTCTATAAACAACCTCAAAATAAAATGACTGTAAGAAAGCCCACTACCTATGCAGCCGAGGAGTAAGATCACGCTTCCTATGTACTACGCCCGTGTAAATAGTGTCGATAATGCTTAATCGTAAGGACAACAGCTAGGGTGTCCAACTCGTAAGAGTGGTACTTAGACTCAGCGACTGAAGTTCGCTTGCTAAAGTAGGCAACCACAAAACTTTTCGCATCTCTCCTCTGCATTAAAACAGCACCATATGCATTAGCACTAGCATCCGTGAGGAGTTCCGTTGGACATTAAGGATCAAATATTGCCAAAATATAACTGTATGGGAACTATTTCTAAATTTTAACCGATTTTCTTTGATTTTCATAGCATCCTTCCTTGGTCCAAAAAACTAACTTGTGTCAAATTTCTTCAAGATGGGATGTAAGATGTGACTGCTAGTGCTGTAAACATAAAAATATGATGAGGTGGGAGGTATATCTATATGTCGGGTTTTCATTCATTTTGAATTGATTTTTATTGATTTTAAATCAAACTTCAAAAATTATATGTTATTTTATTTATTTTTGAAAATTAAAATGAGGCAGTCTCGAACTCACCACTACTTGCTTACCCTTCTATATTTGTTCTACCTTTTTCTCTCCAGTAGTGCCAGACGATTCCATTGAAGCTTTGACGTAAGAGTTAGCGCTGGAAATTTTATATAAAAATACAGCCAGTGTTGAATCCATAATCCAACAATAGTTTAAAGGTTTGATCCTATATTCATTTCTATATTATTTTCATATTTTTCTATTATATTTTGTTTCATATCTTTAAGTTTAAAGAACCCTTAAGTTTCTAAAGTGAATTCGCCTAAAATGGCCTCTATTGGCCTTACTTACATTGAATTACTCTCTCTTTCTCTTTCTTTCTCTAAATCAGTGTAATATGACCTCTTGGGGCCACCTTAGCTTTAGTTTACAATTTAGTTTCCATCAACTCATCAGACAATAAAGACGAACCGCTACCTATTAGAAGTAATTCCGGTTGGTCTTTTTATTTGTTTGAAACGACCAGCTGGAACCCCCTTTTCTATGAACTCAGAAACCAGAGGGTGAAGAGTTCATCAGCCAGTACTACGACACGGCCATACTGGCGTTTCGCACGTCCTCGTGCAATCCATCTGAAATCACATACAGCATCTTGCTCAGCCGCTCGGCCAATTCTGACCAAAATAAATTTTTCAGAAACATAACATAATTTTATTATCAAACTTAACGTCCATTAAGATTTCAAATTATAAAAAACAAATCAATAACAGTCGTATCCTATGGAACGTTCTCCATACGAATGCCATCTGTCGCATTCCATATACATAAAAACATTTTATAAAAGAGCAAAAACAATCATTTAATCGATTGTCAACATAATACACATTGCTCGGTTCAGTAATTTCTCACTTACACTTCTCTCCAGCAACGTCTATCTGGTTACTACTCCCAACAATCACTTCCATACTACTACAGACTCTCTATCCGGCACCAACATTTAATATCACCTCTATCCGGTGATATTAATTTCAAATTCACAAATTCACCACCGAACTCATTCATTGAAAAGAAGTCCGCATGACACATGCTGTTCCCTTTGCTATAAACAACCCCAAAATCGAATGCCCGCAAGAAAGCCCACCACATATGCACCCGAGGAGTAAGATCAAGCTTCCTGCGCGCTACGCCCTTGTAAACAGTGTCGAAAATTCTTCATCGCATTGACAAAAGCTAGGGTTTCCAACTCGTATGAGCGGTACTTTGACTCAGCGACCGAAGTTCGCTTGCTTAAATAGGCAACCACAAAACCTTTCTCATCTCTCCTCTGAATTAAAACAGCACCATATCTAATAGCACTAGCATCCGTGTGGAGTTCTATTGGACATGAAGGAACAAATATTGAAAAATCTAGGGACAAACTTCCTAAAGTATGATGCAAGTCCTATAAATGGTCGTTATTAAGAAACCGTCTCGGGTGGAGGCAGAGCTGTCAAGGCCTCAATCTTTCTAGGGTTCGGTTTTACCCTTCCAGCGCTGACTTCGAAACCAAGGTATTGTACTTTCTACTTAAGAAAAGAACATTTTCCCAGATTCAGTGAGAATTCCTTGTCGGTGAGCACCTTGAGTACAATACGGAGTCTCTTTAATGCTTCTTCAGCATAAGTAGCTACAAGTAAGATATCGTCCATGACAACAAACGAGTTAACTAAATCACCTAAATCATTCATTACCGCACATTGGGAAACCGATCGCGCATCCCTAAGTCCAAATGGCATTGTCAGAAACTCATATTTAGGTGTTACTCAGGTGTTACGAAAGCTGCGTATTCAATCGAGTCAGAATGGATAGGTATTTGATGGAATCCTGAAGCCATGTCTAAGCTCATGAAAAAGTTGGAACGATGCAACACATCAATTTAATCCGCGATCAGTGACAACGGAAATCTGGCCGGAATGGTGTTGTCGTTAAATTCCCGAAAAACTGCACACATGCGGTTAGAACCTTCTTCTTCACAAGAAGTATGGGGCTTGCAAAAGGTGATGAACTAGGACGAATAATACCAGAATCTAGAAGTTCATTAACTCTGTCTCCAACAATACAGCGTTTCTCAGTACTTAATCGATATGGACACCTTGTGAGGGTCCTTTAACCGTATTTGCATCGGTGTTGCGTTAGCCCGAGAGTTAGGAATTCCGGTAACAAAATTTCGTCCAAAAAAATACAGATATCTATCAACCTTGGCCTTAGGTCCTGGGAAATGTCAGTATCAATTAAATCCAAATTAATATACAAATTTGCAACTTATTGATACTTGAATTAGCGAACATTCTGAGCCAGAATCATAAAAAAAACAAATTTCTCACCAAAATGATTAAATTTTCCAGCAGGTACACCGACCTTTACTGCCGACCAATATCAGCAGTAAAGGATAGACGATGCATACCCGGTCAAACCGAGAGAGTTGGGCCAACACTGTTGATACAGCTACTTCCTTAACCGGCAAGTTTTTTCATCTAGTCATCAGGGTGGCAGCATATGCGGATAAGCATTCCCCGTCCTTAGGTCGGCTGTTGTTCAAATTATTCAAAAATGAAGCAGTGGTTTCCGGACAGTCATACCTCGCAGAGAAAATATCCTTAAATTCTGCTCAGGTCATTTCCGGATAAGATACTTGAGTCAGCCAGATAGAAGCTTGTCCTTTGAGAGCTCGACTAAGAATATTCATTAAAGATGATTTTGCTTGCGACTGATGGGTTAAATTCGGACAAGCACGTATCAAAACTGGAGGATGGTTTAAGTGCTTCCCCAAGAGCTAAAAAACTATGATTTTGTTGCTCAAATAATGTACGCCATTCTTTATCGCGTGCCATTTGCAGGGTATCTTGAGTAAAGCCCACTTCTGATATCTGGTTTTCAATCATTTTGAATTGATTTTTAATCAAACTTCAAAAAGTATATATTATTTATTTTTGAAAATTAAAACGAGGCAGTCTCGAACTCACCACTACTTGCTTCCCCATCTATATTTGCTCTGCCTTTTTCTCTTCAGTAGTGCCAGTCGATTCCACCCCTGCATTGACATAAGAGTCAGCGCTTGCAGTTTTATATAAAAATACAGCCTGTACAGACATATATATGAACTGATGCAAACACCTTTCTTTTGCCAATGTTAACTCACATCGGATAAAAATTATGACCTACAACTTGAGTACATGCTGTAGATGGACGGACATACATCGTTAAATCAGCTGAGTCGATCGGTACACTTAAGTCGATCGGTACACTACTACATATTTTGGTAGTTACTAACGTTTTCCACGAACTTTCTTTTACTACCCTGTTATACAGAGTGAACCAGTAAAGAAAGTAAGTAAGTGTGAGGGAGGAATTCGAAATCTTGGACCGTTAAAGACAAATTTCGTCAGTGACGGTTGTTTGTTACTCAAAATGATCTGTTCGAAATTTGGTTGCAATCGGGTATATAATGTGGGTTTTAGAGATGTATGGTCTGAAATCGCTAAAAACCTATGTATGATATCTAAACATGGACCGTATCAAACCAGTTTAATCGAAATCGATTCATAATTGTGCCTGTACTTTGATTGGAATCGGATAGTGATTTCATTTCTTTGTGGTGTTGCACTACGTAAGTCATAGTACTCTGTTGTTCAAATTATCTTGGAAACAAACAACATTCTGATGATACAAATATACACCAAACCAACAACACATAATCTCAAACCAAACATGAAATAAATTACCCGCAATAATTCCAGAAAATATAAGATAAAACCAAATTTACAATACCGCTTTTTGAAATGCATTCAGTTCGCTTCCCTCTTCCCATACCTATTTCGTGTAGCGGGCTTTCTCATCGTTATCCGTCCTATGCTTAATGCGCAATACTGACAGCCTTAAGCTGAATGTCGAACGATACCGTACGACAAACTGCTGATGTCAAATGTCAAAATCACTCACTTGTAATTTGTATTTCGTTTTTTTATAACTTATCTTGATGTTACTACCGCGAAGCCATTTCGGCTTGAATGCAGGTGATGTTTGGATAAATATGTACATGATATTTGATTTATATTTACTTTAACCTTTAAAAAGTGACGAGCTGTGGATGCACTGGCTTCCCAATAGTCAAGTGTGGCTTCTCTGAACACCATATGCGGCCATGTTGCTTATTGACATAACAACCGAGTTAAAAATGAGCTTCATTAGAAAACACGATTTTTGGGTAAAATTCTTTAGTTCCTGTCAAACAATCTTCAACTCATTGGGTGAAGCGAGAACGCATTGGATGGTGTTCCGTTATTAAATGACAAAATTTAAACTTTCCAATAAAACCAGAAATTTGAAATAAATTATGGGTACTTTTTTACAGCAAGCATATATTTTACAAATTGGAAAATAAAGATAAATGAGGTCTAATTACGTACATCTGAGAAGTTTGATTGATCAATAATTAACTCATTCTATATACAATTATTGTGATTTTAATTATAGGTTTTTTACTATCTTTTTCCTATCCTTATTTGAAAGTTATTTATATGTCAACATTTTATATGTAATTATTTGTTGAAGTATATATAAGATAAAAACTCAAAAACTTGTAAATAATACCAAACTTTGTAATATTGATAGAAAAAAAAATACATACATACAAATGCCTTTGAAATGACAATAGGCCAGATCATTCAATTAAAAATATTGCCAGACCCTTTAGGTAATTTTACAAATTACCTTTAAAGTACGGAGAATTTAGTACTGTTAATCGTTCTTAGGTAACACTTTGCGACACAATGCTATTTTCCATTGAAATCTTTAAAATGAGCCAAAATGTTTCATGTAATATTTTGATGGTAACACAATACTATTGTTGGGTACATGATTGTGGCACAACAATATTATGATCCTCACAACAATAGTACGATTCATACACAATCATACTGTAATCCCCACAACCATATTATGAGTCACATTCAACCATACTATTATACACAAAACCATATTATATTATACTCACAACCATATTATCTTTCTCATACCACCACAGCATGATCCTCACAACCATTGTATGATTCACACGCAACCATGTAATGATCCATACATCCATAATAGGATACCATACTATGATCCTCAACTTTATTTTTTAGGATTGGGATTTTTATTCAACATAAGAGGTTTTTATTTAGCTTTTTTTAAATTAGTTCATAGCCAGAATTTAGAAATTGTTTTTATTGAACTTTTTATTAAAGAAACAAAAATATATATATATATATAAAAAGCAATCGAAAAGACTTTAGATTGGTGATTGCTAAGGGTGAATGCATCTTTACCATCCGCACCAGACCCTAAATGATGAACGTGATTAAACCATGATCAATGATTATATACTTAAGTGTAGGCAGATGTTAAATAAATGAGAACCAGTCGACAGTAAAGTATTCCACCGAACAAAGAAAACACAATAAAAATCCTTCAAACTGTCTTCCGATTGTTGTTATCAAAAAAAAAATACACACATACATACATGCAATGCCTTTAAAACCTGTTATGCTTTGTTCATATTCTCAACCATACGGTATGATTGTCGTAAATTTATTATTGTTAACGTAAATCTTTAACAAGAATACTTTTGCCGCAACAACAATATTTATATGCTTGTTACAACCATATTTTCATTTCTAAATTTGGCAATAATTGAGTTGTTACATTTCAACAATATTTATATTGCCGCAATCATACTGTTGTTAAAATAAAATTCAAAAAACAATACAATGGTTGAACATGATTTTATTGTAGAGAACATATAATATCTTTTCTCTGCGTGTATATTCTATTCCATCCCTTTAACTTAAAAAATAACTGTTTCCTCTTTTAGGCCCTTTTGGCCGTTGCGTCCGTCCCTGTCCTCACCCATAACTGCAAAATTACTCTATATTTGGATGTGTAGCAAAAGTTGCTAAAATCGGAGTACCGATATATTCACATACTTTTGATCGCTCGTTTTGACCATGCGGTACGTTTTTGGGGTCACATGAGTCAAAAAGGCTAGCAACAATGCATTTTTTGAGGTATTTAGTGTGTCCTAACTAACAATGCCAATATTACCCATTTGGATGACAGGTCCGAAATTCGCCCCATTTTCACATTGACCTATCGGTATTAAAAATAAAAAATACTTAAAAATTCAAAATCACATAATTTTTTTAAAATTTGGGTATAATTTATAGCCGTACAAAGATTTCCAAAAAAAACCTGCAATTGGGGTTTCAGCACTTCTGGTTGTTCAGGCTTTAATATAGTCGGCTATGTCTGACTTAAGCATTATTAGTATTTTTGATATTATAAGGTTGTTTTTTTCCTTTACGTACTAGTGTGTACGTATGTCGATATGCTATTCCATGAATTGTAAAAAGTGTTTTAAAACTGCTTAAAAAATGTTGATGATGTGACAAGGTTCAATGGTAACCAACCATCGTTAAATATGCACTCTAATTGGGTCATAATATCCAAGCTCAGCAAATAGTGTCCTCTTATCTGAGGCTCGCAGATAATGAGAGTCTTAAGCTAAATTTATTGCATTGATCATATAACATCGAAAAATCAATTTGTAAGAAAATTTTATTGTTTTTGGTAAAATCGGTTTCATATATATGGAGAGTGTGATTTAATACGAAACAAATTTCTAAAATTTCGACAGTGCCAGCCCTTGGCACGAGAAACTTACTGTGAAAAATTCAAGGGTAGTTGTAATAAGTGGCATTTAGACCTAAAAACAGAGAATCAGATGATCATGTGTGTGGTAGCTATATTTAAACTTCAACCGATTTTCTACAACTTCAACAACGTTGTTCCTTGGCCCAAAAAACGTATTCGTGCTAAGTTTTATAAACATTGGATGGATGATGTGGCTTCTAAAGCTCAAAACAGAAAAAATGGATGAATATATATTTGGGAGCTTTATCTTATTTGGAATTAGTTTTCTTTTAAAGTCATCAGCCTTTGTTCCAAAAAACAAACATGTGCCAGATTTCATTATGATTGAATGTAGTATATGGCTTCTAGTTTATAAGCTATAAAATCGGATGAACATTTTCTTTAATTTTCATAGTCTCCTTTCTTGGTCCCAAAAACTAACTTTTGTCAAATTTCGTCATACTGGCGTTTTGCACCTCCTCGTGCAATCCATCTGAAATAAAAATCAAATCTCATACAGCATCATGCTCAACCACTCGGCCAATTTTGACCAAAATAAAGTTTTCAGAAACATAACATAATTTTATTATCAAACTTAACGTCCATTACGGATTAAAATTATAAAAAAACAAATCAATTAAAATCATATCCTATGAAACAATTCTCCAAGCGAATGCCAACTGTCGCATTCCATATACATAAAAACGTTTTTTAAAAGAGCAAAAACAAACATTTAATCGATTGCCAACATAATACACATTGCTCGGTACAGTAATTTCTCTCCAATTACTTTCTCCAATAAAACGATATCACTTCTATCCAGTGACATTTTTAAAACAGCAACCTCTTATAATCTCAACAATCACTTACATCCAGTGATACTTCAGCGCCTCTATCCGGCACAAACAATTAATACCACCTCTATCCGGTGATATTATTTTCAAATTCACACCATTGTCTCTATCCAGCAGTGCAATCACCACCGACCTCAACAATGCGTATTTTATCCTTGCTTTTAGTTTACATCAATCATACAATATTAACAAAAAAAACTCAATTATTTAGCTCTTCATCATTATCATCGTCAATTTCAACAGGGATGTAACCTTCTGGCATTCGCCATATGCGATCGCGAGCATACTTGTACGTTCGGTTAAAACTTAAACACATAACTACATACCGGTCACCATCCAAAACTTCAGTCACCCTTGTACTTTGGATCAAGCTTTGCCTGATTGCGTTCCTTGCTTTGTAATAACACCAGGTCACCTACAACAAAATTGTCCAATCTTGCCTTAGTACTATCAAATCTTATTTTATCATAGCAAGCATTCTTATCATAGCAAGCATTCTTCTCTTTACAAATAGCCTAATTTCGAACCTTATCAAGGTTTACCAAAAGTTAAATTGCACCAGACACCAATATTTCGGTTGTTCTATCTACTATACCTATAAGCAATTCCAAGGGACTATGCTTGATTACACGACTTTGGGTACAATTTAATGCTAATTGATCATCAGGAAGAGCACCCTGCCAGGCGCGATTACTTGTCTCAACTGTAGTTAGCATATTCTTCAACGTAATCATTACACGTTCAAGTTGACCGTTCGCTCGAGCGCTACCTGTTGCGATCATATGTAAATTCATATTGTGTGAACTAAAAAATTCCCTAAATTCTCAGCTCGCGAAACTGCGACCTTGATCAGCAACAACTCTTATTGGGACACAAAATAAAGAGATATCATGCCGCAATGCTACTAAGTGTATCTATGTTAATTGTTTGATGCAACAAAACGTTTTTTGTGAACGCGCCAATCAGTATTTGGTACTTAAATAATTTATTTATTTAATTGCAATTGAATATAACTTAACTCTAAACAAAATACTTTTATTAGGAAAGATGCTCATTAAAAGTGTCTCCGTTATAGAGTTGCCAGATCTTTTTAGCAACTCAACACACTCCGCCACAGTGGCCGCCAGAAGGCTCAAGCCTATTCCCTGAATCTGGAAGGGCATTTGATGGTCCGACCAATTCTTGTGCGTTGAGCCTGATATTCATGATGTGGTAGAGTTTCTGAGATACCTCCACTCTAGATGGCTGCATCTCTGACGCTTCCAAATAAGCGTACGATCTACATAACGGGCCTTCCCCGTACATCAATTAAGAAATATTTATCATACCGTGCTGCACCTTATGAAGGACCATTTGTCCTTCATAAGGTGCAGCACACGTAGCCTTCACAAAATCGTTACGAATGAAAACGTAAGATGATGTGTTCAAGTCCTTGTGTATAAAAGGTTTTTCCTTTACGTGCCAGGCCGTTTGAGTGGGAACCATATCATGCATAATGCGCCGTTGATTTTCTTCAAATTCGATATGATCTCGGTTGTTTGTACAATACCAGTAAATCGGCAGGCAAACGTAGATTCCAGCCGTATACAAGTTCTGCAGGCGATCAGAATGATTGGAAGGCGATCAACCCAATTCGTCATGTCGCTGCATTTTATAGCTGCCTTCAGCGTTCGGTGAAATCTTTCTATTATGCCGTTCGATTGAAGATGATAGCAAGTAGTCATACAATGATTTACAGCTAAAATTTTGCAAAGTTCCTAAAATAAGGCGGATGTAAATTGCCTACCCTGATCGGAAGTAATCCGTAGCGGCACACCAAATCCAGATATCCATCCTGTGATTAACGCATTTGCACATGCCGGTGCTGTCATTTCTTCCATTGGAATCGCTTCGGTACATTTAGTGTAGCGATCGATTATGGTTAACAAATACTTAAAACCTCTTGATGGCGCAAATGAACCCACAATGTCCACATTAATATGTGCGAATCGCTCATCAGATGGGAAGTATTTCTGAAGTTGGGCTTTAGAATGACGATGAACCATACTTCTTTGACATGCTGTGCATGTTTTAGCAAAATTTGCACAATCACATCGAATGCCTGGCCACACAAAGCGATCCACCATTAAACGTACAGACGCTCTTCTTCATGGATGGGATAAACCATGTGTAGCAGCAAAAAATTGTTTTCGTAAATCCTTTGTAATAAAAGGGCGCGTGCCGTTGTGACTTGTCACAATAAATAGTACCAGATAATCCGGGAAAAGATATTGGGTGGAGAGCGAGAGAATGTGAGACTTCACCCGTCAGAAACTTGATAAGCTACTCATCATTTCTTTGCGAGTCCATTAGACGCCCGTATAAAGAATCCGCAGATATCGCATCGATTCGGGACAGGTGATCCGCTATTTAATTTTTTTCTCCACATATATATCGGATGTCGGTCGTAAACTGACTGATAAATGACAGGTAATTTATTTGGCGGGGCGAAGCTTTTTCTGCCCTTTGTCTGAAAGCAAATATGAGCGGTTTGTAGTCAGTCTCAATGTGAAAGCTTCTGCCTTCCAATAAGTCTCGAAAATGATCAACGGCAAGATACATTGCAGTGAGCTCGCGATCATGTGTCGAGTATTGCTGTTAAAACAAGCCGAGTTCTGCTTTTCCATTTATTATCTGGTGTAAAGCGGCACCTGCGGCTACATTCGAAGCATTAGTAACCAAAACAAGTGGAGCGGTCATTTTAGGATGTGTGAATGCTACAGCTTTCTTCAGCAACTTCCGACATTTTTCAAATGCCATCAAAGTTGTGTCTGACCATAAAAGCGCAGTTTTATCATTACGCTTATTTCCTGGCGTCATTTCATTTAAAGGAATTTGAATTTCGGTCGCGTGCGGAAGGAACATTCCATAAATGTTAATTATCGCAAGGAATCCTTTAAGTTCCTTCACTGTTCCGGGGCGTTTGCCTTTCATAATAGCTTCTGCGCGTAAGCTAGTAGGGGAAATTCCCCGTGATGTAACTTTGCGCCCAAGGAAATCTATCTCCGTTTTGCCAAATACACACTTTGATATATTAATCGAAAGATTGTGCTGCTGAAGCCGACTAAAAACTTCTTTCAAATGTCTTTCGGGTTGTTCAACATTGTCTGACGTTATACATATGTCATCCATATAGGGAAATGCAAAATCGAGGCCACGAAGGACTTCGTGGATTAGACGCTGAAAAGTTTGTGCAGCATTCCTCAGACCAAAAGTCATCTGGGTAAACTCGAACAGTTGTTGTTAAATGGCGTTGTTATAGCAGTTTTTGGTGTATCGTCCGGATTAATGGGGATCCGATGAAATGTTTTGCAAAGGTCTACCTTTGAAAATAACTTTTTGCCATAAAGTACTCCAGCAAAATCGTGAAGAAATGGCAAAGGATATATATGCGGAGTTGTCAATGCATTTAATGACCTGTAGTCCCCACATGCACGCCACGATCCATCAGGCTTTTTCACCATATGTAGCGGGCTACACCAGTTTGATTTTGATGGACGGCAAATTCCTGCTTGTAATAAAACATCAAACTCTTTTTTGGCAGTAGCTAACTTTTCAGGTGACAAACGGACTCTTGCTGAGGAGGGTGAACCTGCAGTCTCAATATAGTGCACCACCTTTTAATTTGGCTGTACCCCCGGTGGCGCAACCCTTAAGATGTTAGGAAACCCTCTAATTATATTGGCGAAAGGCGCAGTCTTAGCAATGAGATGTGTTGATGATTGTGTACTATCGATGGTACACAATTTTTTGCGTGTGATGTTCGTGTCGGCACAAATAAGTCGCCTGCCGTTGACATCAACCAGTAAATTATAATATTGTAAAAAATCCTCACCTATTATTCGCAAGGTAACTTCGGCAACAAGAAATGTCCAGGTGAATTTTTTTAAGACCAAGATAAAATTCTCTTTTTACTTCTCTATACACTTTAGTAGGCGAACCATTGACTGCGTAAAGGCGAGTTGTAGTTATGTGTATTTTTTTGTGTTATTTGAAGGTGGTAAACATGATACCTCTGCGCCGGTATCAATAAGAAATATGGTTTTAGTTAATCTTTCTTGAATGCATAGTCTGTCAATGTTCGCTGTAGATAGTCACTCCTCCACATGTACAGTCCTTTTTTTACTCCTTCCAGTCACTTTTTCCACTCAATTTTCTAGTCGCGTCATTGTTTTCCAAGGGATAACCATCTTAGGAATAGAATGCAATTCGGCTTGAATCCTCTCCGAGTGAGACTTGGAAATCTTACATGTCATGCAGTTATCCACAAATTTTGACATGTTTTCGAACCAATAATTCTCGTACACTTCCTCCAGAGTATTCTCATAGCGCAAGCGCATCGGTTCTTCGTGGGTGTTATTGATAACTGACCATCGTAGCGACTTAGGAATTAGTGGTAAGTATCGTGATCTAACATTGCATTGTATCTTCCGAAGAAGAACTCCAGATCGAATGTCATAAGTCTGAGATATGGCATCATTAAGCCTCCCCTCGCTTAAATCTGACATAAGATTCACAATTTCGTCGTCACGCAGTTGTTCTGCCAAAAGCCAATTACCAGATAGTTCAGCTTTGTTAACGATTTTGGGCTTAACCCTTTCGCACACTCTATCAGATGAAGGCAATGAATTCCTTGAAAAGATGTCCGCATGACACACGCTGTTCCCTTTTCTATAAACAACCTCAAAATAAAATGACTGTAAGAAAGCCCACTACCTATGCAGCCGAGGAGTAAGATCACGCTTCCTATGTATTACGCCCGTGTAAAAAGTGTCGAAAATGCTTAATCGTAAGGACAACAGCTAGGGTGTCCAACTCGTAAGAGTGGTACTTAGACTCAGCGACTGAAGTTCGCTTGCTAAAGTAGGCAACCACAAAACTTTTCACATCTCTCCTCTGCATTAAAACAGCACCATATGCATTAGCACTAGCATCCGTGAGGAGTTCTGTTGGACATGAAGGATTAATATTGTCAAATATTGAAAAATCTAGGGACAAACTTCCTAAAGTATGATGCAAAGCCTATAAATTGTCGTTATTAAGTAACCGTCTCGGGTGGAGGCAGAGCTGTCAAGGCCTCAATCTTTCTAGGGTTCGGTTTTACCCTTCCAGCGCTGACCTCGAAACCAAGGTATTGTACTTTCTACTTAAGAGAAGAACCTTTTCCTAGATTCAGTGAGAACCCCTTGGCGGTGAGCACCTGGAGTACAATACGGAGTCTCTTTAATTCTTCTTCAGCATTAGAAGCTACAATTAAGATATCCTCCATGTAGGCGACAACAAACGAGTTAACTAAATTACCTAAATCATTCATTACCGCACATTGGAAAACCGATGGCGCATTCCTAAGTCCAAATGGCATTGTCAGAAACTCATATTTAGGTGTTACGAAAGCTGTGTATTCAATCGTGCCAGAATGGATAGGTATTTAATGGAATCCTGAAGCCATGTCTAAGCTCATGAAAAAGTTGGAACTATGCAACAGATCAATTTGATCCGCGATCAGTGGCAACGAGAATCTGGCCGGAATGGTGTTGTCGTTCAATTCCCGAAAATCTGCACACATGCGTTCAGAACCTTATTCTTCACAAGAAGTATGGGGCTTGCAAAAGGTGATGAACTAGGACGAATAATACCAGAATCGATGTTCATTAACTCTGCCTACAACAATACAGCGTTTCTCAGTACCTAATCGATATGTACGCCTTGTGAGGGTCCTTTAACCGCATTTGCATCGGTATTGCGTTAGCATGAGAGTTAGGAATTCCGGTAACAAAATTTCGTTCAAAAGAATACAGGATATCTATCAACCTTGGCCTTAGGTCCTGGGAAATGTCAGTATCAATTAAATCCAAATTTATATACAACTTTACAACTTATTGATACTTGAATTAGCGACATTCTGATCCAGAATCATAAAAAAACAAATTTCTCACCAGAATGATTAAATTTTCCAGCAGGTACATCGACCTTTACTGCCGACCAATATCAGCAGTAAAGGATAGACGATGCATACTTGGCTCAAACTGAGAAAGTTGGGCCAACACTGTTGATACAGCTGCTTCCTCAACCGGCAAGTTTTTCCATCTAGTCATCAGGGTGGCAGCATATTCGGATAAGCATTCCGCGTCCTTAGGTCGGTTGTTGTTCTAATTATTCAAAAATGCAGCAGTGGTTTCCGGACAGTCATACCTCGCAGAGAAAATATTCTTAAATTCTGCCCAGGTCATTTCCGACTGATGGGTTAAATTCGGGAAAGCACGTATCAACACTGGAGGATGGTTTAAGTGCTTCCACAAGAGCTAAAAAACTACGATTTTGTTGCTCAAACAATGTACGCCATTATTTATCGCGTGCCATTTGTAGGGTATCTTGAGTAAAGCCCACTTCTGATGTCTGGTTTTCAATCATTTTGAAATGATTTTAAATCAAACTTCAAAAATTATATTTTATTTATTTTTGTAAATTTAAACGAGACAGTCTCGAACTCGCCACTACTGCTTGCTTCCCCATCTATATTTGTTCTGGCTTTTTCTCTTCATTAGTGCCAGGCGATTCCACCCAAGCATTGACATAAGAGTCAGCGCTTGCCGTTTTATATAAAAATACAGCCTGTACAGACATATATATGAACTGATGCAAACACCTTTCTTTTGCCAATGTTAACTTATATCGGATAATAATTGTGACCTACAACTTGAGTACATGCTGTAGATGGACGGACATACATCGTTAAATCAGCTGAGTCGATCGGTACACTAAAGTCGATCGGTACACTAAAAGTGGGGTCTAGGTCAAATATTTTGGTAGTTACTAACGTTTTCCACTAACTTTCTTTTACTACCCTGTTCTACAGAGTGAACCAGTAAAGAGAGTAAGTAAGTGTGTGGGAGGAATTCGAAAACTTGGACCGTTATAGACAAATTTCGCCAGAGACGGTTGTTTGTTACTCAAAATGATCTGTTCGAAATTTGGTTGCAATCGGGTATATAATGTGGGTTTTAGAGCTGTATGGTCTGAAATCGCTAAAAAAAACCTATGTATGATATCCAAACATGGACCGATTTGGCCCGTATCAAAAGGGTTCGTTCTTTGCCCAAACCTCAGGAATGTACCCAGTTTAATCGAAATCGATTAATAATTGTGACCTGTACTTTGATTGGAATCGGATAGTGATTTAATTTCTTTGTGGTGTTGCACTAAGTCATAGTACTCTGTTGTTCAAATTATCTTGGAAACAAACAACATTCAGATGACGAACGATGCTTTCTCATCGTTATCCGTCCTATATTTAATGCGTAATACTGACAGCCTTAAGCTGAATGATGAACGATACCGTGCATTATAAGCGACAAACTGCTGATTTCTTAGAAAGTAGCAAGTCGAAAGAAAGTCAGTTAGAAACCACGTAATCATTTCAATACTAAATTAGAAGTCTCCAATAACTTTCGTTGGCCCACAAATGTCAAAATCAATCACTTGTAATTTGTCTTTTGTTTTTTTTTATTTTATAACTTATCTTGATGTTACTACCGGGAAGCCATTTCGGTTTGTATGCAGGTGATGTTTGGATAAATATGTACATGATAATTTACATTAGTTCAGCTCAGCTGTATATAAGTATATTTGATTTATATTTACTTTAAATCAAAAAATGATTTTTAATTAATTTGTTTCTACTTTTCTTATTTCTTATATTATGTAAGTGGCTTGGCAAGAGGTTAAATGTTGATGAACATCGTCTCGTTTATTTTGGTAAGGGCATTAGTTAGTTGTTCCTCATTATCATTGTTGGAGGTGGTTAATGCGACCATATTTAGACCTATTTGCTGAATAGTTGCTTTTAGTTCCTTAATGCCTGACTTTAGCTCAGCTGTATCGGACTGTTTTAAATTGGGGTTAGCAATCTCGGCGTTATTATTTGCTGTGATGGGTACCGATGCATCTCTGAAACGTTTACCGCTGTCGTTGCCTACGTCACCGTCTTCTCTCTGCATTTTTTGTGCCTTTTCATCGAACATGAAGGCTTGGTACGTATTATTTGGAGTTTTGTTTCGCGGTTTGCATTGATGACGCTTCCACTCTGCTTTCTTTAGTATAGTATTCCATTGTAGGTGCTCTCTGAGAGCACAGTACATGGTCTGAAATGATATTTTCGGTTGCATTTTTGACACAGTATGTAGTTAGAAGTTATTATTGCTCCCTTGCAGTTACTACAGATGGAGTCGGGACTTGTTACAAAGACATTCTTAGTTTTTTTTCACTCACTTATACCAGCAAACAATATAAAAATGCAATGAATGTGTTGTTTTTTAAATCTAGCAGAAACAGAATGTTCTGCAAACTTTTCATTTTTAATTCATTAATTTCTTTTTGGAAAAATCAACCCCAAATTATCGTTAACCTTTAATTTTTTTAGTTGCTTTAGTCAATACATTAGAATTTCAAATATGCCATTGCGTTTTTTGTATCGAGTTCTTATACACACAAGATGAAGTTTTCCTCAAAATACGTTAAAACAACCTGACTTATAACTGAATAATCAATTAAATGTTTCGCATCATATATTTGCAAATTTTTTACATAAAAGGGTTAAAAATTCTTTCAACTATCTTTTTATTAAATAATTTATCCTTATGTACCTAAAGAAAATAATAGATAAATGTCGTGATAAATTACACTTTTTGCTATAAGCTGAGTAAAAGTATCGCGCGAGTTAAGTAATTCAATTTAAACACAATTTTATAATAAAGCGAAAACTGAACTTTATTGATCCAAGATTGATTCACAACTGATTCTTAAATTTCTAATTTGGCGAAAAGTACTTAAATTATAACGGTAATCAGATATGAAAAGAAATTGAGAATTACAAATAAAGAAATAAAATAAAATGGTAAAATACAATTAAAAGAGAATGTGAATAAAGGACATATTAAAGCGTAATTTAAAATAAAGGTTTGCAAAATAAAGTTGGGAAAGAAAAGTATGTGAGGCAATATAAATATCGTAACTACCCCTCCGATTAAAATGAGGACACTCCCGAGTCCTTTAAATATTATATTGGTACAAAATTTTTTCTTTCTTTTTTTTTTACATTTCCATATGTATTTTTAATTTTAAAGTTACAAAATTATTTAATTAAATTCCACGAGTATTATTCTATTCGAGTTTCCATATTGTTTAATTAATTAATACATCGTCTCTCCACTACTTATCATATTGTCTTATATTAACTACACCATCATACTTTGATTTTCTTTTTATATTTGAACAATGTACATTTGCCAAATTGCAAATTCTAAATCGCGGTTGTTCCTTATGCCTTAGTGCTCTGTAGTTTCTTATATATCCTTCAGGCCTCTGGTCAATATACAACTCTCTATTCTTGTTTCTCTTACGGAGATAATCCTGTTTATATTCTAAAATATTGGCATATACTTTCTTCTTATCACAATTTCCATATTCCACATCAATCGGTTTTTCCTTAATCACTGAATGATAGCTGTTATTATAGTATTCCACAGACTTACTTACCTTATCCTTTATATTCAAGGACTCCCTGCTAATGGTCATTGTCCTTATTTTCTCGCTAAGTGTACTGTGTAATCTCTCTATATCAGAATTTCCCGTATGACTATTAGGCTTTGCCAAATGAAGCTCGATACCCTCACACCGAAAATAGTCCTTAATATTAATACTTTTGAATTCATTATCAGTGATTAACTTATCAAAATAGCCCCTTTGAGACTTATATAAGCGTAGTTTCTCGATTATGGTCTGATTCGTCCTGTCTTCTAAATAAAAAACTGTGGCAAATTTCGAAAAAGTATCAATAAATGTTAAAAAGTTTGACTTTGAGTTAGTGTAAATATCCATGTGAACTATCTGTTTAACATTACTCGGTGTTTCAGTCAGGTGAAATTTGGGTTTCACTGGATTGCGGTCATATTTCGCCCTATTGCACACATCACAATTATCTACGTACTTCTGAACTAAAATCTTCAAATTTGGAAAATATATCTTTCTTTTTAATCCTTCGTAGTTCTCATTAATTCCGGTATGTCCGGTCTCATTCTTGTGGTAATGGTGAATCTGACGAAATGCCTCGTCCTCAGATTCAATATCCAGGGCATGATACGAACATCTCACGAATTTCACACTATTATTTCCTTCAAATAATTCAATAATCCTCATCTGTAGGACATTATATTTGTGATCATCCAGCTCAGTAAAAATTCCAATTTTACCTTTCTCAATATTTCGTAACAAAATATTATCTAAATCCTTTTCCAAATCAACAGAATTAATGTAAATCTTCCTATTTCCATGTTTCGTTTCGAATTCCCTTGTCCTATTGTCTGTTAAAATTATCTGCGTCCTGAACCTGTTTACTATGGTATCCAAAATGACAATATGATTCTGCATATTATTTGGAGTTTTGTTTCGCGGTTTGCATTGATGACGCTTCCACTCTGCTTTCTTTAGTATAGTATTCCATTGTAGGTGCTCTCTGAGAGCACAGTACATGGTCTGAAATGATATTTTCGGTTGCATTTTTGACACAGTATGTAGTTAGAAGTTATTATTGCTCCCTTGCAGTTACTACAGATGGAGTCGGGACTTGTTACAAAGACATTCTTAGTTTTTTTTCACTCACTTATACCAGCAAACAATATAAAAATGCAATGAATGTGTTGTTTTTTAAATCTATCAGAAACAGAATGTTCTGCAAACTTTTCATTTTTAATTCATTAATTTCTTTTTGGAAAAATCAACCCCAAATTATCGTTAACCTTTAATTTTTTTAGTTGCTTTAGTCAATACATTAGAATTTCAAATATGCCATTGCGTTTTTTGTATCGAGTTCTTATACACACAAGATGAAGTTTTCCTCAAAATACGTTAAAACAACCTGACTTATAACTGAATAATCAATTAAATGTTTCGCATCATATATTTGCAAATTTTTTACATAAAAGGGTTAAAAATTCTTTCAACTATCTTTTTATTAAATAATTTATCCTTATGTACCTAAAGAAAATAATAGATAAATGTCGTGATAAATTACACTTTTTGCTATAAGCTGAGTAAAAGTATCGCGCGAGTTAAGTAATTCAATTTAAACACAATTTTATAATAAAGCGAAAACTGAACTTTATTGATCCAAGATTGATTCACAACTGATTCTTAAATTTCTAATTTGGCAAAAAGTACTTAAATTATAACGGTAATCAGATATGAAAAGAAATTGAGAATTACAAATAAAGAAATAAAATAAAATGGTAAAATACAATTAAAAGAGAATGTGAATAAATGACATATTAAAGCGTAATTTAAAATAAAGGTTTGCAAAATAAAGTTGGGAAAGAAAAGTATGTGAGGCAATATAAATATCGTAACTACCCCTCCGATTAAAATGAGGACACTCCCGAGTCCTTTAAATATTATATTGGTACAAAATTTTTTCTTTCTTTTTTTTTACATTTCCATATGTATTTTTAATTTTAAAGTTACAAAATTATTTAATTAAATTCCACGAGTATTATTCTATTCGAGTTTCCATATTGTTTAATTAATTAATACATCGTCTCTCCACTACTTATCATATTGTCTTATATTAACTACACCATCATACTTTGATTTTCTTTTTATATTTGAACAATGTACATTTGCCAAATTGCAAATTCTAAATCGCGGTTGTTCCTTATGCCTTAGTGCTCTGTAGTTTCTTATATATCCTTCAGGCCTCTGGTCAATATACAACTCTCTATTCTTGTTTCTCTTACGGAGATAATCCTGTTTATATTCTAAAATATTGGCATATACTTTCTTCTTATCACAATTTCCATATTCCACATCAATCGGTTTTTCCTTAATCACTGAATGATAGCTGTTATTATAGTATTCCACAGACTTACTTACCTTATCCTTTATATTCAAGGACTCCCTGCTAATGGTCATTGTCCTTATTTTCTCGCTAAGTGTACTGTGTAATCTCTCTATATCAGAATTTCCCGTATGACTATTAGGCTTTGCCAAATGAAGCTCGATACCCTCACACCGAAAATAGTCCTTAATATTAATACTTTTGATTTCATTATCAGTGATTAACTTATCAAAATAGCCCCTTTGAGACTTATATAAGCGTAGTTTCTCGATTATGGTTTGATTCGTCCTGTCTTCTAAATAAAAAACTGTGGCAAATTTCGAAAAAGTATCAATAAATGTTAAAAAGTTTGACTT
Source organism: Hydrotaea diabolus (assembly GCA_963513945.1). NCBI lineage: Eukaryota > Metazoa > Arthropoda > Insecta > Diptera > Muscidae > Hydrotaea > Hydrotaea diabolus. Next base: position 17,538,474 of record OY740721.1, on the reverse strand, counting down.
TGAGTTAGTGTAAATATCCATGTGAACTATCTGTTTAACATTACTCGGTGTTTCAGTCAGGTGAAATTTGGGTTTCACTGGATTGCGGTCATATTTCGCCCTATTGCACACATCACAATTATCTACGTACTTCTGAACTAAAATCTTCAAATTTGGAAAATATATCTTTCTTTTTAATCCTTCGTAGTTCTCATTAATTCCGGTATGTCCGGTCTCATTCTTGTGGTAATGGTGAATCTGACGAAATGCCTCGTCCTCAGATTCAATATCCAGGGCATGATACGAACATCTCACGAATTTCACACTATTATTTCCTTCAAATAATTCAATAATCCTCATCTGTAGGACATTATATTTGTGATCATCCAGCTCAGTAAAAATTCCAATTTTACCTTTCTCAATATTTCGTAACAAAATATTATCTAAATCCTTTTCCAAATCAACAGAATTAATGTAAATCTTCCTATTTCCATGTTTCGTTTCGAATTCCCTTGTCCTATTGTCTGTTAAAATTATCTGCGTCCTGAACCTGTTTACTATGGTATCCAAAATGACAATATGATTCTGCATCTCTTCCTCATGAGAGTGAATTGTACCCGTTTCACTTTCAATATTATTATACAGTGAATCAATACTATTGGTTGATTCCAAAACATTAATTTCACCAGAATTGTTATCCACTCTACTCAAAAAGTCAACATCCTGATTGTCCTTTCCCTTAATATAGTTAACCGTAAGATTGAAATCACTAAGTTTTATAATCCACCTATAAAGCCTAGGATTCAACTCTCTAATCTGGGGCTTCACAAACAACCATCTCAGTGGCTGATGATCCGACAAAATTTCAAATTTAGCGCCATATAAATATGGGCGGAAGTAATGTGTCGCCCAAACAATAGCCAATAGCTCCTTCTCCGTTGCAGAGTAGTTCCTCTCATGCTCATTCAAGGTCCTGCTGGCAAAAGAAATGGGATGCCCATTCTGCTGCAAAACAGCTCCTAATGAATTCAAGCTTGCATCTGTTATCAGCTGAAATGGTATTCCAAAATCCGGATACTTTAGTACCGGAGCCTCAGTTACAATAGCCTTCAGTTTCTCAAAAGCATTAATAAAATTAGGATCATTGACATCCAATCTAATATCCTTCTTCAAATATCTTATCATGGGATATGCTACCTGTGAATAGTCTCTGATAAATTTACGGTAGTACCCTGTCATTCCTAAAAAGGACTTGATTCCCTTAACGCTGTTAGGAAGTCTAAGTTTCAAAATGGCATCGACTTTAGCCGGATTCGGCCTGACTCCTTCGGGTGTCAGAATATGTCCTAAATACTGAGTCTCTTTTGAAAAGAATTTACACTTATTTATCTGAATTCTAAGGTTAGCGTCTCTCAATTTATCAAACACCTTTCTAACGTTAATTAGGTGCTCCTGCAAACTAGTTGAAAATATAAGAATATCATCTAAATATACTACACAGATCTTGTTGATGAGATCACGAAGAACAAAATTTATTAATCTCTGGAAAGTGGCCGGAGCGTTTTTCAAGCCGAACGGCATTCGCACAAATTCGTAGTGGCCATACGGGGTAGAGAATGCCGTCTTCGGCCGGTCCTCTTCTCTAACAAGAATCTGGTGAAAACCTTTCGCTAAATCAATTGTGGAAAAATACTGAGAGCGACCTAACTTATCCAATATACTTTCTATATTGGGGATAGGAAACTTATCATCCACAGTTATATCATTAAGTTTCCGATAATCTATAACGATTCTCCATTTCCTCTCTCCTGAATTATCAGCCTTCTTTGGTACTATCCATAATGGACTATTGTATGGCGAATTACTTTCAGTTATAATTCCCTGTCGTAACATATCAGTAATCTGAGTGCAAATTTCCTGTTCATGAATATGGGGATAACGATACATTCTGGCATAAATCGGTCTCTCATTAATTGTTCGTATTTCATGTCTTATAATATCCGTGTTACTCAATGTTTGTCCCTCCAAATATATCAAATCACTATATGATCCCAATAAATTCTCCAAAACAAGTCGCTCCTCATTATTTAATCCCTCATACAAATTCATTAATATCTCCTCACCAATATTGACTGCCTCCAGTTGGTGTATCTCATGATCCAAATATGGACATACCCTCAAAAATTCTATAATATTGCGATTTACTGTAAGGCTCTCTTTCTCCATATGTACTACTGCCCCCAAAGGCTTCAAAATATTTTGTCCTAAAATCGCATCAAATTGTCTCCCATGGAACTCAGTAAGCTTCCATGACATAGTCGCAACCTCCCCGAATTCAATTGGCAAAGGTGTTATAATTTCCTGATCAATAGTAGTCCTCCCATTCAATGATGTAAAAGATATAGGACGCTCCAGTGGTAATCTTCTATACCTCAGTAATTTATCCTGATTCAATAATGATGTTGTCGAACCTGTATCTATTAATGCCTTAATTCTACTACCATCGATCGTAAGGATAACTATTGGAAGTGTCTTGAATTGGCTGTTATATGAAAATTTACCTCCTCATTGTGACTGCCCTCACCTTCCTGTAAGTGATCGACTTCCATATGCAATCTATTATGTTGACTAAAGTTACCACTATTACCCTGTTGAGAGTTTCTATTATTAAAGCCTACATTATAATTTCCAGAATTTCTCACGTTCCGATTAGCATAATTAAAGTGAGGGTTAGGATTTCGATTAGATGTAGGATATGAAACCTGTGTTAAATCATTGCCTCTTTTTACCTGATTTTTAGATTCCATTACATTTGAATTATTAAAATTCGGTATGTAATTCCGATTGTAATTGGCATATGGGCGATGTACATTGTTGTCCTGATTACTATAATTTCCACAATTATTATTTTGGTTATTATTATTACTTCTTGTATTATATGTGTTATTATTACGATTACATTGGTTAACAAGTTGATTGGAATTTTTCTTCCCAGTTTCTTCTCTAATTAAACCCTCTCTTTCCAGCAAATTGTACGCATCTCGTAATTTAACTACATTTCTGTTAATAACTACGGATGCCAAATTAACATCGATATTATTCATAAATGTTTTTAAAATTATTTTCTCAGCATTTTCTGGACTAAATTCTACTGGTTTCTCACTATCATATTCATATTTTTCATTAATTTTGCATAAAACGTTTCTCAAATATTTAAAATAATTAATAATACCATAATTCTTTGCTGCAAACGCTTCTTGATACAGCTGATGATATGTCTCCTTTACACCAAAATTGTCAATTAAAGCTGCCTTCGTCTCCTCCCAACTCGGATTCAGCCCTAAGGTTCTCACAACGTGAAGAGCTTCTCCTTGTAATTTGTTTAGTATGACTCTTTGGTAGATGTACTCTTTTGTATCGGGATGTGATTGTACCAGAGAAAACACGGTATCAACTTCTCTTAAAAATGATGTCAATGCATACGTTTCATCACCTCTAAACTCATGAATTCTTTGAGCATCTTTTAAGACATCATTAATAGACAAAGACATGATGCTGCATATATGTTTATCTCGTTCCAATAAATTAAATTTTTTCTTCTTACTGCATCAATTACAATCTCACAATTCTCCTGCACTCTTTTAGTTTTCTCCTCCCTTTGATTCCTTTGTGAAATATTTTGTTGTTGTTGCTGTAGTACGAATTATTTTCTCACGTTCTTACATATGTTGTTTCCATTCACAATAACGATTTTGTACGTTATGAAAATAAATTCAAATACTTGTTGTCAACGGTAATTATGTTGTCTCCCGTGTTCTTTTTTCTTCTGGTATTTATATTATATTCAACACTGTTTTATTACTTTGAGTTTCTTATATTCACCACAGTTTCTGTTGAGAGTGTTGTTTGGTGTCACAAAAATGTAAAATAAAAACGATAATCAATTGTTTCTTTTCTATGTTAAGAATTTGTTTTTTCTTTTTTTCAATTTGTTTTATTATTAGCCTTTGAATAAACTTTAGTTTAAGTGAGGTTCGAATTAACGACTGCGCCAGTTAAGTAATTCAATTTAAACACAATTTTATAATAAAGCAAAAACTGAACTTTATTGATCCAAGATTGATTCACAACTGATTCTTAAATTTCTAATTTGGCGAAAAGTACTTAAATTATAACGGTAATCAGATATGAAAAGAAATTGAGAATTACAAATAAAGAAATAAAATAAAATGGTAAAATACAATTAAAAGAGAATGTGAATAAAGGACATATTAAAGCGTAATTTAAAATAAAGGTTTGCAAAATAAAGTTGGGAAAGAAAAGTATGTGAGGCAATATAAATATCGTAACTCGCGCTTCTAGGCAAATTTGGATTTATTTCAAAATGTTTGCGCTGGCAACAATTTTATTCACTTGTAAGGCTATGCGAACGATAAGTCGAAAGATAGAGACTACCGTTTTAATGCGAAAGTGAGTGGCTGGCTTTCGTTCGCGTAGACTTTCATTCGACGTCGTAGCTTAGGCTGTGAGTGTCGGAAGAGACCCACAGCTGGAAAGGCGTGAGCTTGTGAATTAAGGGTGATGGCAGAGTGCGCGCTCAAAGCCGAGCGGAGCCGAGCTGAAAGCTAATTGAAATTCTTAAAACTATATCCATACAAATTAGTAAAATTCGGCGTCGGGATGGCAGAGTGCGCGACGAGCCGAGCTGAATTGAATGATTGAATGGAAGAAAACTGTTTTAAAGCGATTTTTCGTGCTAATATTTGATTGTATGTGTAAAGATTTAAGTGGTTTGTAATTTAAAGAGGGTTCTTGATGATGAAATAATTCTCTCTGTTTTGTTTGATAAATTTTTCGAATATTGAAAAAATTATTTAAATTTGATAAATGATATTTATAATTAACAGATAATTTATAGTTCAGATTTAATCAGAAATTTCCAATATTAGATTAATTAATTACATTAATTACTAACCCACATTTTGACTTACAAAAATCAACTACTTAATTACATTCATAAATAAAAAATTGATACATAAAAATATAAAACATTCGCAAAAACAGTGCAGACTCAGCGCCGATTTGAGCGCGCACTCTGCCATCAGCCTAACACAGTAACACTTATGTTATACCCTAGACCACACTGTGGTACAGGTTATTATAGCTTAGTTAATGTTTGCAACACTTTAAAGGAATTTAGATAGCATACCGATCGACTCATAATCACTGTCTGATTCCATTGAGCGATATCCGTCTGTTCGTCTTTTTTTGAAATCAAAGTTTACGTCTCAATTAAGAACCGATTTCGATGAAACTTGGTACATTCTTCTAGCTCGGGCGAAGGACGAACCAAGTTAAAATTGTGCCATATTTTGATATCATAATCACACAATTTCAAAACCTATAGTTCCAAAAGGCACATATTAGATCCGATTTAAACCAATTTTTGCACAAAGAATATTGAGTAACCAATATCCAGCACTGGCGAGATTTGTCGATATCAGTCCAAGTTAAATTGCAATTTGCGGCCATGTAGGTCTTCTAGATGGCATAATTTATACCCGATCACGCAGAGCATAATGAATGGCCAACACGTGTCTCTAGTGTCGGTCCATGTTTTCGAATAGCTCCCTCACAAACATCCCCTCCGATTGCAGGTCCCGCAGCTCTAGAAGCCACAAATTACAACGAATCACTCCCAAACTTCGCACAGGGTATAACGATTAGCCAACCCATGTTTCAAGTGAAACGGAACCATATCAGTCCTTGTTTTAACTAGCATTGTACGTTATGAGAGACCTGAGTGAAGCCACAAATTACACCTGAATTGTGTATGATATGTTACGTGCGACCACTAATTAACTGCGGTGGAATTCGACCCGTTCGCACATATTTTCGTATAGCCCCCAAATAAAGGTCTGTCTCGAATTCAGTACCTACAGCTATTAAAATCAGATAAAACACCTATCCATGTTTTCGAATATCCCCACACAAAGGTTCCTTCGGATTTAAGGTCCTGCATATCTGTGTTGAGCAATCATCAGCTAACCTATTATTGTTGGCGTAGCTTCTGTGAAGACATTCTGTGTTGTGGAATTTAATTGTTATATTTGTGTGTGGAATGTTCTGCGGTCTGAAATGCATGATTTTTGTCTTTGCAGCATTTACAACCAATCCGCTATCGTGACACCACCTCGTTACAATATCTAATTCCTGTTGCATTGTGCGGACAGCTGTGTGTATGCATTTGTGCGATACGACAATTGTCGTGTTTTCAGCATATACATATGTCATACTATCATTTAGCATGTTCATCATATCATTTGCGTAGATTATAATATTGGTCCAAGTTTTGAGCCTTGTGATACTCCCGGGTTTTTTTTTTCGCAATTTGTACCCTGTATGTCCTACATTGAAGGTAGTTTCTAAACCAATCTATGCAGAGACCTCTTATTCCATTCTTATCTAAAATATCTATCAATTTCTCATGTGAGAGTGTATCGAATGCCATTCATGTGAGAGTGTATCGAAAAAAGGCCAAGCAGTGAACGTTCTTAGCCAGATTGTGGTTTACGTGGTTTGAGAATAACCCTTAAAGTTGGTTTATGTTTTTCGCTTTTTGAAACCCATATTGACTTTTGTTAATTATATTACATTTGACTAAAAAGTGATACAATCTTCAAACAATGATTTCTTCCAATACTTTTTCCACGACTGATAATATAGAAATAGTCCTACAGTTATTATAGTCAGATTTGTTACAACTTTTTGTATCGGCCGAATTAGAGATGTTTTAAGCAAATCTGGAATGCTTGATTTGCATATGTTGCTGTTAACGAGCTTGGTAATTATTGGAGTAAGACGGTTTGCGTTTGTTTTAAGATCAATTTCCCTTATTCCATCTGCTCTCGCACTTTTTCTAGCATTTAGACCTTTTAGGTTATTGAATATCTATCTCTTCTTCATTGGTGAAACTTATAAGTAGATAATACATTGTATTTTGTATATTTGTTGGTATTTTTGCAATTGTTTTTAGATCACATTTATGTATTATATTTTGAACGTTTTCGTTAAGTTTATGCGCAAATCTTCGGTTACTTCTTTTATATTTTTATTTGGAAAACCTATTTTTATTGTCTCATCAATTATTTCGTTAACTACTTGCCAAGTTCCTCGCAAGTTATTTCTATTTCTTATAAGTTGTATGCGTTCTTTAAAGATATTAGTTTTTAATTTAACTTTTTATTTAAAGTTTTACATATTTCTTCATTCGTTTTATTATTTTTGTTATTTTGCCATTTTTTATGCAGTTTTTTTCGTATTTCACAGTACTTTAGCAGTTCTTCTCTTAGCCATGGATATGGTTTACGTCTTTTGATTTTTTTTTTAATTTCGTGCGATTTTTGATATATATTGCAGACAACATTATATATTATTAAAAATATCATTCGTATTATTCGATTGTAAATTATTCCATGACAATTAATATCATTTATTAGACGATTAACTTTCGCGTTATTTATTTTGGTTCCATAATTAGTGTGGTGGCTACTCTGTGTATTTTTCTTTAGTTTGTCTTCTTCGTCGACGCAACCAAGTCGACTGCAAATTGATCAGATATTGTTGTTGTAACAACAGCATCATGTGCGTTCGATCTCGCTTTGTTACAACGCAAAAACAAGTGCTCAATGCAGGTATTCGTGTTGTTTGTATTGTCTTCTCTTGTCGTCTCAGTCACCATGCAGTGCAGACCTTTTGACGAAAGGATGTCCAAGTACTTTATTGTTGTTGCATTATTTTTGTGTATATCGAAGAGTTCCTCCTTCGGGTCGATCCGGTGCATAGAACCGGTTGTCGGGGATCGATGAACGTTTTGGTGTTTTGATTAGGCGGACTATAGACAGGAATGACGGTGATCAATTTATTTTTTGTTGTTTTTATTTCTATTGGGATGGTTTCGAAAGAGCCTGCGTTTATTGTTATTGTTTCGAAAGTTCCTCCTTTGCCTTCCCTGTTGAAGAAAATTGCATTATATCCATATTTCCAGTTACATTCTTTAGCTTTTGTCTTTGCCATCTATTGTGCGGCGTAAGATCGTCGTTGACGTATATATATTTGTGTGTGGGATTGTTTGTCTCTCCACTCAGTATATTTGCATCGATTCTGCGTCCCCTCAGTTTACTCATTAACTCGCTCTTATTTGACACAGAAGTAAACTCAACTATAATCATGTTGTTCTCTTTTAGTTCCTTAATGCCTGACTTTAGCTCAGCTGTATCGGACTGTTGTAAATTGGGGTTAGCAATCACGGCGATATTGTTTGCTGTGATGGGTACCGATGCATCTCTGAAACGTTTACCGCTGCCGTTGCCTACGTCACCGTCTTCTCTCTGCATTTTTTGTACCTTTTCATCGAACATGAAGGCTTGGTACGTATTATTTGGAGTTTTGTTTCGCGGTTTGCATTGATGGCGCTCCCACTCTGCTTTCTTTATACTACCTATTCCATTGTAGGTGCTCTCTGAGAGCACAGTACATGGGCTGAAATGATATTTTCGGTTGCAGTTTTGACACAGTATGTAGTTAGAAGTTGTTATTGCTCCCTTGCAGTTACTACAGATGGAGTCGGGACTTGTTACAAAGACATTCTTAGGTTTTTTTCACTCACTAATACCAGCAACCAATATTAATTCAAAGTTTTTCTATTATAAAAGCGCGACCGTTCGCTTTAAAGGCTACAGTTGACTGAAATGCAATGTTGTTTTTTAAATCTAGCAGAAACAGATTGTTCTGCAAACTTTTCATTTTTAATTCATTAATTTCTTTTTGAAAAAATCAACCCCAAATTATCGTTTACCTTTAATTTTTTTAGTTGCTTCAGTCAATACATTAGAATTTCAAATATGCCATCGCGTTTTTTGTATCGAGTTCTTATACACACAAGATGAGGCTTTCCTCAAAATTACGTTAAAACACCCTGACTTATAACTGAATAATCAATTAAATGTTTCGCATCATATATTCGCAAATTTTGTACATAAAAGGATTAAAAATTCTTTCAACTATCTTTTTATTAAATAATTTATCCTTATGAACCTAAAGGAAATAATAGATAAACGTCTTGATAAATTGACACTTTTTGCTGCAAGCTGAGTAAAAGTATAGCGCGCTTCTAGACAAATTTGGCATTATTTCAAAATGTTTGCGCTGGCAACAATTTCATTCACTCGTAAGGCTATGCGAACGATAAGTCGAAAGATAGAGACTACCGTTTTAATGCGAAAGTGAGTGGCTGGCTTTCGTTCGCGTAGACTTTCATTCGACGTCGTAGCTTAGGCTGTGAGTGTCGGAAGAGACCCACAGCTGGATAGGCGTGAGCTTGTGAATTAAGGGTGATAGCAGAGTGCGCGCTCAAAGCCGAGCTGAAAGCTGATTGAAATTCTTAAAACTATCTATGAGTGCGCGACGAGTCGAGCTGAAAACTGATGGAAGAAAACTTTTAAAGCGTTTTTTCGTGCTGATATTTGATTGTATGTGTAAAGTCCACGTGAATGGAAATCGGCCAGAGTAGTCGTACTTCTGAAGTCGCCCGATAGAGTTAGGAGCAATCCGCGCTCGTATCGGGGTATCAGCCTCCTTCCAGTACTTGGTAAAGTCCTGGAAAGGGTGATGGTACAAAGACTTCAGGAGAGAGTTATTGCTGGCATTTCTGAACGGCAGTTCGGTTTCAAGCCAGGCCTGAGTGTAGAGGATGCATGGATGAGAGTGAAGAAGTGTGTTTCTGAGAGTGAGTGTAGGTATGTTTTGGGAGTCTTCATTGACTTCAAGGGTGCATTTGACTACCTGAGTTGGGCGAGTGTTTTGGAGAAGTTGAGGGCGATAGGGTGTCAGGTGGTAGAGCTCTGGAGGAGCTATTTTTCTGATAGGAGGGCGTGTGTTGTCGGGGTGAATGGTGCTGTGTGGAGAGACGTGGTCCGGGGTTGTCCGCAGGGGTCCATTAGCGGGCCATTTATATGGAACCTTATGATGGATTCCCTGCTTAATGAACTCGGTCATGAGTGCAAGGTCGTTGCATTCGCTGACGACTTGCTCATCATGATCGAGGGCCAGTCTCGTGCTGTTCTAGAACAGCTGGGTGCTAGAGTGATGAATGTTGTAAGGATGTGGAGTGTGAGTGTTGGAGTGAGTGTGGCGATGGATAAGACCGTGACGATGCTGCTCAAGGGCAGATTGTCACATAGTCGGCCTCCTATCGTGAGCATTCATGGAGTTAACCTCAGGTATGTGACGGAAGTCAGGTACCTGGGGATAACTATGGGCGAAAGGATGAGGTTCACTCCTCATCTGGACCGAGTGCGTGAGAAGTTGACGGGTGTGATTGGTCAGGTACGTAGGTTTCTTCGGAGTGATTGGGGTTTCTCTAGGCGTGCAGCGCGTATCATATACGGTGGCCTGTTTGTGGCTTGCGCCACGTATGGGTCATCTGTATGGTACGAAGTGGTTAGGTTGGTTGTTGGGCTTAGGAAGGGTTTGTCGTGTCAGAGGATTGTTTTGATAGGGTGTATGCGTGTGTGTCGTACGGTCTCAACTGAGGCCTTACAAGTGTTGATGGGTGCACCACCCCTCGATCTCGAGGTAATGCGACGTGCCGTTGCCTTTATGGCAAAAAGGGGTGTTGTATTGCCAAGGGATAGTTGGGTGGTGGACGGCATGGAGCGTATGAGTGCTGGTGAGATTAGGACTCACTTGGATGAATGTGTGATGGAGATGTGGCAGTCTAGGTGGGACGGTAGTGTGAAAGGGCGTGTTACTTACAGGTTTGTCAGGGATGTTAGGTTTGTTAGTGGTCAGCCAGATTTTAGCTTTGGCCTTTTTCTCGGCTTTTTGCTGACTGGTCATGGGTCCCTCAATGCATTTTTGCACAAGAGGGCCCTAAGCGACAGGGAGTCGTGTGATTGTGGTGCGGTTCTTGAGGATTGGTTGCATGTTCTCTGTGAATGTACTCTTTATGAAAGTGTTAAATCCTGTTAACCTCAGGTCAGTTAGGAATTGAAATGACGGACGGACAGTGGGATGTTAGAGGGATGGTTGCTTCACAAGAGGTTTTGGCCAGAGCGAATGAGTTCGCAAATAGGGTTTTCTCGATGCGGCGTGCTAGGGCGAGTTTAGCAGTATAGAGTAGTAGTTGTTTGTTGGTTTTAGGATGTCGGTGGCTATGGTTGCATTGCGACCGGGTGCTGTGACCCATAGAACAGTAGAGGCTTAGATAGTCCTCGACCCCTAACCAAGAGGGAAGTTATGACCCATAACAGTCATGCTTCGAATTGGTACCGGCGGAATCAATCCAATGGGGCGTTGACAGTCGCATTGTTACGGCCCCAGTGTGATGGCACACCGTGGTTCAGGCCATTTCGGCGATAATCACGTTAAATCCGACATCTTCTGTATGTGTAAAGATTTAAGTGGTTTGTAATTTGAAAAGGGTTCTTGATGTTTTGATACTATTGAAATAATTCTCTCTGTTTTGTTTGATACATTTTTCGAATATTGAAAAAATTATTTAAATTTGATAAATGATATTTATAATTAACAGATAATTTATAGTGCAGATTAATCAGAAATTTCCAATATTAGATTAACTAATTACATTAATGATTAACCCACATTACACATAAAAATATAAAACATTCAGCAAAAACAGTGCAGACTCAGCGCCGATTTGAGCATTCACTCTGCCATCCCCAAATTTCATATAAGCATGAAATTAGTTCGGCTCTGCTCCGCTTTGAGCGCGCACTCTGCCATCAGCCTAACACAGTAACACTTATGTTATACCCTACACCACACTGTGGTACAGGTTATTATGGCTTAGTGTTAATGTTTGCAATACTTTAAAGGAATTAAGATAGCATACCGATCGACTCAGAATCACTGTCTGATTCCATTGAGCGATGTCCGTCCCTCCGTACGTCCGTCTGTTCATCTTTTGTTGAAATCAAAGTTTACGTCTCAATTATGAACCGATTTCGATGAAACTTGGTACATTCTTCTAGCTCGGGCGAAGGACGAACCCAGTTGAAATTGTGCCATATTTTGATATCATACATAGGTTTTTCACAATTTCAAAACCTACAGTTCTAAAAGACACATATTAGATCCGATTTAAGCCAAGAAGAAGAATTTTGAGTAACCAATATCCAGCACTGGCGAGATTTGTCGATATCAGTCCAAGTTTCATGTTCTCGAATAGCTCCCTCACAAACATCCCCTCCGATTTCAGGTCCCGCAGCTCTATAAGCAACAAATTACAACGAATTACTCCCAAACTTCGCACAGGGTATAACGATTAGCCAACTCATGTTTCAAGTGAAACGGAACCATATCATTACATGTTTTAACTAGCATTGTACTCTATGAGTGGCCTGAGTGAAGCCACAAGTTACACCCGAATTGTGTATGATACGTTACGAGCGACCAATTATTAACTGTAGTGGAATTCGACCCGTTAGTAAAAATTTTCGTATAGCCCCCATATAAAGGTCTGTCCTGAATTCAGAACCTACAGCTATTAAAATCAGATATTTCACCTATCCATGTGTTCGAATATCCCCCACACAAAAGTTCCTTCGGATTTAAGGTCCTGCATATCTACAAGCCGCAAATTGTACCCGAACGCGCTCAAATTTTTAAAGCGTTATGTAGCGTAATGAGCGACAATAAAATTACTCAGAAAAGTTAAGTCCAAACTTACTAAAGCTGCAGACAGAGGTACTTAATTCTCTTAATATCACAGATGTGTAGTGTATATCGACTTTCCTTCCTGGTTTCTATTTAGCTTAATAAAGAAGAAATTTGAAATATATATTCGCAACATAAGAGGGCGACCATCGCTCACGATCTTTTTCCACAATCACATTCATAGGCCTTATATACTAGTCCTATACGATACCCAGGTTCTCAAGAATTATTATCCATAGGATTGTGATGTCCATGGGTACCACACTTTTTCTCCTTTAACTTCCCACTTAAGTAATGATATTGTGTTTTAGAGCTAGCAACACTTGTGCTCACAAGATCTAGTGTTTAAAATGTTTTGGGTTAAATTCAGTTTTTGAACACATGTACTACATTAAGTTTTTTTTACCGAAGTCAAAACTCGAAAATGTAGGCGTCCTGTAACGGCTTCGACGCCGTTTCCGATTCGAAATCGCCTGGCTTCCACATTCGAACCATACAACTTAGTAGGGCCAATATGCCGAAAATCTAAAATAATTATCTAAAATATAATTTTGCAAATCACAGTGTTGTTTGTTGTATAACAAGTGATTTGTTGACCCAGCGGAATCAATTTCGATTGTTGATAACCAGCTTCTCTTGATGTTCTGAGCATGAAACTACAATGTGCCGCTCGTGTGGTGAGACATGTATCTGAAGAGTAGCTTTACTTAATCACTTTCTAAAGCAGTGCAAAACTTACATCTTCTGATATTTTCATTACCTATACAACTTACATCAGCCGATTGGCCGGTTGACCTACTGTATCAATCAAATTCGTTTTTCGACCGTACATTCTTTGAGAGGATGTAATGGCTCATCGTGAACCACAGGCGAACTTTTTATGCTCGAGAAATGAAAATTTTGCTTATCGACCAGCAGGTATAGCTGATGCACTGCTTTCTTTAGCGCATTTTAATGAAAGACTAAAGTTCGGTCTGGTGATGCCCAATTGTGAGGCCTGTCGTCTGTTCGATGGTTTATATTTCTCAGGAACATCGGCTGTCAGAGTCGCAATATTCTCGCGGACAACCAGTCAGATGGCGATAACGCTCTGAATGGTTATGTGTTCCAGGCTATTCGAGTTTTGAAGCTAAAAGCCGGAATGTTTGCCCAGCATGCGCAACACGGTGTCGAAACTCATGCTACGTTAAAACACCGACCGAATACTTCTTAAACAAATTTACAAAATTGTTGTACTCTACGGCCAAGTATAGCCAGTTTGTGTTTTGCAGCTGCTTAGCTTACAAATGTCAAAGGTTAAATGTCAATGATTAAAGTAACACTCCATTTGAAAAATTTATAACATCCTCCGATAGGGTGAATAATCTTGCGGCACTTTATACTTTGCCTTGATGCCAATGGTGAATAGTCATTTATCTGGTGCAAATTTAGATATAAAATAATGAATCCTTTTGTTCACGACGAATCCGCACAAAATTTCGAGCTTATTATTATTGCAGCTGTTATATATACAGGGTGATTCATTCACGACTGGAAAAATTTCTCCAGCGTATTCCACTGGTTCAAGACTTAGCACTTTAAATATAGTACCCTCCGACCTCCAATCCAAAAAGTTTCAAACCACAGGCATTTCGCCCACTTGCATTTTCGGGCATAGCCGTATATGAACATATTTTCATGAAATGAGCAAAGCAACACGCAAGTCGAATTTGCCCAGTCGTGAATGAATTACTCTGAACATGTCTCAGGGTTTTTTTGCGACTACGCCTTGCCGCGTCCATCGGTAATTATTGGCGGCTTAGGTGTCTTTAAAACAACTCCAATTTTTAAGGATGTCGGCTATGCGGCTGCTGTTGTCATGCTGGATGAATTACATTGTGATTCTGGCATGGACTGTTTTCTATTTAGTTATGTCAATGCGTCCCGATGTTCCATGGCGTAAATGGAATAGTTTTAAATGCATAAATCAGCATGCAAGAAAACAAAAAACTTGTTGGGAGTCAAATTTTAATGCATATAAAATACAGTTAATAAAGTTAACGTGTCCGTGGCAGATAAAGAAGATCCAGTTAAAGAAAGAAAGAAAGTTTCTGGTTCTTAACTATACACCTCACTGTGATACAGAGCTAATATTAGCCGTGTACTTTCAGGTTCCAAAACAAGTTTTTGTATGGAAGTTACTCGGCAAGCAAGCGAGTTGGCTGTTACACGGTAACGAAACGAGTTAGAGTTACCTGACTTATTTTTGAACAACAAAATATTCTATAACAAAATCAAAAACATATGTTTTTTGTTATTGATACACTAAAAATAAAAATACTATGCTAAATTAAGTTTAAATTTCTTATTTTTATCCATAGCCGTACTTAAATATTTAAGTACAATTCGTACTCAGTTATACTTAAAATAAGAAAAAAATGTGTTAGATACAAGGAATCAAGCGCAGAAATTCTTACAATACGAATTAATTTCATGAACTAAGTAAAAAAAAGTAGTTTCAAGCACCAGCTCGTACTTATATCAAGTGAAGAATTCTTGGAGTGAAAATTAAGCCTTATTTGACTTGAATTTAGAAGAAAAATCTTATAATAATCTATGAGAGAGAAAAATCGGAGAGCGAAATAGGTACTCTCCGAGCTTGGCTCGCGTGGTCGGATATTTTCTAGTCTTGTAATGCAGATTTTTCGGAAATTTGCATTAGTGTGATTTGTGCGTCGTGTAAGTCGGTTGTCTGTTAAATAAAGAAGAACAATGAGTGAAAGTGAAGTAACGCCTATAGAGGATGACGACACTCGTCTGCGCCAGTTGCTAAAGGAATTTAATTTGATTATTTAAAAGGTGAGTGATAAATTATCAGAGTAATATCGTAATTGTGCATGTGTATGTGTATGTAGACTATTTTTAATTGTAAAACTTGTGAATGAAAAATGGCATGTGAATACATATAAGTTAAAATATTTCCATTAACAAAGCAAAGCAAATAGTTTTCGTGACGCCAAAATATATACATATGTATAAACACAAGCTTGCATATCTAATAAATAAACAGTTATATACATAAATACAGCAGTGACGCGTGCCTTGTCTGGCTACAAAATATGTATACACAAAAACATACACATGCGCAGCCTTCATGTTTAGAAACACATACATACATATACAACAATTACGATACACGTGCTTTGTTGGTAAATATTAATCAAGTGCAGAGATTCTAAAGTCAAGAATAAAATTCTTGCATTCCACGAAAACCATTGAATTTGACGAATCGATTACAGGGATTCCACAGACTGGACCGACGTCTGCGAAAAATGGAAAAAAAACTTTTCAAGTACGTCGTCGGGATGTATTAGAACTAAGCAGTGCAGAATTTTTTAAATCTTGGTCCAAACTTTCCCACATAAAAGCTGCTGACTTGGTAAGGCTTAAAAATACAAGTGCTCCTAAAAATTTTACTTTTATTGAATATAATATTTTCAGATAGAAATTGATTTTGAACTGTTATATCCTAATAAACGTCTTATGTTGTTATCCAAATGGGAAGAATTTCAAATCAAAATTTTGACGTACTACGAGAGCAACATTACAAATGAAGTATGCAGGCAGCAGCTGTCCAAAGCAAAAGAAACAAGGAATAAAGGTACATATTAATTTTTCACATATTTAAGATTAATTAAAACTAATACGTGTTTTGTTCTTTGGTAGATGCTCAAGACTATCTTACTGCAATTCTTTTAAGTGCAATCTTTCCATCTTCTGCCCGCTTTAAAAATAAAGACGGTAAAAAGACAAAGAAGGCAACAATTGCCGACACCCAGGAAAGCTTCGTGTTACTCCTGACAACACTGAATGACTATGAAAGAAAAATTGAACAATTAATTAACAAATATTATTGCGAAGGACTTACGGTGCAGCCATTCCTCATTTTAGAAGGTAACGAAGCTGATGTGAAGGGATTTTTTGTATATTTCGATAAAAATTTACTTAAATTTGAGTCCTTCATTCAAAGCCTAGATATTTGTTTCAAAATCTTTCACACCCTGTATTTAAAGTACCCAATAGCTTGCGAACAGTCTTGGCTTTTCATACAAAAGTATTTTTATAAAATTGATACAGAATTTGATTGTAAGTCATCCAATGTAGCATCAGTAATTAACTATTTGGAAAATTAACGAAAGCACGATGTATATATGTTTCCAATGTCGTAAAAAACTTCAAACTCCAACTCTTTTGATAAAACACCTTAAAGTTAGTCATTTGTTAACTCGAAAATCTTTAAAGATTCTTTGTATGCAAAACTTGTGTAATCAGACATTTACCAACTTCTCATATTTTCGAATACATTTAGAAAAAGTGCACAACATTTTGTTATCCTTATATTAATCGAAATGAAATAAAATATAAGTTTGAATTATTTAATTTTTATTATAAGTTTTATAAATGATAAAATGTAAACAATTTCTGGAAAATTTAATTAAAAAATGAATACATATATCTTAAATCTATCTTAGTTTCATATTATATCAAGTGGGAATTCAAGCTTAAATCAAGCGTAGAATTCTTGGGGTAAACACATTTTGGGATTAATTCAAGAATGAATTCGAACTAAAATCAAGTTAAGAATTCTTGAAACAAGCCAATTTTTGGGTCAGTTTTATTCTTAAGTCAATCCTATTATACGCTTAAATTAAGTACTAATCCTACTTGAATCAATCCAAGTATTCTACATACAAGCCGGGTTTGTACTCAATTCAATCCCGTTTTCAGTCTTCTTTCAATCCTGTTTTTCTACAAATAAGACTGTTTTTGGCTTACAAGCCAAGCCCTTCGGGCTGAAATGACGCTAACATCAAGAATTTAGCGCTTAATATTTCCGTTCTTGCAACAAGCATTTTGTACTCAATTTAAGAAAATCCGCACTTACCGTACTTTTGACACCGCTCCGGATTGATTTAAGTACGGATTACTTGGTTTTTATTTTCAGTGTATAGAAAGAAAATGAGAAAAATGAAAGAAAATAGAAAAACGGCCATTTTCATAAATTACAATGATGCAAATATGGTAAATGAAAATGTTTATTGTGAAGATTTAGATAAATTTCGATATAGCTATATTATTTTGAGAGTGACTACACGAAAATTGTGGACCAAGGACGAGACGTTGATGCTTTTGGCATGCTACAAAGCCAGAAAGAACGAATTTAAAAGTACGAGTCAAAAAATAAATGCCTACCAATGAAGTTAAATTTGCCAATAAAGTGTTAACAAATCAAGAAACACCACGAAATAACAAAAACCGTTTGCCACAATTTGCTTTGCTTTTTCTTTGTTAACAAACTTTTGTTGAGCTTATGCAGCCATCTGACTCAAAATATTGTTAAATGTTGCCAGAATACCATATTGTTAACAAACTAGGTTACTTAGATAGTTACCTGCTAGCATCTAAAATAATAGGCGATACGTGTAAACCATATATTTATTATACCGATAGACACACAATGGCCATGTGATTAATTAAGGAGATATGCCGCGTAGTAAATTCAGCATTGGTCAAATCTTGCACATTGCGTTTTTCCCGACAATTAACTAATCTTGGTCAAAATGTCCCATATCGGTTCATAGTTTCAATAAGCTCCCACATAAACATTTTTCTAGATTTGAGTTACCGCCGCTCTGGAAGCCAATTGTTAAAACCGATCTTGTTCAACTTCAGCATCGGCCATTATGAGTGACTGAATTGGCCTTCCTTATACACTGCTAGGATATTGCTTATATAGGGTGTTTTTTAGACGTGTGGTTTTCTACACTTTTTTTCTGAGTTGGTCATTTGACAGCAGTCACTTGTTTTATAATCAGTTTAATTTGCCATTACATAATGAATGGACCTACTCAGGAACAACGTTTCAAATCGTAGTGAATGTGCCGAAAATGAGATGGTCACCAATCCCGATTTTTACAAAAAACTTTTGTTCAGCTATAAAGCTCAGATTTGGTTGAATAGGTACCTAAACGAAGCCCAGAGGTCCAAACGTTCCAAAGTTGTGACTATTTGACTGAAACGCAAATGTACATTTAAAATGTACTTCGCGGTTTAAGACATAATCTTTTTTGTACCACTGTAGAGTATAATATACGAGTAGTTGTCCTCGTTCGACTTTATTCATCATTATTTTTTTTAATAATACTTGATGATCCATGCAATGCGTTATTGCAATTCGACTGCAAATTGATCAGATATTGTTGTTGTAAATACAGCAGCATGTGCGTTCGATCTCGCTTTGTTACAACGCAAAAACAAGTGCTCAATGCAGGTATTCGTGTTGTTTGTATTGTCTTCTCTTGTCGTCTCAGTCACCATGCGGTGCAGACCTTTTGACGAAAGGATGTCCAAGTACTTTATTGTTGTTGCATTATTTTTGTGAATATCGAAGAGTTCCTCCTTCGGGTCGATCCGGTGCATAGAACCGGTTGTCGGGGATCGATGAACGTTTTGGTGTTTTGATTAGGCGGACTATAGACAGGAATGATGGTGATCAATTTATTTTTTGTTGTTTTTATTTCTATTGGGATGGTTTCGAAAGAGCCTGCGTTTATTGTTATTGTTTCGAAAGTTCCTCCTTTGCCTTCCCTGTTGAAGAAAATTGCATTATATCCATATTTCCAGTTACATTCTTTAGCTTTTGTCTTTGCCATCTATTGTGCGGCGTAAGATCGTCGTTGACGTATATATATTTGTGTGTGGGATTGTCTGTCTCTCCACTCAGTATATTTGCATCGATTCTGCGTCCCCTCAGTTTACTCATTAACTCGCTCTTATTTGACACAGAAGTAAACTCAACTATAATCATGTTGTTCTCTTTAAGTCTGTGCTCTTATTTCTTATCCCTTTCTTGAAAGTCAGTGACTTGAATTTGCCATCGTTCTCGTTTCATTATCATTGTTGGAGGTGGTTAATGCGACCATATTTAGACCTATTTGCTGAATAGTTGCTTTTAGTTCCTTAATGCCTGACTTTAGCTCAGCTGTATCGGACTGTTGTAAATTGGGGTTAGCAATCACGGCGATATTGATTGCTGTGATGGGTACCGATGCATCTCTGAAACGTTTACCGCTGCCGTTGCCTACGTCACCGTCTTCTCTCTGCATTTTTTGTACCTTTTCATCGAACATGAAGGCTTGGTACGTATTATTTGGAGTTTTGTTTCGCGGTTTGCATTGACCTATTCCATTGCAGGTGCTCTCTGAGAGCACAGTACATGGGCTGAAATGATATTTTCGGTTGCAGTTTTGACACAGTATGTAGTTAGAAGTTGTTATTGCTCCCTTGCAGTTACTACAGATGGAGTCGGGACTTGTTACAAAGACATTCTTAGGTTTTTTTCACTCACTAATACCAGCAACCAATATTAATTCAAAGTTTTTCTATTATAAAAGCGCGACCGTTCGCTTTAAAGGCTACAGTTGACTGAAATGCAATGTTGTTTTTTAAATCTAGCAGAAACAGATTGTTCTGCAAACTTTTCATTTTTAATTCATTAATTTCTTTTTGAAAAAATCAACCCCAAATTATCGTTTACCTTTAATTTTTTTAGTTGCTTCAGTCAATACATTAGAATTTCAAATATGCCATCGCGTTTTTTGTATCGAGTTCTTATACACACAAGATGAGGCTTTCCTCAAAATTACGTTAAAACACCCTGACTTATAACTGAATAATCAATTAAATGTTTCGCATCATATATTCGCAAATTTTGTACATAAAAGGATTAAAAATTCTTTCAACTATCTTTTTATTAAATAATTTATCCTTATGAACCTAAAGGAAATAATAGATAAACGTCTTGATAAATTGACACTTTTTGCTGCAAGCTGAGTAAAAGTATAGCGCGCTTCTAGACAAATTTGGCATTATTTCAAAATGTTTGCGCTGGCAACAATTTCATTCACTCGTAAGGCTATGCGAACGATAAGTCGAAAGATAGAGACTACCGTTTTAATGCGAAAGTGAGTGGCTTTCGTTCGCATAGACTTTCATTCGACGTCGTAGCTTAGGCTGTGAGTGTCGGAAGAG
Source organism: Hydrotaea diabolus (assembly GCA_963513945.1). Taxonomy (NCBI): domain Eukaryota; kingdom Metazoa; phylum Arthropoda; class Insecta; order Diptera; family Muscidae; genus Hydrotaea; species Hydrotaea diabolus. Next base: position 17,517,687 of record OY740721.1, on the reverse strand, counting down.
ACCCACAGCTGGATAGGCGTGAGCTTGTGAATTAAGGGTGATAGCAGAGTGCGCGCTCAAAGCCGAGCCGAGCTGAAAGCTGATTGAAATTCTTAAAACTATCTATGAGTGCGCGACGAGTCGAGCTGAAAGCTGATGGAAGAAAACTTTTAAAGCGTTTTTTCGTGCTGATATTTGATTGTATGTGTAAAGTCCACGTGAATGGAAATCGGCCAGAGTAGTCGTACTTCTGAAGTCGCCCGATAGAGTTAGGAGCAATCCGCGCTCGTATCGGGGTATCAGCCTCCTTCCAGTACTTGGTAAAGTCCTGGAAAGGGTGATGGTACAAAGACTTCAGGAGAGAGTTATTGCTGGCATTTCTGAACGGCAGTTCGGTTTCAAGCCAGGCCTGAGTGTAGAGGATGCATGGATGAGAGTGAAGAAGTGTGTTTCTGAGAGTGAGTGTAGGTATGTTTTGGGAGTCTTCATTGACTTCAAGGGTGCATTTGACTACCTGAGTTGGGCGAGTGTTTTGGAGAAGTTGAGGGCGATAGGGTGTCAGGTGGTAGAGCTCTGGAGGAGCTATTTTTCTGATAGGAGGGCGTGTGTTGTCGGGGTGAATGGTGATGTGTGGAGAGACGTGGTCCGGGGTTGTCCGCAGGGGTCCATTAGCGGGCCATTTATATGGAACCTTATGATGGATTCCCTGCTTAATGAACTCGGTCATGAGTGCAAGGTCGTTGCATTCGCTGACGATTTGCTCATCATGATCGAGGGCCAGTCTCGTGCCGTTCTAGAACAGCTGGGTGCTAGAGTGATGAATGTTGTAAGGATGTGGGGTGTGAGTGTTGGAGTGAGTGTGGCGATGGATAAGACCGTGACGATGCTGCTCAAGGGCAGATTGTCACATAGTCGGCCTCCTATCGTGAGCATTCATGGAGTTAACCTCAGGTATGTGACGGAAGTCAGGTACCTGGGGATAACTATGGGCGAAAGGATGAGGTTCACTCCTCATCTGGACCGAGTGCGTAAGAAGTTGACGGGTGTGATTGGTCAGGTACGTAGGTTTCTTCGGAGTGATTGGGGTTTCTCTAGGCGTGCAGCGCGTATCATATACGGTGGCCTGTTTGTGGCTTGCGCCACGTATGGGTCATCTGTATGGTACGAAGTGGTTAGGTTGGTTGTTGGGCTTAGGAAGGTTTTGTCGTGTCAGAGGATTGTTTTGATAGGGTGTATGCGTGTGTGTCGTACGGTCTCAACTGAGGCCTTACAAGTGTTGATGGGTGCACCACCCCTCGATCTCGAGGTAATGCGACGTGCCGTTGCCTTTATGGCAAAAAGGGGTATTGTATTGCCAAGGGATAGTTGGGTGGTGGACGGCATGGAGCGTATGAGTGCTGGTGAGATTAGGACTCACTTGGATGAATGTGTGATGGAGAGGTGGCAGTCTAGGTGGGACGGTAGTGTGAAAGGGCGTGTTACTTACAGGTTTGTCAGGGATGTTAGGTTTGTTAGTGGTCAGCCAGATTTTAGCTTTGGCCTTTTTCTCGGCTTTTTGCTGACTGGTCATGGGTCCCTCAATGCATTTTTGCACAAGAGGGCCCTAAGCGACAGGGAGTCGTGTGATTGTGGTGCGGTTCTTGAGGATTGGTTGCATGTTCTCTGTGAATGTACTCTTTATGAAAGTGTTAAATCCTGTTAACCTCAGGTCAGTTAGGAATTGAAATGACGGACGGACAGTGGGATGTTAGAGGGATGGTTGCTTCACAAGAGGTTTTGGCCAGAGCGAATGAGTTCGCAAATAGGGTTTTCTCGATGCGGCGTGCTAGGGCTAGTTTAGCAGTATAGAGTAGTAGTTGTTTGTTGGTTTTAGGATGTCGGTGGCTATGGTTGCATTGCGACCGGGTGCTGTGACCCATAGAACAGTAGAGGCTTAGATAGTCCTCGACCCCTAACCAAGAGGGAAGTTATGACCCATAACAGTCATGCTTCGAATTGGTACCGGCGGAATCAATCCAATGGGGCGTTGACAGTCGCATTGTTACGGCCCCAGTGTGATGGCACACCGTGGTTCAGGCCATTTCGGCGATAATCACGTTAAATCCGACATCTTCTGTATGTGTAAAGATTTAAGTGGTTTGTAATTTGAAAAGGGTTCTTGATGTTTTGATACTATTGAAATAATTCTCTCTGTTTTGTTTGATACATTTTTCGAATATTGAAAAAATTATTTAAATTTGATAAATGATATTTATAATTAACAGATAATTTATAGTGCAGATTAATCAGAAATTTCCAATATTAGATTAACTAATTACATTAATAATTAACCCACATTACACATAAAAATATAAAACATTCCGCAAAAACAGTGCAGACTCAGCGCCGATTTGAGCATTCACTCTGCCATCCCCAAATTTCATATAAGCATGAAATTAGTTCGGCTCTGCTCCGCTTTGAGCGCGCACTCTGCCATCAGCCTAACACAGTAACACTTATGTTATACCCTACACCACACTGTGGTACAGGTTATTATGGCTTAGTGTTAATGTTTGCAATACTTAAGATTAAGATAGCATACCGATCGACTCAGAATCACTGTCTGATTCCATTGAGCGATGTCCGACCCTCCGTGCGTCCGTCTGTTCATCTTTTGTTGAAATCAAAGTTTACGTCTCAATTATGAACCGATTTCGATGAAACTTGGTACATTCTTCTAGCTCGGGCGAAGGACGAACCAAGTTGATTTTTTGATATCATACATAGGTTTTTCACAATTTCAAAACCTACAGTTCTAAAAGACACATATTAGATCCGATTTAAGCCAAGAAGAAGAATTTTGAGTAACCAATATCCAGCACTGGCGAGATTTGTCGATATCAGTCCAAGTTTCATGTTTTCGAATAGCTCCCTCACAAACATCCCCTCCGATTTCAGGTCCCGCAGCTCTATAAGCCACAAATTACAACGAATTACTCCCAAACTTCGCACAGGGTATAACGATTAGCCAACTCATGTTTCAAGTGAAACGGAACCATATCATTACATGTTTTAACTAGCATTGTACTCTATGAGGGGCCTGAGTGAAGCCACAAGTTACACCCGAATTGTGTATGATACGTTACGAGCGACCAATTATTAACTGTAGTGGAATTCGACCCGTTAGTAAAAATTTTCGTATAGCCCCCATATAAAGGTCTGTCCTGAATTCAGAACCTACAGCTATTAAAATCAGATATTACACCTATCCATGTGTTCGAATATCCCCCACACAAAAGTTCCTTCGGATTTAAGGTCCTGCATATCTACAAGCCGCAAATTGTACCCGAACGCGCTCAAATTTTTAAAGCGTGATGTAGCGTAATGAGCGACAATAAAATTACTCAGAAAAGTTAAGTCCAAACTTACTAAAGCTGCAGACAGAGGTACTTAATTCTCTTAATATCACAGATGTGTAGTGTATATCGACTTTCCTTCCTGGTTTCTATTTAGCTTAATAAAGAAGAAATTTGATATATATATTCGCAACATAAGAGGGCGACCATCGCTCACGATCTTTTTCCACAATCACATTCATAGGCCTAATATACTAGTCCTATACGATACCCAGGTTCTCAAGAATTCTTATCCATAGGATTGTGATGTCCATGGGTACCACACCTTTTCTCCTTTAACTTCCCACTTAAGTAATGATATTGTGTTTTAGAGCTAGCAACACTTGTGCTCACAAGATCTAGTGTTTAAAATGTTTTGGGTTAAATTCAGTTTTTGAACACATGTACTACATTAAGTTTTTTTTACCGAAGTCAAAACTCGAAAATGTAGGCGTCCTGTAACGGCTTCGACGCCGTTTCCGATTCGAAATCGCCTGGCTTCCACATTCGAACCATACAACTTAGTAGGGCCAATATGCCGAAAATCTAAAATAATTATCTAAAATATAATTTTGCAAATCACAGTGTTGTTTGTTGTATAACAAGTGATTTGTTGACCCAGCGGAATCAATTTCGATTGTTGATAACCAGCTTCTCTTGATGTTCTGAGCATGAAACTACAATGTGCCGCTCGTGTGGTGAGACATGTATCTGAAGAGTAGCTTTACTTAAAAACTTTCTAAAGCAGTGCAAAACTTACATCTTCTGATATTTTCATTACCTATACAACTTACATCAGCCGATTGGCCGGTTGACCTACTGTATCAATCAAATTCGTTTTTCGACCGTACATTCTTTGAGAGGATGTAATGGCTCATCGTGAACCCCAGGCGAACTTTTTATGCTCGAGAAATGAAAATTTTGCTTATCGACCAGCAGGTATAGCTGATGCACTGCTTTCTTTGGCGCATTTTAATGAAAGACTAAAGTTCCGTCTGGTGATGTCCAATTGTGAGGCCTGTCGTCTGTTCGATGGTTTATATTTCTCAAGAACATCGGCTGTCAGAGTCGCAATATTCTCGCGGACAACCAGTCAGATGGCGATAACGCTCTGAATGGTTATGTGTTCCAGGCTATTCGAGTTTTGAAGCTAAAAGCCGGAATGTTTGCCCAGCATGCGCAACACGGTGTCGAAACTCATGCTACGTTAAAACACCGACCGAATACTTCTTAAACAAATTTACAAAATTGTTGTACTCTACGGCCAAGTATAGCCAGTTTGTGTTTTGCAGCTGCTTAGCTTACAAATGTCAAAGGTTAAATGTCAATGATTAAAGTAACACTCCATTTGAAAAATTTATAACATCCTCCGATAGGGTGAATAATCTTGCGGCACCTTATACTTTGCCTTGATGCCAATGGTGAATAGTCATTTATCTGGTGCAAATTTAGATATAAAATAATGAATCCTTTTGTTTACGACGAATCCGCACAAAATTTCGAGCTTATTATTATTGCAGCTGTTATATATACAGGGTGATTCATTCACGACTGGAAAAATTTCTCCAGCGTATTCCACTGGTTCAAGACTTAGCACTTTAAATATAGTACCCTCCGACCTCCAATCCAAAAAGTTTCAAACCACAGGCATTTCGCCCACTTGCATTTTCGGGCATAGTCGTATATGAACATATTTTCATGAAATGAGCAAAGCAACACGCAAGTCGAATTTGCCCAGTCGTGAATGAATTACTCTGAACATGTCTCAGGGTTTTTTTGCGACTACGCCTTGCCGCGTCCATCGGTAATTATTGGCGGCTTAGGTGTCTTTAAAACAACTCCAATTTTTAAGGGTGTCGGCTATGCGGCTGCTGTTGTCATGCTGGATGAATTACATTGTGATTCTGGCATGGACTGTTTTCTATTTAGTTATGTCAATGCGTCCCGATGTTCCATGGCGTAAATGGAATAGTTTTAAATGCATAAATCAGCATGCAAGAAAACAAAAAACTTGTTGGGAGTCAAATTTTAATGCATATAAAATACAGTTAATAAAGTTAACGTGTCCGTGGCACATAAAGAAGATCCAGTTAAAGAAAGAAAGAAAGTTTCTGGTTCTTAACTATACACCTCACTGTGAAACAGAGCTAATATTAGCCGTGTACTTTCAGGTTCCAGGTTAGATTTACCTGACTTATTTTTGAACAACAAAATATTCTATAACAAAATCAAAAACATGTTTTTTGTTATTGATATAGAAAGAAAATGAGAAAAATGAAAGAAAATAGAAAAACAGCCATTTTCATAAATTACAATGATGCAAATATGGTAAATGAAAATGTTTATTGTGAAGATTTAGATAAATTTCGATATAGCTATATTATTTTGAGAGTGACTACACGAAAATTGTGGACCAAGGACGAGACGTTGATGCTTTTGGCATGCTACAAAGTCAGAAAGAACGAATTTAAAAGTACGAGTCAAAAAATAAATGCCTACCAATGAAGTTAAATTTGCCAATAAAGTGTTAACAAATCAAGAAACACCACGAAATAACAAAAACCGTTTGCCACAATTTGCTTTGCTTTTTCTTTGTTAACAAACTTTTGTTGAGCTTATGCAGCCATCTGACTCAAAATATTGTTAAATGTTGCCAGAATACCATATTGCTAACAAACTAGGTTACTAAGATAGTTACGTGCTAGCATCTAAAATAAAAGGCGATACGTGTAAACCATATATTTATTATACCGATAGACACACAATGGCCATGTGATTAATTAAGGAGATATGCCGCGTAGTAAATTCAGCATTGGTCAAATCTTGCACATTGCGTTTTTCCCGACAATTAACTAATCTTAGTGAAAATGTCCCATATCGGTCCATAGTTTCAATAAGCTCCCACATAAACATTTTTCTAGATTTGAGTTACCGCCGCTCTGGAAGCCAATTGTTAAAACCGATCTTGTTCAGCATCGGCCATTATGAGTGACTGAATTGGCCTTCCTTATACACTGCTAGGATATTGCTTATATAGGGTGTTTTTTAGACGTGTGGTTTTCTACACTTTTTTTCTGAGTTGGTCATTTGACAGCAGTCACTTGTTTTATAATCAGTTTAATTTGCCATTACATAATGAATGGACCTACTCAGGAACAACGTTTCAAATCGTAGTGAATGTGCCCAAAATGAGATGGTCACCAATCCCGATTTTTACAAAAAACTTTTGTTCAGCTATAAAGCTCAGATTTGGTTGAATAGGTACCTAAACGAAGCCTAGAGGTCCAAACGTTCCAAACTTGTGACTATTTGACTGAAACGCAAATGTACATTTAAAATGTACTTCGCGGTTTAAGACATAATCTTTTTTGTACCACTGTAGAGTATAATATACGAGTAGTTGTCCTCGTTCGACTTTATTCATCATTATTTTTTTTTAATAATACTTGATGATCCATGCAATGCGTTATTGCAATTCTTTAATATTATTCATTGACAAATGACATAAAATAATGTGAGCGTCAATATATTTGACATTTTTCTTATTATTAATATTCCAAATTGTCTAGGTTATTGCGAGTTCTGAGCGATGGTCATGGTCTTCAAAACTTGATTTTATCTGATCAGTAGTTGCTTTAGCAATTGGTTTGGGCAACGTTTGGCGATTGGTTTAGGAAACGTTTGGCGATTTCCATATTTATGCTATAAAAATGGTGGCGGAGCATTTCTTATTCCATATTTTGTAGCATTATTTTTAGCAGACATACCAATGTTTTTTTATGGAACTAGCACTAGGCCAAATGTTAACTATTGGCGGCTTGTGAGTCTTTAAAATAACTCCAATTTTCAAGGGAATCGGCTATGCGGCTGCTGTTATGTCGTGCTGGATGAATGTCTATTACATTGTGATTCTGGCATGGGCTGTTTTCTATTTAATTATGTCAATGCGTCCCGATGTGCCATGGCGTAAAAATGATAACTCTTGGAATAGTTTTAGATGCGTAAATCAGTATGCAAGAAATCAAATAACTTGTTGGGAGTCAAATTTTAATGCATCTAAAACAAAATTTTGTACAGTTAATAAAGTTAATGTGTCGGTTGCAGATTTAGTAGATCCAGTCAAAGAGTTCTGGGAGTACGGAAATATTAAATATCTGGTTTTAACCATACACCTAACTGTGACACAGAGCTAATGTAGTTAACATCTTAAAAAATACGAGATACGTGTATATCCTATGTTTATTATACCGATAGACACACAATGGTGATGTGATTAATTTAAAAGATATGCCGCGTAGTAAACAGCATTGGTCAAATCTTGCACATTTGCGTTTTTCGCGACAACTAACTAATCTTGATGAAACTGTCCCATATCGGTCCATAGTTTCAATAAGCTCCCACATAAACATTTTTCCAGATTTGAGTTACCGCCGCTCTGGAAGCCAATTGTTAAAACCGATTTTGTTCAAATTTAGCATCGGCCATTATGAGTGACTGAATTGGCCTTTCTCGAATGTTCTTATACACTGCTAGGAACATTTTTAAACATATGTTGCTTATAAAGGGTGTTTTTAAACGTGTGGTTTTCTACATTTTTTTCAGAGTTGGTCATTTGACAGCTGTCACTTGTTTTATGATCAGTTTAATTTGCAATTTCATAATGAATGGACCTTCTCAGGAACAACGTTTCAAATCGTAGTGAATGGTCCCAAAAATAGATGGGCACCAATCCGGATTTTTACAAGAAACTTTTGTTCAGCGGTAAAGCTCAGATTTGGTTGAATAGGTACCTAAACGAAGCCCAGACGTCCAATCGTTCTAAAGTTGTGACTATTTGACTGAAATGCAAATGTACATTTAAAATGTACTTCGCGGTTTAAGACATAATCTTTTTTGTACCACTGTAGAGTATAATATTAAAGTAGTTGTCCTCGTTCAACTTTATTCATCATTATTTCTTTTTTAATAATACTTGATGAACCATGCAATAGACAATAATAGCACATACATTTACTTGTTATTGCAATTATTTAATATTATTCATTACCAAATGACATAAAATAATGTGAGCGTAGATATATTTGACATTTTTCTTATTATTAATATTCCAAATTGTCTAGGTTATTGTGAGTCCTGAGCGAGGGTCGTGGTCTTCAAAACTTGATTTTATCTTATCAGTAGTTGGTTTAGCAATTGGTTTGGGCAACGTTTGGCGATTTCCATATTTATGCTATAAAAATGGTGGCGGAGCATTTCTTATTCCATATTTTGTAGCATTATTTTTAGCAGGCATACCAATGTTTTTTATGGAACTGGCACTAGGCCAAATGTTAACTATTGGCGGTTTGGGAGTCTTTAAAATAACTCCAATTTTTAAGGGAATCGGCTATGCAGCTGCTGTTATGTCGTGCTGGATGAATGTCTATTACATTGTGATTCTGGCATGGGCTGTTTTCTATTTAATTATGTCAATGCGTCCCGATGTGCCATGGCGTAAATGTGATAACTCTTGGAATAGTTTTAGATGCGTAAATCAGTATGCAAGAAAACAAATAACTTGTTGGGAGTCAAATTTTAATGCATCTAAAACCAAATTTTGTTCAGTTAATAAAGTTAATGTGTCGGTTGCAGATTTAGTAGATCCAGTCAAAGAGTTCTGGGAGTACGGAAATATTAAATATCTGGTTTTTACCCATACACCTAACTGTGATACAGAGCTAATGTGGTTAACATCTTAAATAATACGAGATACGTGTATACTCTATGTTTATTATACCGATATTCCTTCATGTGTCCGTCTGTCCATATATTGTATTCAAATGCACAGTAGTATATTCAGCATTGGTCAAATCTTGCACATTGCGCTGTTTCCGACAAATGACTAGTCTTGGTGAAACTGTCCCATATTGGTCCATAGTTCTATATAGCATTTCTCCTGATTTGAGTTACCCCCGCTTTGCAAGCAGACATGCTAAAACCGATCCTGTTCAAATTTAGCATCGGCCATTATGAGTGACTGAATTGGCCTTCCTTGAATGTATGTCCTCATGCACTACTAGTCACATTATTTGTTAAAGGGTTTTTTATGCGTGTGGTTTTTAATCTGGCCACACTGTTTTCGTAGTAATTCCTCTAGACAGCTGTCACTTAATTTATGCTCAGTTTAGTTTATCATTTCATAATAAATGGACCTACTCCGGAACAACGTTTGTAACTCGTGTTAAATTGACCCAAAAAGAGATGGCCACCGATGCTGATTTTTACAGGAAAATTTTGTTCAGCAATAGTTGTCGCATTTGAAGTAATGCAAATTAACATTGTTGAGACGCCGGTGCATCCTAAAAAGTCGGAGGGCTCTATGGCAAGACGGCGCTACATGTCATACTGCCAACGAAACAATCAATTTATTGAAGGTTACTTGTGGTGCGCGCATTATCATGCTTCGTGGGCCTGTGGCGTGGCTTCCATGTTGCCGCGATTTAACACCGCTGGACTATTTTTTGTGGCGTTATGTAAAGCTAGCTAGTCTACGCAGATAAGCCCGACACGAATGACGCCGTAGTGAGAATATTCGGCGCAAAAAGTGCACCATCGTCTGGAGTTTATTCGAGCCAGCTGCGGCGGCCACTTCCCGAAATCATTTTTAAAACATAATGGCAAACCCTAAATACAGCTAAATTCTTGGCCATAACATTAAATTATATGCGTTTTATTTTTTCTTGGACCATACCTCTTAAAAAACACCCTTTCTTACTCATAGTGCGTTATGAGTTATCATGGTAAGGGTTATTTCGGCCCATGTTTTAAAAAGGCCCTTTTATAATTGCTATCCCGACATGTGGCCCTGTCGCTATAGTTGCTAAATAGCATATCCGATATTGCACAGGCGGAGCCGTATGCGTTATGGCCGATGTTATAGCCATGTTTTGTCCATGTTCTGCAGTGAAGGGTATCATAGTATAAACTCGGTATTGTGGTTGTATGACCATCATTTATAAGTTGTTATACGGTTTGAAGCCCATTCCTTAACGAAATGAAATTCTATACAGTGACCAAGATTCTTCTTTCGGCCAGAGAGGCATTCGATATAATATAGTCGACTCGGTCCGACTGTATAAATTTTTGATCATTGAAATTTTTATTTGTTGTGTAGACGTCGTACTTTAGACATATCATCCGGTATCCACGAAGTTGGGAATATTCGGTGGGAATTAGCAGGAACTCTATTATTAGTTTGGATTTTATGCTATTTTTGCATCTGGAAAGGAGTTAAATGGACAGGAAAGGTAGTTTACGTTACTGCCTTGTTTCCTTATGTACTTTTGAGCATTCTTCTTGTTCGAGGTGTAACTCTGCCAGGGGCTTTTGATGGTATTAAATTCTACATTATACCAAATTTTTCTAAACTAGCGGAGTCTCAGGTAAAAGTATTAGTATTGCTCCAGAAAAATTAAAATTAGTTTGTTGCTTGCTAATTTAAGGTATGGATTGATGCAGTGACACAAATATTTTTTTCCTATGGTCTTGGTCTTGGTACACTGGTTGCCTTAGGAAGTTATAACAAATATACAAACAATGTATATAAGTAAGTGTTATATTTACACTTTAACAGCTGCGTTTGGTCAAGGTTACTAAACAAGCATTTGTACGAGTATGAAAGTTACTTGGTTAGCAAGCATAAAAGTATGATTTACTAAACTGATATTTTTAAACAAAAAGTCTAACGTAACACACCGCTTTACGAAAACATGTGTTTTTACACTTTCAACCATAGGAAGGGATTATATGTAAATTTTTTATGCCGTTTGCAACACGTCGAAAAACTTATCAGCGACCAACTAGCCATGTACGTCTGTTGAAAGTACGTGTTTGTTTGTAACCGTTTTTAATGAAAGTTATACTTGGGTTGTTTTCAATGTTTAAATTCAAAAAAACAATTTTATTCTTTGTTTGTGTTTTGATAATGTTTAGTTTTAAAACTTATGTTTGTAATTATTTGTTTGTAAATTCAATGTTGTTTTTATGTTTGCACAATTTGTAATTTTTATGTTTTTTGTGATTTTAATGTTAAATGTTGTTAGCACAAAATTTTGACTAAACTATCACTGTCACGGGGTAACGAACTCACTCTTTAAATATCAAAACGGGAATGATCTATGTGTTGTCGCCGACGACTTGATGCAAGCTTGGCGTTTGTTTTCTTGCAGTCAGTAGTCGGCAGAGCAACAACAAAACAATGACGAAAGAAGAAAAGAAAATTTGGCAAAAGTTATGTATGTATATACTAACCGCTATATACATCGCTGCTTAATTCAAATAGCAATATACCAATGTTAGCAAATATAGAACAAATCTAAACATCCCGCCCCCCGTGAAACGGTGATTTAACAATATAAACTAATTTAGAATGGACTTCTAATAAGTCCTGATAGGATGTATCCCAGGGTTGAGTTGAACGCCTTCACTTCGCCAACTCCGGTTGAAATGGATCCATCAAGCACGATACTGGAATGCGTATCTGCGGCTAACTCGATGTCGATTGGTGTGTTGCTTCTTGGGTCGGTGTCTGCTAGGGATTCTGGTGGTAAATCGACAGTTGGGTCATCTATCATCGGGTCAGAGTAGGGTCGTCTAGGCAGGTCGTCGGTGATCAAGGCTGTGACTCGTAACACCCAGTTGCGACGTTGATTACGAGCCTTGATCTTAAAACTGGTGAATATCTGACCTCGGTATTGGAATGAGCGCAGACCCAAACGTCGAAAAGTTGATCCTGCTATTTTGGAGACCGCTGCTGACTGGCTAACGATGGCTCGCAATGACTTCCATGTTTTAAAGTCGTCACCAGACACACGGATCGTTGCCGTGGGCACAAAGGTTGTAGTCCACTTAAAATATGGCGTCTCAATGATGGCAATTTGGGGCCTTTCATTTAACTGTGGGGCACCGTGAAGCTCCGTGTGGTGACGCCGATCACACGGGCGACAGCCGATTAAACTTGGACAATCGGGGGCCAGATGACTTCGAGCGAGACAATTCCTACAATAGCCTCGTCTTTCTACCGTTTCATAGCGTCTGTGCGGGGAGAGTTGCAGAAATCTTCGGCAGGTTTTCAAAGGGTGGTCCTCTTGACATAGACCACACGAGTACTGCCAGTCAGCAGGTCTATGTTGGCGTTGATGTTGTTGGACGGGTGATCGATGACGATGTGTTGGCGATCGATGGCGACGTTCTGGTGATCGGACTCTGCGCTCATCCAAATAGTCCGGACGTGGTAAGTGGCCAGCCATATCTAGGGAAATATAAGAAAGCGTATGAGAAGATGGGTTTGGTAGAGTGTTATCGTTATGAGGCAAGTTAGTTAGGAAATAATTTAACAATTTTTGTTATTGGTCGACTAATTGTGCCGTTTGAGGTATGCATATCGACCACGCGTACATTTTGATCAGGTCCGAAATAGGTTTTTATTACTCGGCCCATTTTCCACTCATGAGGAATAAGTTTTTCGTCCTTGACGACGACTAAATCGTTGACGCTAGCATTATCTGTCTGGTATTTCCCCTTATATCGACGATGAAGTTCGTTCAAGTACTCAGATTTCCATCTATTGCAGAAATGCTGAGAAATAATCTTCAATCGCTTCCACCGGTTGGCGAGGGAAATATTTTCGTCCGTCAAGTCGGGTTCAGCTGGCGCCATCATGGGAGCTCCGATATTGAAGTGGCCCGGAGTCAGAGGGGATAGATCGTTAGGGTTGTCGCTAGCCGGACTCAAGAGTCTCGAGTTTAAGCAGGACTATAGAGCTAAGATCGTCGAAAGTTCCTCAAATGTGAAATTCATATGTGGAATAAATTAAAATGTCTTAATGTGTCTTAAAAGTAGGGGTGCCAGACGTACTCATTTAAAGAGTACATGTACTCTTTTTTATGAAATGTACTCTTAAATCAAGAGACCCCAAAAGAGTACGCAAAAGTACTCTTTTTTTGCAAATGTACTCTTTTGTACTCTTTTTCTATTCAAAAAACATAATTTTGTAACAAAACGTTACGATATGTTAAATTTACCTCACGACTACACTGTTGTGCTATTGCACAAATATTTTGCTTGTTCAGAAAGTCTTTTAACGATTTTTGTGTAATCGGTAATTGCACAACATGTGGTGACGTCTATTTGGCCCTTTAAACTTCAAAAACCAAGAGCCGAATACGAAAATATTAAACGCCGCTATTTATTTATAGTTCCTTCGTACTCTTCTAAAAAAAGGTGTAGAAAAGTCAAAATAAGCTGTGTACAAAAAAATACATCGAATCTCCGATTTCTTCATACATGTCGTCTGGTAAGAAGCTTATTTAATGTTTAACAAAAACGTATAAAATTTTCTTTCAATTTTTGTTTAGAGGTTCACAATGGAAGTAGACAGAAATGATTCGATCGTTTTATCAGATTCTGACGTCGAAAACAGCAGCGATAGCTCCAACACAGTACAAAGAAAAAATTAAATTGGTACACGCCGAAGAAATAAGTTTAATGAAAATTGGAAAAAACAATTTGACTGGATACTCAGAACAAAAGATAAATACATGGCTAAGTGTTCTGTTTGTGGAATTTCATTTTCGGTTGCCAATGGAGGACTAAATAAGGTGAAACAACATATGAACTCTTCTAAACATATCCGAAATTTGGGTGGCAGCAAAAATAAATCAATTGCAAAATTTTTTGGTGGATCTGCCAATGTCGCAGAAAGTTCACGACCGTTCAGTGCCGTAGCGGAAGCTTCGTTTTGCTATCATATTGTGATGCACTCACATAGTCATCAATCTGCAGATTGCAGCGCTAAGCTCTACAAATCAATGTTCTCCGATTCAAGTGTAGCTGCTAACTTTTCGTGTGGGAAAACAAAATGTTCGAAAATCATAACCAATATTCTGGCGAAGTATTCAATTGAGATGATATTAAACGACTTGGAGAACAACCATCCATTTTCTATTGCTACTGATGCTTCCAATAAAGGAAATATCAAAACATTTCCAATAGTATTAAGGTACTTTAAAAAAGATACCGGTATAAATACTAAACTTTTAAAGTTTTTTAATTTAGAATCGGAAAATTCTAAAGCTATAGCAGATGCATTGAAACACTATTTGAATATTAACGATTTAAATTTAGTTAACGTTACCAGTTTTTCCGCTGATAACGCTAACGTTAATTTCGGATGTCATCAAAGTATTATGGTAGAACTTTCCGAAGCGAATCCCGATATTATAGGAGTTGGATGTTTATGTCACGTAATTAGTAATGCCTTTAAATTATCTTTAAAAAATTTAAAGTATGATATTGATGATATCGTTTTCAAAGTTATTAATGAATTTAGTTCTTCAACCAAAACAACAGCCAATCTTAAAGACATTTTTCTATTTTGTGATTTGAAATGGTGTGAAATGCTTCGTCATGTGCCTACAAGATGGTTATCTTTAACTCCAGCCGTTGAAAGACTTTATAAAAATTATGAAGCCATAAAATCATATTTTCTTTCCAAAAATGATTTTTCCCTTATTTTTGCGGCATTTTTTTTTTTAACTTGAGACCGCCGAAGCGTATTTGGGGTTTGTTCATAGCATTGGACATGCTTTATGTTGCAGCATAAAGAAATTGGAAGAGCAACGTAGTCTAGTAATTATCGATATGTATCAAATAATGAAAACTACAAAAGAAAAGCTTATACAACAAAGAACTGAGGGGTATTATGGATTCGTTGCCGAAAATGTGTGCAGCAAATGCGACAACATTGTAGAAGTCAATTTATTTAAAGAAAGAGCGAATGCTGTTTTGTTATCAATAACAACTTACATAGAAAAAAGGTTTAAGTTCGATAATAATAAATTCGAAAAATTGCAAACGTTTCATTTAAACCCGAATATTACGTTCAACGATTTTGTGGAGATAATATCATCATTCTCTATTAAAAATGTTGATATGGATTTTCTTTTCGACGAGTTTATTTCATTGAAAGCTTTTCACAGACAATAGACAAAGACAAGCCTGTAGATGAACAGTGGAAGGACTTTTTAAATGATGACACATATCCAAACTTTGAAAAAATTTGCAACTTCGTATTTTCTATTCCTCACTCTAACGCTGCATGCGAAAGAATATTTAGTTTAATGGTTGCGAGTTGGAGAAAGGAGAGAAATAGACTTACTATTGAAAATCTGGAAAGTGAACTTTTAATAAAAACAAATTTTAATTATACATGCATCGAATTCTATAATTTTTTAAATACTGATACAGGAAAAGACAAAATTGTCAAAAATATTCAAAAAAGTGCAAAATACTATTAAAAATCTCGTTTTTCCTATTAATATGTATCATTATAAAAAGTTTTTTATGATCTCATAATACATATATGTTATGTACCTTTTTATTCATTCATTGCTCGAATGAATTGTTATTTTTTCTTTAAAAAAGAATGTATGTTTTTTGTTTTGTTTTTTTTTATATCCTTAATGTAAATGAATTACATATTTCAATAAAATTGGAACGTTTTTTTTTTTTGTTTGAAAAATGTACTCTTTTTTTGGGCAGAAAGTACTCTTTTTGCTGCTCGAAAATCTGGCATCCCTACTTAAAAGATTTCACGCCCGCCTCCCCAAGCCCGCCCATATGCGGAGCTCCAGGAGGTATGAAGCTCCACTCGAGATTTTGGGCAATGTGCTGGTGCTGGGCATCTCTTTGAATATTCTTCATAAAAGAAATTCGATCTTTACGTATCATTTCAGCAGCTCCTACGAAGTTTGTGCCATTATCAGAATATATTCGGGATGGACAACCACGTCGTCCAATAAAACGCGAGAGGGCGGCTAAGAATGACTGGGTCGACAAGTCGCTAGTAACTTCTAGATGGACAGCCTTCGTAGCGAAACATACAAAGACACACACGTATCCCTTGGTGATGAGACATGCACGCCCTGTATAATTTTTGATCGGAAATGGTTCCGCAAAATCAACTCCCGTGTTGTAAAAGGGTCTTGACAACATTGTTCTCTCAGGTGACAATGACGACATAATCTGAGTCTGCGTATTCTGCTTGTAGAGTAAACAAGTTTTACAATGATGGATGACTTTCTTTACGAGGGGTTTGAGTCTAAATATCCAAAACTCGGATCTTAATATTCGAACCATTAGCTGGTTTCCACCGTGAATTGAGACTTTGTGATAGAACTCCGCCAACAACCATGTCAACTTTGGATCATAAGGCAAAATAACTGGGTGGCGTTCATCATATGTTAGGGCAGGTGACTGAACAAGCCGGCCATTTGCTCTGATAACACCTTTTGAATCGAGAAAAGGGTTCAGAGTCAAAAGATTGCTGCTTGGCAAAATACGCACTTTTTGCGTCAGAGCCTGATGGTCAGCGGCAAAATGGTGTTTCTGAGTCAACATTATCAGCCGGAATTTGTTATTTCCTCAGAGGAAATTCGTAGATGAGACCGATTTCTGCCTGTGTTTCTCCAGAATCTAAGCGCATAAGATAAAACCCTATAAGCGCGAGATAAAGACGAAAATCTATTCAAGGGGCCTCGACTGTAGTTGTTGTGAATACTCGGAGCGGTTTGGATTCAAGGTCCGTGTCTGCGATTGTCTTGTTTAATGGCCATTGATTCGTTGATAACCTTAGCCACGGAGGCCCATGCCACCACAATTCATGGGATTGTAGATCATTAGAAGTGCATCCTCGGCTTGCGACGTCTGCCGGATTATCTTTGGAATTCACATGTTGCCAGTTAGGCTCACCCACGCAGTCAAGTATTTCCGAGATTCTATTGCCAACAAATATACTCCAGGCACAGGGTGGTTTCTTCAGCCAAGCCAAAACTATGGTTGAATCAGTCCAGAATTGTGTAGAAAACTGTTTGAGCTGAAGATTCGGAATTATGGCGGCTGACAGGTTAGCCAAAAGAACAGCTACACAAAGCTCGAGTCGTGGTAGAGAGATCTTCTTTATAGGAGCAACACGGGGTTTCGCTGCTAAGAGAAAGGTATGGATTTGAGAAGGGCCATTTTCAACCCTTGCGTAAATCGCTGCGGCATACGCGCTCTCCGAGGCGTCACAGAACCCGTGAATCTCGATTCGACTTCTTGGTTCAAAACATATCCATTGAGGAATCGCAATAGTGTCGATTCCCGGGCAGTTGTCAACAAATTTCTGCCTATTCATTTGTGTCACTGTCTTTAAACTATCATCCCATTGGATCTTGTCTAACCAGACTTACTGCATGATGAGCTTTCCAATTACAATGACCGGAGCCAACATCCACAGGGGTCGAAGAATTTTGCAATAGTTGAAAGCACTTCTCGTTTTGTACTAGCACATGTTTTTTCGATCTGAGGAGCAGTAAAAGTAAATGAGTCGGTAGAGACATTCCATCGTATACCCAAGGTTTTGGTTGAAGAATCCTCTGATAAATTTAACCAATCTACTGGTAGAAGGGCATCTGATGGTAGTCCCTGCAGCATACGAGGGTCGTTCGAGGTCCATTTTCGGAGCTCAAATCCTGCTGAGTCTAAGGCCTCTACTAATTGTCTTCGAGATATGACCGCCTCTTCTAGAGTGTGCCCACAAGCTAATACGTCATCGACATATAAATAGTGTCGGATGACCTCAGCTGCGTGAGGCAGAGTCTTTCACGTCTTCCGCAAGTTGAAGAAGTGTCCTTAAGGCGAGAAATTGCGCACAGTTTACGCCAAATGTTACGGTTAATAGCTCAAAATCTTCTACTGGATCATTTGGAGATTTCCGAAAAAGAATCTGTTGAAATTTTGTCTGAGATGGTTCAAGAAAGATTTGTCGGTACATTTTTGTAACGCCCGCGTTAAAGACATACTTGAAAAACCTCCACTTCAAAACTTGTAAAACTAAATCTTGTTGGAGAATTGGTCCAGGGTGCAATATGTCGTTAAGACTTTTCTTATTTGACGAGGGACTAGAAGCGTTAAAAACAACTCGGAGCTTGGTTGTTACTCTGTCTGGCTTAACAACGGCATGATGTGGTAAGTAGTAATGGGGTGTCTTCTCAATTTCCGAGTGAGAGATTTTCCGCATGTGGCCTAGATCAAGATACTCCAAAATGGCGTTGTCATATTGTTCCTTTAATTCCGGGGTTTTCTGAAGTCTCTTTTCCATCCGGTAAAACTGGGCTAATGCAATATTCCTGGATGCGCCTAGTTCCTCACAAGTATTAAATGGCAGTGTCACGATGAATCTTCCCACGCTATTTCGTCGGGTAGTATTTTTATAATTTTCTTCGCAGAACTTGTCATCTTCTTCGCAGAACTTGTCATCTTCTGGGGTCTTCTCCACCTCCCAAAAACGTGTAAGTATTTTTTCAAGAGCAATTGTGTTACAGAGAGAAAACTGAGTCTCCTGTAGTCTTTCCTGATAAAGTGGTCCTCCGATGACCCAGCCGAAACCCGTTTTTTGTGCGAGGAGAGATCCGATTGTTTCCATGGGAACACCCATTGTGTAGATCAGAGGTCCTACATCCATAACAATAAGGATATCAATGGGTCGGCTTGTGTAAAATATGGGATCTGCCAGCTCGAGTTCGGCAGCATCCCTAATTTGGCTGGGGTCCAGATTCCGAGGTGGGAGATTCGAAGGAAGGGCCCTCAAGACCGGCGCCCAAACTTCCAGCTCGAAAAGTGGATCCACTCTTGAGCATAAGTTGAAATGGCAAGCCTTAGTCGAGGTTTCCGCCACAGTTTGACTGAGCCCTGTTACATGTACTAAGTTTCGTCTTGTGGGGAGCCTCAATCGATTCTTGATCTTTTCGGAGATGTAAGTAGATTGTGATCTAGGATCAATGATAGCGCGAGCGTCGTATCTCTGCCCTCGTGCCTCAATTTGCACAATGGCTGTGAATAACAAGGTTTCTCGTGAACATTGTTGACTAGGTGGCCTATCTTCGAGAGTCAAAGTGGTGATTGGCGAAGATTCTAGGTTCGATGTGGACTGTAGAAAAGTAGTTAGAGCCGCAGCACTTGTACTAGGCTGTGTTTCGTCTCTAGTTGCAGATTGGGTATCTTTACCCTTGTGGAGCAAAGTGTTGTGTCTTTGGCTACACTCCATACAACTATATCGGCTTTTGCAGTCTTTGACTCCATGATCCACAGAGAGACAGTTGTAACATAAGTGAGATACTTTCACAACATGGATGCGATCATTGATACTTTTCTCCAGAAATTTAGGACAAACTCGCAAGAAATGATTGTCCCTACAAAGAGGACAACTTTGTCCATTAATATTACGTGAGCCTTTTTTACCATCATTTCCGGTTTTGAAACCGTGGATCTTCGGCCCCGTATTCTGATGGACGTTGGCCTGAAACGAATTGGTGTGTTTCTTATTAAAATCAGATCTAGGCTGATTATTTATGTTTTGAATGAACGGCTTAATATTCTCCACAGATTCGAGAGTCTTAAATTTGTGGGTCAAAAAACGATCAAACTCCTTCCAGGTCGGTAGTACCGAACAATCGGGTAATGTATTCTCAAATTCCTCCAGAAAAGTTCGTGGTAGTTTAGCCGAACAGAGGTAGGTCAAAATTGGATCCCACCCGTCGGTATCGATCTTCAAAGTGTTCAGAGTCTGGATACAACTATTTAAGGTGCGTTGAAGCTTCTGAATAGAGGACCCTGAGTCAACATAATCATTCGGTAAGGTGAAGTGAATTTTCAGCTGCTCGTTAACCTGCATTCGTTTTTTTTCGTAGCGATCGACTAAGATTTTCCATGCAATTTCAAATCCGTCATGGGTCAAAGGAACATGACCTATTATCTCACGGGCTTCTCCCGCTGTCTTCTGCGTAAGATGAAATAATTTCTCGACTTTGCTCAGGCGAGTATTTTCTCCATACAAAATTGAAAAAAAGGTCTCGAAACGTCGGCCATTTGTTGTACCCTCCTGAGAATACATCCGTGTCGCATGGCGGTAACCAATTATTTTTTTAATTAACAGCACAGTCCAAATAAAGGGTCAGCAGTATATTTTTCAGTAGATTTTTGTAAACGAATATTCTAGGCAAAGCGATTTTCCTGTTTTGGTCACGAAAATATCCAAAACGACCAAAAAAAGATCGATAAAAAATTAATGGCCCAAAAAAACCCTTTATTTTTCTTGTGACACGATAAATGACGGATAGTTATGTCTGCATTAATTCTCAAAATGGCGGAGAATTATTTCACAAGAATACCGCGAAAACTGGAAGTGTCTGCAGCGTTCGATTAATTTCAAAATGGCGGAGAATTTTTTCACAAAAATACCGCGAAAATTGGAAGAGTCTGCAGCGTAAAACGCGGGCACTAATGACAGGGTTAGGCAGTAATATGCATGCGAAATGTTGCTTGCGATTTATCAAAAGCACGTCGCACCCTTTATCTCCTTGCTTGTTTTTTCGTGATTTGGTTTGGTTGTACTTACTGCTTGATCCCGTCACTGGTATATGTGTGTGTGAGTACCTGTGTTGGCGTCGGCAGGAGAGAGAGAGAGAGAGAATGCCCTTATGTACTTTTTTGATGATTCTGCTGCTGATGTTGATGATTCTGCTGCTGATGTTGATGATTGGCGTCCTTCTTTCTGGACCGTTATAACGGTTCCAATTTCGCAAAGCGATAAGAAAATTGGTTTAATGTTCAATTTAGTTAAATATTGTGTTGTTGTGTTTCTTGTAAAAACTTGGTGTCGTAACTGTTTTTATTCAAATGAAATTTGTTGTGCAAAATTTTAGACGTATAATTTTTGTTTTGTGTAGTTACTCTGTTTTACACTTTAGCTAGATATTTCTGTATTAAGCTCTTTTATTTTGTGCAATATAGGCTAAGTCGCAAACTTTTGTTAATATATTTTTCCCTTTTTTTGTTTAAATTTGCGTTTTTATGTGTGACTTTACACCTTTTTTCCATTGGGTTAGGTTTATGTAATTAAATTTTATTTTATTTATTTTAGGCTAAGTAGTAAAGTGTACTTTATTTGTATCGTGATTTTATAGATTTGTATTTTTTGTTTTGTGAGGTTACATCTTTTTGCAATTTAGCTAGGGTAAGTATTTTTTTTTTTTTGATTATGTGCAATATAGGTTAAGTAGCAAAATTTTAAATTTTAAATAAAAAACTTAAAAATTTTAAATAAAAAACTGCTCAAGTCATAATAATGATAAAAGACCGAATAAATAACAAAAAACGAAAAAACTATTAAAAAGGATTGGTACGCCCTAATGTGCAACGCATGTATGAGTATATGTACGCACAAAAACATGCACACTTTGATTGTGCTTTTGCATTTGTGGTTTTCAACGAAGACCCATGCGAAACGGAATTGGTGGAAATGATATTGCGCGTTGAAGATTGCTCTACGCACAGTTCGAAGACTATACACAAAGGGTAATTCTCATTAATAAAAATGAGTCTCCCGTATAAGTCATTTGATTTGTGGCCGAAGTAATCGTTGCCAAAGACTGCTGAAGAAAAACCTTGGCGGGTTTAGAAACAGCTGTACAGTCTGCCTGGCAACCGTAGCAAATACATTTCACCAATTTCTTCTTTTTAAGTTGATTCTGAAAAAGAAACAACATAAAGGTCTCGAACCAGAATAAAAAACTGCTCAAGTCATAATAATGATAAAAGACCGAATAAATAACAAAAAACGAAAAAACTATTAAAAAGGATTGGTACGCCCTAATGTGCAACGCATGTATGAGTATATGTACGCACAAAAACATGCACACTTTGATTGTGCTTTTGCATTTGTGGTTTTCAACGAAGACCCATGCGAAACGGAATTGGTGGAAATGATATTGCGCGTTGAAGATTGCTCTACGCACAGTTCGAAGACTATACACAAAGGGTAATTCTCATTAATAAAAATGAGTCTCCCGTATAAGTCATTTGATTTGTGGCCGAAGTAATCGTTGCCAAAGACTGCTGAAGAAAAACCTTGGCGGGTTTAGAAACAGCTGTACAGTCTGCCTGGCAACCGTAGCAAATACATTTCACCAATTTCTTCTTTTTAAGTTGATTCTGAAAAAGAAACAACATAAAGGTCTCGAACCAGAATAAAAAACTGCTCAAGTCATAATAATGATAAAAGACCGAATAAATAACAAAAAACGAAAAAACTATTAAAAAGGATTGGTACGCCCTAATGTGCAACGCATGTATGAGTATATGTACGCACAAAAACATGCACACTTTGATTGTGCTTTTGCATTTGTGGTTTTCAACGAAGACCCATGCGAAACGGAATTGGTGGAAATGATATTGCGCGTTGAAGATTGCTCTACGCACAGTTCGAAGACTATACACAAAGGGTAATTCTCATTAATAAAAATGAGTCTCCCGTATAAGTCATTTGATTTGTGGCCGAAGTAATCGTTGCCAAAGACTGCTGAAGAAAAACCTTGGCGGGTTTAGAAACAGCTGTACAGTCTGCCTGGCAACCGTAGCAAATACATTTCACCAATTTCTTCTTTTTAAGTTGATTCTGAAAAAGAAACAACATAAAGGTCTCGAACCAGAATAAAAAACTGCTCAAGTCATAATTTTAAATTTTGTTTAATTTTGGAATTTTCGCTCTGAGTTGTTTTTGTTTTTTAAAAGCGATACCACTTAACCATTTCTCAGAACCTTTAATCACAACACTTCACTTAATTTCGATTTTATTTAAATATTTTTTTTTTGAAAGTTCACTTAATTCGTTTTACACTTTCACTGGTTATTTTTCTCTTAGATGTTCATATGTTTAAACGCACAAAATAAGGGTGGGTTTTGGTTTTTTAATAATTTCAAAAAAACTTGACTCTAATTCGGTTCGAAATGGACCAAATGTTTGTTTGTAACCGTTTTTAATGAAAGTTATACTTGGGTTGTTTTCTATGTTTAAATTCAAAAAAACAATTTTATTCTTTGTTTGTGTTTTGATAATGTTTAGTTTTAAAACTTATGTTTGTAATTATTTGTTTGAAATTCAATGTTGTTTTTATGTTTGCACAATTTGTAATTTTTATGTTTTTTGTGATTTTAATGTTAAATGTTGTTAGCACAAAATTTTGACTAAACTATCACTGTCACGGGGTAACGAACTCACTCTTTAAATATCAAAACGGGAATGATCTATGTGTTGTCGCCGACAAATTGATGCAAGCTTGGCGTTTGTTTTCTTGCAGTCAGTAGTCGGCACAGCAACAACAAAACAATGACGAAAGAAGAAAAGAAAATTTGGCAAAAGTAATGTATGTATATACTAACCCCTATATACATCGCTGCTTAATTCAAATAGCAATAAACCAATGTTAGCAAATATAACACAAATCTAAACAGTACGATTCAAGCAAAGTATAGGAGCTAGTTTCAACAAACTTCACAGACATTTGTCATGTAGTCGGCGATCGGTTGATATTGAAAATGCACCACATCAGTAATGCAGTCAGATGGTATTGCAAATGGACCAAATAGGGCAAGAAGAAAAAAGTGACTCTTTGAGTCCTAACCAAATGAGTAATTATTTGACATTTTTGCTATATAATTTGATATATATAATTTTTGCTACATTTTTTAAACTCCTCATTAACAGGGATGGTCAATGGGCAGTAAGGGCCAAAAACTGCCTTTTATGTTCGGGGAATTACGGGTATCCAGTTTCGGTGAAATATTTTCTCTTATCCAAATGCGTTCCTATTTTAAAGATTTTGAACAATTTGCGACTCGGACCATATAGTGCCTAAAATAAGCCTCCTTGAACTATGGACATGTGGGTATTAAAAAAAATTTTGTCATAAATCTAAACACCACATTAATTTACACGTTGTTCTATACCACTATACGAATGAAAACTATTCTACCAATCTAACGATCTGGGTATACAATACTAGAGTCCCTTACTGTACAAATAAAGAGTTCCTTACTCTATAAATGTATAAGTCCTGACTCCACAAAACGAAATATCCTGAACACGTCGGAAAATGACAGAGAAGATCCTCTAGAACTTTATCACTAGGTTTGAGCTAAATTAGGCTAAAGACGTGTGATATAATGACGAGTGATATAATGCATTTAAAAGGCCACATTAATTAAATTAATTCATATCCTACAGCAGTGATCAGCAGAACACAGTAATTCCAGTTAGGATTGACTTTTAAATTATACTTTAAGATTCGTACATTGTTAGGCTTTTATAGTGCAGATCCAAATATATAAAATAAAACATAATTACAAAAGATTTAGATTCATCAGAAAATTCCACTGTTTCTTATTACCCATATGCCCATGTTAGATAGAACATATTCTTTAGCGCCCTAGCGACCATACTCCACACGTTGTAAAAAATCTATTGATGGCTCTCGATGTGGAGTCTCTTTAGAGGTGGCAAGAGTGAGTTGTATTTTCGTGGGCAATTGTGTGAAGAAAACTTGAATAGTAAGGTTTACAACAGTAGTTCTCATTCGTTTGGGGGAGAGCCTGGCCTTATAGAGTACGGTTTTACTTTAAACAATTGCAGCAAGGCTTTCTGAAGAGGGTTGTCACGGACCCGTTATCATGATAAAAGTAGTGTGCAACCACGGAAATCAATGTCACTTTGCCATTTTGTTAAAAACTTGTCTTCTATTTAAATATAGAAGCAAGATGTCTTGAGCCGGTTTAATCCCTGTTCAATGTGTAAAAGCAACAGAACGAAATATAACAAACGAGCTAAACATAAAAAAATTTAAACAACTTCTTTTTATATATATATATATATATTTTTTTTTATTAAATGCCCCCTATACATGCGGTGCATTGCGTTGGCGAGTGGAAAATAAAGGATCGGAGGGGGGAAAAAGGGAATAATGTTTATTGACACTTGTCTTGAACTTCTGGATGTCGCAATTAGTGGGAAACACATTTGCCGGAAGTCGATTCCACATACGGACTGTACGAGCGAAAAACGAATTTGATCTGTAGTGTATAGTGCGGTCAACTGACCAATCGATAACAAACGGGTGTGAATTCCTAGAAAGTCGCGTATCCCTGCCAAACATCCTCACGTCAGGAATAAGGCGACGGATGTCTGATAAACACACACCATGAAAGTAACGATAGAACAGCGTCACGCAACCCACATTCCGACGATGATCAAGGGAAACAATAGAGTTGGATACCCTACTGTCACCTATCAGTGCCATCGCTCTCCTTTGAACACGGTCAAGTAGCTCCAAGGATAATTTTGGAGCACCTGCCCATATATGGGAGTTGTATTCCATCTTCGGCCTGATGTAAGTTGTATAGATATTGAAAAGATCAGAAGGAGTGAAATATTTCTTGCACCGCTTTAAGAAGCCTATGCACTTGAGTGCTTCTTTCGACACTTCGAATACATGTCTCGCCCAACGAGCGTCACATTGTATTTTCATGCCCAGAACATCAAGAGCTTCTGATTGTTCAATATCCGTACCATCGATAGAAATTGACGATATTGTTGGGTCAGGGAATCGCTTGTGAGACAACAAGCAGCACTGTGTCTTACGTGCATTAAGATCTACTCTATTCACTCGACCCCATTCGGAAATGGCCAGTAAATCCCGGCCAAGTGTCTCATCCATAATTCGCCGTTTGTCTTCAATACCTTGAAGACTCGGCCTACGGTCGAATGAATATGAATGACATAGGTTACTGTCATCCGCAAAGGAGTAGATTGGATTCACGGTCTGACCCAACAGATCATCAATGAAAATTAAAAATAAAGAGGGAGAAAGGACAGAGCCCTGTGGTACTCCTGCAGTAAGCATATGTTTGTTGGATGAGAACCCATCTACAACAACTCTTATAGTGCGATCTCTAAGAAAGCTCGATATAAAACGAGCGAAAGTATCACCGACGTCAAAAGCCATCAGCTTTGACAAGAGTGCACCGTGCCAGACTCTTTCAAAGGCCTTGGAGATATCCAGAGCCACAACCTTACTCTCACCAAACTGGTGGATAGACCGACTCCAGCGCTCCGTCAAGAAAGCCATCAGGTCTCCCGTAGAGCGATTTCTACGGAAGCCATACTGTCGATCACTAAGCAAGCAGTTGGACTCTAGATACCTCACAAGATGGTGGTTAACCATGCTCTCCATTACCTTAGAGAGCGCGGAGCAAATCGCGATTGACCGATAATTTGCAGGATTATTGGCTTTTTAGGGATTGGTTGGACGTTCACTCCCGCACGATAAGCAAGGTTGAAGAGGTTGCGTAATGGACGGGCTAGCGTCGAGGAGCACTTACACAGGACAAGTGCCGAAATACCACCCGGGCCCGGGGGCTTATAGTTACGAAAGAATTTTTTTGCGATTTTGGAAAAAAAAATTGTCTCTGATTTAAAAAAAAAAAAAATGCTAAATGGTCATTATGTTGGCTAAAGGCGCAAACAAAGTATTTGGTGGCCAAGCTTCTAATTTTCGTGTAAAAAATTAAAATGTATGTCGGTATCCAAATTATTATCTTTTTGTCATGTATGAGGAACTTTACTTCCATTACAAATATGAATAAAGGGCCAAACATAAAGATTAAATGAAGTAAAAAGTTGTAGTAAGGTGAACCGGCTTAGCCTCACTCATAGAGGATTCGAAAAACTAATTTACCCAATTTGAAAAAAGTACTATCGATTTTGTAAACTTTTTTTGGTAAATGGTTATTATTTTGGCTAATGACACAATAAAGGTTTTTCGTGGCTCCGCTTAAATTTTTATAAATTCCGTCGATTATTTCATATTTCTAAGCAAGCGATTAAAATAATACATATTGGAAGAACCATCGTGTCCAGAGAACATTCCAGTACAAAAAATTGTCTTCAAGTACGAGTAGGTACAGTTTAAATTTGTTCGTATCCGTTTTTTTGATAGCGTAGGTTGGCGTGATCTTCGTGTTTTGGTAGAAATTCCTAAAGCGTGGTGATAAGAAAACCACTTCGATGGAGGTTCTTACTGATAAGGAAAGGGACACCAACGCTTAAATATTTTACATGACTGGTTATCGAAAAACTAATATCAGTTTCATGAGCCCTCATCGGTGCATGTGTAGAAGAGAGTGCTAGTAGGAATGCTTTTGACCGACGCGTAGTTTGTCACGTAGGCCATTCAGCACTTCAGATTAATATTCCCGTAACATAAAAACATACAAATGTTATGTCCTTAATGGAATATTTAAGATAAGGAGTTTAAATTTATCCCTGGTATAGTATAAATGTAACATTTAAAGAATGAAATTCGATTTGCGTCATATGACCACCAAGAGCCCTTTTAGAGCGATCTACTCTTGGGACCCAATTTTCCACCACTCTTGGATGTTGTCTCGCAGCTCGTCTAAAGTTGTTACATATACCAATAACTTGATGTGGCCCAATAAAAAGAAATCCAATGGTGTTAAATCGCTTGAACGAGGTGGCCATTCGACCGGACAATTTTTTCGAGATAACACATATACCGAAGTTGCCTTTCAGTATATCGATTGTAACGCGTGCTATATGGCTAGTGACATCGTCTTGTTAAAACCACATATTGACGATGTCAAGCTCATCCAAATCTGGCAAGGAATAATTTTCTAACATTGCACGATAGCGCTCTCAATTGATAGTAACATAACGATTATTTTCATCGACGAAAAATACTGCTGAATCACACTTCAGGCATGAAAACCAGACCACACAGTATTTTTTTGCAATTGTGTCTCTTGAAGCCCATGCGGGTTAGTTGCTGTCAATAACGCATATTTTGTTTATTGACCAAACCACTCATCCAGAAATGAGCCTAAGATAATTGTTCGATGAAATTTTGGATTTTGGTGAAACTTTGCCAGAGCCACCGACTCAGAACTTCAGTAGTAATTTTTAATGATTTTCAAACGCTGTTCAAAAATTAACTCTATCTTGATGAAAACGGTAACTACGACTGACGTTTTGACACTGAAAGATCATTTAAATTGTTTGAGGGTGCGCTGACTTAAAGATACGAAATTGTCATGTCCCCATTGGAAAACCGATTACATACACACATTTGAAACTTGCAGGTCGACTGGCAAAACATTTTTGCTGACGGTGATATTTTGCACTTACTGTAAGACGTCAAAAATGAAAGAGTTTTACCATATACGATTGTTTGTTTTCATTTGCTGGATCGTGTTATTTGGTAATTTGGACTTTTAAGTTCTTTATAAGAAAAAAAAAGTTTTTTATTATAACAAAACAAAAATCCAATTATGTCTTATAGAGACGATGCATATTCTCCGGTTAGTATTTACAAAATTTTCTGATCGAACCAATGTGCAAGACTTTGTCGAATACTTCTTTAACTTCCATTAACACGGCACGGCAATAATAGCGCCGCTCAAAAGATTGTTTTATTGATTGAGTCAAATGGTTTACTTGTTCAAGGGTACTGTGACCTACCAGGAATCCAAACTGATGGTTTGGTATTGTTTGACACAAGGAAAGGTTAATTTTTGATAGGAGTACTGTTTCAAAGAGTTTGGATAAGCAGGGTAATAAACAGATAGGTCTATATAAAGACGGTATTGATTTGTCCTCTACAGGCTTTAAGATCATTTGAATCAAAGATATTTGGTACGCTTTGGGAAAGTATCTATGCCTCAAAATTGAGTTAAATACTTTGAATAGGAACTTCACGTCAATAAAGCGAAGTACCGCGATTATTGGTGTAGGTTTAAAAATGTCTTATCGCCTTTTTACGTGGCGTGGATGGCCGTCTGTTCTAGGATTGAAAAAAATGGAAAGGCTAACGATATTTATGACATTAGAAATAAGTTGATTAGAATCTAATGGCTGTTAAAGTACTTCCTGTATTTTTATCGGTTGGAGTTGGAATGAGGCTTTTCTACAATAACAGCATTCTCATGGTGAAGAAATGTAACAGGTGAATGGTCTGACGATAAATCGGGGCAAGTACAGGCAGACAAGTTCGATTTGCTTAATCATTTTATTATACCAAAATCTAGTAAGTCGGATTTTTTGTAAGGGTCTGAAGGCCAGACGGTCGGGCGTTATAAAGTACAATTAATTTTTCATTAATCGCATTTTTTCATCGCATTAGACACTTGTCCAGATAGTTTCCTCTTGGGTTTGCTAGTCAGGATCCTCTGTGCGTATGTTTATCATTATAGTCACCAGCAGCAAGAATGTACTGTTCGAGACCATTGCAAAAGTTCAAAAGTAAACCTTCTGATAACGCGAACGGCGGGAGAAATATTTTGCGGAAATATTTAGAGAAGCATTTTGACTCTGGATACGAATTGTATGCTCCGTATTAGGGACCAGTGACCCCAACGTTTTGTTTTACTACCATTTTCAGTTGACTTTTCCGTACATCCTGAAGTACAGTGAATGATATAGTCGGCCATGCTCGACTATATCTTTTTTCTAGTTTATTATTTGTATTAAAAGTAGAGTAAAACCTCACTTATAAGAGATGCTTTATTGGTATGTACAATCAATTCAAGTACAAGTATGTTCGCTGGTTTTGTCATATTTTCCGTAATTGGATTTATGGCACATGAACAGCAGCGTTCAGTGTCAGAGGTTGCTGCTTCCGGTCCGGGATTAGCATTTTTGGTGTACCCGTCAGCTGTGTTACAGCTTCCTGGATCAACTATATGGTCTTGTTTGTTTTTTCTTATGCTACTATTAATTGGGTTAGACTCTCAATTTTGTACAATGGAAGGCTTTATAACGGCTATTATAGACGAGTGGCCGCATTATTTGCGTAGGCGTAAGGAAATGTTTATTGCTGTAGTATGTGCATTAAGCTATTGCTTAGGTGTTTCTTGCATATCACAGGTACAACTGAAGACATCTCCACTAAAAAATAACTTATTTCGAAATGATTTATTTTATGATTAATAAAGGGAGGAATGTATGTATTTCAACTATTGGACTCTTATGCGGTTAGTGGATATTGTCTATTGTGGTTAATATTCTTCGAGTGTATTTCTATATCTTGGTGCTATGGAGTAGATCGTTTCTATGATGGTATAAAGGACATGATTGGGTATTATCCTATTGTATGGTGGAAATTTTGTTGGTGTGTTACCACACCTTTAATATGTGCTGTAAGTAACAACTTTGTAACATGAACAATAAGTCTATGTAAGTTATTTCCATTTGAAATATATCTTACCAATATTGGAATTACTGAAAAACACGTCACCTGGGTATTTTTCATAGGCTTCAGCCCAATTTTTGAAAACAGTTTAATAGTTGTAGGCTGAAACTCTTACAATGTACTGTGCTTCGGGACACAATATCATATGTATACGATTTTAAAACGGGGAATGGCAAGGAAGATCAGGCTTGGATTTTATATTATAAGTGCGTACAGAACTAAGCTCTGGGGAAATTTGTGTGTTGTTACACGTGCAGATAAAAAGTTTAATTGTTTTAGGCATAAATTACACAGTGTGACAGAGAAAAACTACCTGGGAAATGATATTATGTTTCTTGTAGATCTTGCTGAGTGCAACAAGAAAACGGTTTTGAAATTTCCCAAACACCTCAAAAATCTGGAGTTACGGGTAATAAATCAGTTTTTCGGATCTTACGCACTTATATGCCAGTAACTTGGTTGAATATCAACCGATTTTAAGTTTTTTTATTTTGATTATTTATTGACCTTTTTTGTTTACCTTTATTGGTTTTTCTTTTTTTAGGATTTCCTAAATGGGCTTTCAAGGTCACATTCAACTTCAAGGCAAATAAACGATTATTATTTCATTCTTTCAATCCGACGTTTCGTTGGGATTTTTCCAACTTCTTCAGAGATGAGAATTTTATTAAAGCTGGCAACCACATATATAAATAAGGAACAACATTTAGTAAAATTTAAATAATAATAAATAAACTTACATATAATCTTCCGTCAATCTACATTTAATTTGTCTTTAATTTTTAATACAGAACTGAACAGCACTAACATAAACCACAAACAATTGCAAAGTTTGCATTAGTGTTGTCCTCTTTCCTTTCTATTTATTGCACATTTTGATTTTTGTTGTATTCTTAGGCTCTCTAAGGTGTATCGTTTATTCTCTCTCTTCTCATTATCTAATATTATGGCATCAACCAGATCAGCTGTGTGCCCGCTTTCATTGCAGTGTTGTGCCAAAGCTGTTGTTTGTTTTTTTCTTTTTAATGTCTGTTTCATGTTCTTATATACGTGTGCCTAAGTTTCTTTTTGTTGTCCCTATGTAGATTTTACCACACGGTGAATTCTACATAGTTTTGCCAATGCATTTGATTTCGTACACAACGTCAGTTTGTTCTGTTTTGGTTATTTTTGTTTGTGTAATTTAATTTCCTATGCGCTAATTTAATTTCTTCATTTTCTAGTATTCCTTTGATTTGTTTTTTATTATTCAGATTTGGTATGTAAGAAAGGCTGATGAAATTGGTGTTGCCAGATGTGATGGTTTTGTTATTTTATTTGGATAAATTATTTGTTGCCTTGTGTATAAGGTTTTGTATAATTGTATGCGGGTAACTGTTTTTAGTTACAATATTTTCTATTTTTGTTATGTTTTTTGTCTAAATTTTATATTGCTTAGTAAGAAAACTTTGTTTATTAGGTTGTTTGCTGTGTTGAGTTTTTTTGCTGCCTTTCGAATCGTGTATACAATTTTAAAATCACACTGAAAAAATCTGTGTATTTTTCCTGTTAAATCATTTTTTTTATTTTTTTTGTAATTTTTTAACTTTGGAGGCGGTTTTACACAGAATGTTTTTAAAGGAAGCAAAATTTTGAACCGAGTGACAAAATTTTTATGAATACAATTCGGTATCATTTTTAAAAATCCGTTAGAAGCTGATTGAGTTATTCAACTTTTATTAAAACAAAATTTTTGGAAAAAATTAAATTTTTGGGCAAACTTCTCAGAAATATTTGTTTGACCTTTTTTTTGAATATCTTGGTATCCCGTTTGTTATGTAAACATATTGTTATAGTTTTTGTTCATTTGTTTTGTTTGATTTATCACTTTTATCGTTCTTACAAATTCAGTCGCTGGTTTGAGCCAGAATTTGTTTGTGAAAATTGCTGTGCAACATAAAAAATACAAAGTTCAACCTTAAATTTCTTGGCCCTTTTGTACGCCTATGACTTGGCATCATAATAAACCAGATGACTGCTACTTTTGTGAAACAATTTTTTCAGGAACACTTTTTAAACACGCAAAAATGTAAAGTACGCAAATGTTGTAATGTTACAAAACCGATATCTGGTAATGATAAAGTTCCGACAACGAGCATATGTGGTTTTGAAGCTTAAAAATATTTGTTGAAAGATGAGTACCTTCCATCCAAATCTACAACGAAGCGACCTTTTGTTTTAAATGCAGATTTCTGCGATTTATGTTTATCAAAACGACAGGCTGAAATCCTTGGGTCGCGATTAAGGAAGTGGAATTTGGTGGAAGAAGATTTTCGTGTAACTTCCTGTAGGAGAAATGACCGGACATTTTTATTAGAAGAAAGTTTTAAGACTGGTGAAAATGACAGTAATCTTATATATTGCGCTGATGTACCCTTACTTTTTTCGGCATTACATCACAATTATAAGGCAGATGAATGGCGACTTTTCATTGACGGTTCATGTAAAAGTACGTTTTTAACAAACATATTGATTTTTAAAAGATTTTAATTTTTTATCTAAAATTTGTAATGATATTTCTAGGCTTGAAGGCTGTTTTACTGCATAACAAAAATCTGTTACCATCTGTTCCAATCGCATATGCGACTAGTATAAAAGACACGTATGAAGTTATGAACCAAATACTGCGATTCTTCAACTATGACTTGCATAAATGGAAAGTCGTCGCTGGTTTAAAGGTTTTGACAATTTTATTTGGTATGCAAGGTGGTTACACATAATATCCATGTAATCTTTGTGAATGGGATAGTCGTGCACCAAATCGCTATGATCGAAAGGCCATCTCGTTACACATATCCAATAGGCAGGGAAAATGTTTTAAACGCCCCATTAGTTACAGCTGATAATGTTGTTCTGCCACCACTACATCTTAATTAGGATACATGAATTAATTTGTAAAATAACTTGATGTAAACGGTGAAGCTTTTTGCTATCTTAGAGCAGTGTTCCCATTATTAAGCGAAGCCAAAATTGAAGAAGGTATTTATTTCTTCACAGATCTAATATTTGTTATCGCATTTATCTGTTCTGATGAATTTCAGGTATATTCATTGGACTTCAAATTCGTAAAGTTTTGAGTTTAGTTCCGTTGAAAAACGCGCATGGATTGCACTATGTGATCACTTTTTTGGAAGCGACAACTATGTCGCGATTATTGATGAATTTATAAGTGAAACATGTCAATTAAAATTCATTTCCTCCATTCACATCTAGACTTATTCCCAGAAAACCTGGACCAGTTCAGTAATGAACAAGGCGAACACTTTCATCAAGAAATAATTACAATGGAAAAACGTTTTGAAGGAAAAGATAAAATAAACATTATTTCCGAATATTGCTGGTCACTTAACAACAAACAAACATTTCTACGTAGTAATGCCAATAATTGTATTTTTTCAAAAAATGTTGTTTTAATAAAAGTTGAATAACTCAATCCGCCGAATTGTATTATTAAGAACACTCTCTTTATTATTCAAGTCATAAATTGTTCGCTTCCTTTTAAAAAATTATGTGTAAAAACGCACCCAACGTTAAAAAATAACAAAAAAATTAAAAAAAAAAATAGTTTATAGGAAAAATACACAGAATTTTTTTCAGTGTGGTTTTAAAAATATATACACCATTCAAAAGGACGCACTCGTTTGATATTCAACCAAGTTACTGGCATATAAGTGCGTAAGACCCGAAAAACCGAAAATAAATAAATATAATCACTGAAAAATAGTGGAATATCAGGAAATAAAAAACAAAGTACGCTGTTTTACTTCCTTTTGTTTGCTAAGGCTAGACTTATTCCCAGAAAACCTGGACCAGTTCAGTAATGAACAAGGCGAACACTTTCATCAAGAAATAATTACAATGGAAAAACGTTTTGAAGGAAAAGATAAAATAAACATTATTTTCGAATATTGCTGGTCACTTAACAACAAACAAACATTTCTACGTAGTATTGCCAATAACTGTATTTTTTCAAAAGATGTTGTTTAATAAAGGTTGAATAACTCAATCAGCCGAATTGTATTCTTAAGAATACTCTCTTTATTATTCAGTTCATTAAGTGTTCGCTTCCTTTTAAAAAATTATGTGTAAAAACTCACCCAAAGTTAAAAAATAACAAAAAAATTTTAAAAAAAAAATGAGTTTACGACACTGGAAAAATACACAGAATTTTTTTCAGTGTGGTTTTAAAAGTGTAAACACCATTCAAAAGGCCGCAGTCGGTTGATATTCAACCAAGTTACTGGCATATAAGTGCGTAAGACCCGAAAACCCGTTTTTTTTACCCGTAACTCCAGATTTTGGAGGTGTTCGGCAAATTTCAAAACCGGTTTCTTGTTCTACTCAGCAAGGTCTACAAGAAAAATAATATCACTTCCCAGGTATTTTGACTTCATTCTTTTTTGTTACACTGTGTTATTTACGTAGTAACAGACTTATTTTAGAAAAGAAAACGAGACCAATCCCCATCTTTCAAAAGCGCAGTAGCGATCATTATAACACCGAGCGACAGAAACTACATACAAGTAAAACTGGACGCCATATGTTGAATAACTACATACTCATGCTTTCATTTCGTTTATCATTTAATTTTCCTACTTTTGTATGTTCCGCAAAGGCTGAACTGAAAAAAGAAAATACCTGCTGTTTGGTATAATTTGATTTTATTTTTCAGGACAAAAAGATTTGAGAAGTATCCTTCGAAATTTTGATCCATGAAGATTTCCAACGAATTTTTTTAAGAAATTTAAAACTTCATGCTTCTTGCTATTCGATATAGTATTCGATAAGTATTAACAGAATTCGACTGCGGCAAACTATTAGTGAATAATAAAATTCGTCTTGGGGAAAAGTGTTTAATGCCACTCCCACTTTTTAAAAGCATTGTTATGGGCATACTTAAAAGCTAATCGTCTTGTAATTTACACAGTTAAATATTTTGGACAAATAAACTGTCATAGAGTATATACGGAAGCGTTTTTACATAAGATCGTGGCTCCGCCCACATTTAAAGTGCTAAACGGCCGGAATTAAAAATGTATATAAGATAGGAACATAGGATTTGGAGTATATAAAACATAGGCGTATGAAAACAAGATAGAGGGGAAAAGAGGCGTTGCCACGCTCACTTTTTGACAACAATTAAATGACTTTAATTTTAGGCAAATCGTCTTAGACAGTACTGTGTTTCAGTAAATCATAATTTCATATTATGAGACTTTAAAAGAGGAGTGGCAAGCAACATCATATTTGGATTATATTTTATTAGTGTATGTATAGAATGTATACGCCCAATTTCGCAAAGGCGCGTGGAACAGTCCACTTTTTTCCCCAAGGCTTAACGATTTTACACGACCATAACATAAAGAAAGTATTATTGTAAATAATATCAGATTTGGAATATTTACTACAAGTGTGTAAAGAAATAAGTCTTGGAGTTGTGGGCGGTTTTATTGCACGATTTTACGCAAAGCATGGCACCGCCCCTCAAAAACGTTTACATGCCATAACATCTAATCCATGTAACGAAATAAGTTATCTTTTTTAGTATTTTCTAATAATAATCAGTACAAAACGTCTTAAAGTTTTAACAATATGTATTTGTAAAGAAATCTCATAATTTCACAAAGAGTGTGGTGACACTCAAATGCTAAGAAAGGTTAAATTAACTTACTCATAAACTATTTACGTTGTAACATATGACTTATTTTAGAAAAGTATGCAATACCACTCCCCCTCTTTCAAAAAGGCTGACACAACCATTATAGCACCGTCTACAAAATTTTCACCCACGAACGAAACTATATACAAGTTAAACTAGAGGCCATATGTTGAAGAACTGCATACTTATGTTTTCATTTCGTTCTTTTTAAAGAACTTTTGATTTTCAAAGTATATAAAGGGTGTTTTTTATTGAGGTATAGAACTTCGAATTGAAATAAAACACAAGAAAATCGTTTTAATGTCCATCAATTTGGCTTTATTGGAAGGATAATTTTATGCCATTAATGTTTAAATATGATTTCGGGCATGTGGCCGCCGCGGCTGGCTCGAATAAAGCCAATTCTACAGGTCCAATTTTCAACCACTTTTTCGAGCATATGGGGCCGTATGTTGGCAATAACGAATGTTGGCTTCCAAGTCCCCTAACGTGTTTCTGGTTTGTTGGCGTAGACGAGCGACTTCACATATCCCCAAAGAAAATAATCCAATGGTCCATGTTAACCGATCCATGGTTAACGGAATTAATTGCTCTGATGGACGATTATGTCGACCATAAAATGGACGGAGCTTGCGGTGAACTTCGCGAACTGAACCATTACTTTCGAAATAAATTTGCACGATTTGCAAGCGTTGTTCTTTTGTCTACCTGTTCATGGTGAAATGGCAAACCAAACTAAATATTAATCACTTGACAGCTGACAAAATGGCCGCCAGTTAAAAAAGTGATGCCAACTTAAAGTTCTATACCCCAATAAAAAACACCCCTTACAAGTTTAAACAATTTATTTTCCTACTTCTGCAGAGTATCTAATGGGTGTCTAATGGAAAAGGAAAATCATTATTGTTAGGTGCAAATAAATTTATTTATCAAGGCAAGCAGATACAAAAAATGTCCTTTGAAATATCGATCCATGAAGATTTCCAACTAAGTTTTATACAAATTAGACATTATTTTGCAAATATATTTTTAGTTTATATTTAAAGTTTCATGCTTCTACCTGTATTAGTTAAGTATCAGTAGCTATTAGAGTAGAGTGCGCGAACAAAATTTCGAATGAGTCCCAATTTGATATTCAACGGGAGAATTATAATTTTAGAAGAAAGCACAGTTGGCGTGTTCTCAATGTTATCACAGCCTGTCCGATAACTAGTTCGAGCATGCCAGTTGTGGTTGGTACAATGCTATTCGCAGCACCCACCCACCCTGAGACACAAAACATTGATGTTTTGAGTAGCCCTGTTTTAGACCCATGAGAGTAGCCCTTTTTAGACCCATAATAGTAGTTTTTTTTAGAACCATGCGAATGGCTATAACTTTAAGGTCCAACAATGTCTCTCAAAACTTAATATATGCAGAATTTCTTTTATGTTATCATGTTTTCAGACCCATAAATGTGAGGCACTGACAGATACTCGTTAAATATAATAGTAAGCCATTCATTAGGAAAGTAGGGATGATCTATTGTATCAAATAACTTATTCAATGTGTATTGCGTATGCGATCCCAGTTCGGTGATCCAAAGAAAAGCATACATCAAATGAGCCCTTGTTAAAGTGCTTTTGCTCAAATGTAATTTTGAGAAACCAATCTTCAGCGGCAAACGATACCCCAATATTTAAGCACGTCTCTGCGACAAATTTGTATCACGAACGAGGTCGTTAAAGTCGCCATGGATGAAGAGATGGGGTGGAAAGACCAAAGTTTACAAAAGTTTGTTTGACAAAAGTAACACGACTCAATTGGATGTTCACTACAATGCATCGAAATTAGAGTGTACGTGAACATGTGATGTTTTTTGACATTCTTTTTCGATTCATGATACTTCAGGAATAAACCATAAGTTTTGTCAAAAGTTAGTTAAAAAGAACGTTCGTTATTTTCCAAGAAGGTAATCGTTGCGCTGCGCTATTTTTCCCGAGCCACAAATAGTCCGTAGATAACACAATATCTATTTCGGTTGGGACACTCCATCTTCACTTTTATTTTTCGTGTTATTATTTAATGACATATACAGTTCTTTCATACTACTTAAAACATAAAGAGACAGAATTTTGCCAACTAATTTCAAACATATTTTGATCTATAAACTATTTATTTTGCAAGTAATACCTTCAAAAATTGCATACAATTTTGTATAAATAAATATAATCGCTGAAAAATAGTGAAATATCAGGAAATAAAAAACAAAGTAAGCTGTTTTACTTCCTTTTGTTTGCTAAGGCGTTTTTTTGATTCATACTGAACTTTTTCAAGGGTTAAAATTGTATTAGCTGTTGATATTAAACTAATTCAGAAGTATGAAATTTGAAATATATTTTTTTAGAAAAGCAAAAATCATTTTTCTACTTTTCTAAAAATATGTTTGTAAGACACTGATTATCATTTAGAAAAGAATTATTAATAGGTAACTCAATCTTAAATGAAAGACGAGAAAGAACTACTCGCATGCTCATTACGGTAGTTTTATTACCACACACAACGTACTGCCCGCGTAGACATCTGATGGGAAATTTCACTCATTATCATTCTCGTTCCTTTTCCCAACCAAACAACGCTAACATATCTCCCAGAAAGATTTTTTATTGCCTGTTTTCTACTTTCACATTAAATTTTCTTTTCGTATACAATGTGGTTTAATAATGTTTTTAAAAATCTCTACACACATACATAAATTGGAATGTTCCTACAAGTACAGTTTAACATGATAAAGATACATACAAAAAAATTAACTATATGAGGATTTTAAGTTAAATCTGAACATTCTGGGGCCAGCGAACTATAATTACATTAGATCTTTTTATTAGTACACATTTGTACACTACATTAATTACAGCAACGTATATTATAATTAAAATTATCATTAGCGAGATATGTCCTGTTGAAGCTTCACATGGCAGACCCTTAAGATGTAAGCCTTTTGCATCGATGTAATTTATACGTTGTTACCGTCTCTTGATTTTAGATTCATGGCTCATCTTCAGGATTTTTATTGATAAATTGAGTGTCAAACTTTATAATCATCGAGCTATTCTAATCAGAACTAGCAAGTACTAATGTCTTGCCCACACGACCGAACATCCAGGTTTTATCACAATCAGCCTTGTTTTGGTAAGTTGTGTAGTTATTATGTCTTTTAATAACAAAACATACGGAATGTTGAATCTTCCGTTTTTGTAACAGCCAAGTTTTCTTAGATTCTAATATGGTCATAAATGATCATCATTAATCTTTACAAGGTTTTGTATAATTGTATGTTGGTAACTTTTTTTAATTACAATATTTTCTATTTTTGTCTAAATTTTATATTGTTTAGTAAGAGAACTTTGTTTATTAAGTTGTTTGCTGTGTTGAGTTTTGTTTGCTGCCTTTCGAATCGTGTATATAATTTTAAAATCACACTGAAAAAATCAGTGTATTTTTTCTGTTAACTCATTTTTTTTTAAATTTTTTGTAATTTCTTAACTTTGGATGCGTTTTTACACAAATTTTTTTTAAAGGAAGCAAAGTTTTGAACTGAGTAATAAAATTTTTAAGAATACAATTCGGTATCATTTTTAAAAATCCGTTAGAAACTGATTGTGTTATTCAACTTTTATTAAAACAAAATTTTTGGAAAAAATTTAATTTTTTGGCAAACTTCTCAGAAAAATATTTGTTTAACCTTTTTTTGAATATCTTGATATCCCGTTTGTCATGTAAACATATTGTTATAGTTTTTGTTTGATTTATCACTTTTATCTTTCTTACAAATTCAGTCGCTGGTAGGAGCCAGAATTTGTTTGTTCAACATAAAAAAATACAAAGTTCAACCTTCAATTTCTTTGCCCTTTTGTATGCCTATGACTTGGCATCATAATAAACCAGATGATTGCTACTTTTGTGAAACAATTTTTTCAGACAAATGTTGTAATGTTACAAAAATGCTATCTGGTAATGGTAAAGTTCCGACAACGAGCTGAAAAATATTTGTTGGAAGAAGAGTACCTTCCATCCAAATATACAACGAAGCGACATTTTGTTTCAAATGCAGATTTCTGCGATCTCTGTCGCGATTTAAGTTTGTCAAAACAGGCAGGCTGAAATCCTTGGGTCGCGATTAAGGCAGTGGAATTTGGTGGAAGAAGATTTTCGTGTAACTTCCTGTAGAAAATGTGACCGGACATTGTTATTTGAAGAAAGTTTTAAGACTGGTGAAAATGACAGTAATCTCATATATAACGATGATGTACCCTTACTTTTTTCGGCATTAAATCACAATTATAAGGCAGATGAATGGCGAATTTCATTGACGGTTCATGTAAAAGTACGTATTTAACAAACATATTGATTTTTAAAAGATTTTAATTTTTTTATCTAAAATTTGTAATGATATTTCTAGGCATGAAAGCTGTTTTACTGCATAACCAATCGCATATGCGACTAGTACAAAAGAAACGTATGAATACTGCGAATCGTCAACTATGACTTGCATAAACGGAAAGTCGTCGCTGATTTAAAGGTTTTGACAATTTTATTTGGTATGCAAGGTGGTTACACAAAAATCCATGTTACCTTTGTGAATGGGATAGTCGTGCACCAAATCGCTAAGATCGCAAGGCCATCTCGTTACACATATCTAATAGGCAGGAAAAACGTTTTAAACGCCCCATTAGTTACAGCTGATAAGGTTGTTCTGCCACCACTGCATCTTAATAAGGATACATGAATCAATTTGTAAAAAACTTGATGTAAACGGTGAAGCTTTTTGCTATCTTAGAGCAGTGTTCCCAATATTAAGCGAAGCCAAATTCAAGAAGGTATTAATTTCTTCACAGATCTAATATTTGTTATCGCATTTATCTGTTCCAATGAATTTCAGGTATATTCATTGGACCTCAAATTCGTAAAGTTTTGAGTTCAGTTCCGTTGAAAAACGCGCATGGATGAGTTTTATTGCACTATGTGATAACTTTTTTGAAAGCGTCAACTATGTCGCGATTATTGATGAATTTTTTAATGAAACATGTCAATTAAAATTCATTTCCTCCATTCACATCTAGACTTATTCTCAGAAAACCTGGACCAGTTCAGTAATGAACAAGGCGAACACTTTCATCAATGAATAATTACAATGGAAAAACGCTTTGAAGGAAAAGATAAAATAAACATTATTTCCGAATATTGCTAGTCACTTAACAACAAACAAACATTTCTACGTAGTAATGCCAATACTTGCAATTTTTCAAAAAATGTTGTTTTAATAAAAGTTGAATAACTCAATCCGCCGAATTGTATTCTTAAGAACACTCTCTTTATTATTCAAGTCATAAATTGTTCGCTTCCTTTTAAAAAATTATGTGTAAAAACGCACCCAAAGTTAAAAAAACAAAAATTTAAAAAAAAAAAATGAGTTTACAGGAAAAATACACAGAATTTTTTTCAGTGTTGTTTTAAAATTATATACACCATTCAAAAGGCCGCAGTCAGTTGATATTCAATCAAGTTACTGGCATATAAGTGCGCAAGACCCGAAAAACCGAAAATAAATAAATATAATCACTGAAAAATGGTGGAATATCAGGAAATAAAAAAACAAAGTACGCTGTTTTACTTCCTTTGTTTGCTAATGCTAGACTTATTCCCAGAAAACCTGGACCAGTTCAGTAATGAACAAGGCGAACACTTTCATCAAGAAATAATTACAATGGAAAAACGTTTTGAAGGAAAAGATAAAATAAACATTATTTCCGAATATTGCTGGTCACTTAACAACAAACAAACATTTCTACGTAGTATTGCCAATAATTGTATTTTTTAAAAAAATGTTGTTTTAAGATTTTTTTTCAGTGTGGTTTTAAAGTATAAACACCATTCAAAAGGCCGCAGTCGGTTGATATTCAACCAAGTTACTGGCATATAAGTGCGTAAGACCTGAAAACCCGTTTTTTACCCGTAACTCCAGATTTTGGAGGTGTTTGGGAAATTTCAAAACCGGTTTCTTGTTCTATTCAGCAAGGTCTACAAGAAAAATAATATCACTTCCCAGGTATTTTGACTTCATTCTTTTTTGTTACACTGTGTTATTTACGTAGTAACAGACTTATTTTAGAAAAGAAAACGAGACCAATCCCCATCTTTCAAAAGCGCAGTAGCGATCATTATAACACCGTGCGACAGAAACTACATACAAGTGAAACTGGACGCCATATGTTGAATAACTACATACTCATGCTTTCATTTCGTGATCTTATTTCCTTGTTAAAGGAATTTTGATTTTCAAAGCAAATACAACTTTAAGCAATTAATTTTCCAACTTTTGTATGTTCCGCAAAGGCAATATGGATATGAACTGAAAAAAGAAAATACCTGCTGTTTGGTATAATTTGATTTTATTTTTCAGGGCAAAAAGATTCGAAATGTATCCTTTGAAATTTTGATCCATGAAGATTTCCAACGAATTTTTTTAGAAATTTAAAATTTCATGCTTCTGGCTGTATTCGATAAGTATCTACAGAATTCGACTGAGACAAACTATTAGTGAATAATAAAATTCATCAATGGGAAAAGTGTGTAATGCCACTCCCACTTTTTAAAAGCATTGTTATGGGCATACTTAAAAGCTAATCGTCTTGTAATTTACACAGTTAAATATTTTGGACAAATAAACTGTCATAGAGTATATACGGAAGCGTTTTTACATAAGATCGTGGCTCCGCCCACATCCAAAGTGCTAGACGGCCAGAATTAAAAATGTGTATAAGATAGGAACATAGGATTTGGAGTATATAAAACATAGGCGTATGAAAACAAGACAGAGGGGAAAAGAGGCGTTGCCACGCTCACTTTTTGACAACAATTAAATGACTATAATTTTAGGCAAATCGTCTTAGACAGTACTGCGTTTCAGTAAATCACAATATCAAATTATAAGACTTTAAAAGGGGAGTGGCAAGGAACATCATATTTGGATTATATATTATTAGTGCATTTATAGAATGTATACGCCCAATTTCGCAAAGGCGCGTGGAACAGCCCATTTCTTTTCCCAAGGCTTAACGATTTTACACGACCAGGGCGGTTTTATTGCATTTTACGAAAAGCATGGCACCGCCCCTCAAATAAATGACGAGAAAGAACTACTCGCATGCTCATTAAGGTAGTTTTATTACCACACACAACGTACTGCCTGCGTAGACATCTGAGGGGAAATTTAACTCATTATTATTCTCGTTCCTTTTCCCAACCAAACAACGCTAACATATCTCCCAGAAAGATTTTTTATTGCCTCTTTTTCTACTTTCACACTAAAATTTCTTTTCGTATACAATGTGGTTTAATAATGTTTTTAAAAATCTCTACATACATACATACATAAATTGGAATGTTCCTACTAAGTACAGTTTAACATGATAAAGAAATATACAAAAAATAACTATATGAGGATTCTAAGTTAAATCTGAACATTCTGGGGCCAGCAAACTACAATTACATTAGATCTTTTTCTTAGTACACATTTGTACACTACATAAATTACAGCAACGTATATTATAATTAAAATTATCATTAGCGAGATATGTCCCGTTGAAGCTTCACATTTTAGATTCATGTCTC
Organism: Hydrotaea diabolus; assembly: GCA_963513945.1. Taxonomy (NCBI): domain Eukaryota; kingdom Metazoa; phylum Arthropoda; class Insecta; order Diptera; family Muscidae; genus Hydrotaea; species Hydrotaea diabolus. The sequence continues at coordinate 17,473,807 of OY740721.1, read as the reverse complement.
ATCTTCAGTAATTTTAGTGATAAATTGAGTGTCAAACTTTATAATCATCGAACTATTCTAATCTGAACTAGCAGGAATTAATGTCTTGCCCACACGATCGAACATCCAGGTTTTATCACAATCAGCCTTGTTTTGGTAAGTTGTGTAGTTCTTGTGTCTTTTAATAACAGAGCACACGGAATGTTCTGTTGCCGAATTACGTTATAACCACTTCTCTTTTTCTGCTGATCTTGTTGGGTACAATTTGCGCCTTTCTTGTTGCGAAAGACGCTGATATCATAATCAAAGCTATGCCAATAATTAATCTATTATAAGTTTTTACTGTAGTTGCACATGTCAAACAATTTTGTGTGTCAACTGAAGATAAGTACAACTTTAAGTACATACCAACATATTTGGGTGCCAATAAGCCTCTCATATTAAGCGATATTACAAACCGAAGTGTAATACGCGATATAACAATTCTGTAAGAAACTGACAATATGCAAATTTTAATTATAAGGGAAATTCAAAGTTGCACAGATAAGGGAAACTCTCTTCTTCCTTCAAATTTTTAAATATTATCTTACATGCTTTATTATAAGTGGGGAAGTAAGATGTCGACCGTGCTATCTGTGGCAATGAAAAAGACCCAGGCATCGGGGGCAGCCGCCAGAATACTCGGTAGCATCAACAGACTATGCAAATACAATAATAAAATATTGTTTCCAATAGTCAACATAGAAGGTACGGATAATTTTTAAAATTCATTTAGAAATTTATGTAATTCAAGTTAATAGTAGTGGTAATCATGTTTCTTACTCTAAGATAATTAATACGAAATATTTAGAAGTAATTAAGTAAGGGGTGAAATTCTCTTAATATTATGAAGGAATAACTTTTGACATCCTGGCCCCTTGTTTGTTTATAGGGCTTCGTGCAGCTTTTCTATGTCATTTATTGCTTTCTTCATTCTTTTTTGGGTTTTACAGATGGTCCTGCAGATTTTTGGATTGACTTGTAGTTGTGTTGTTGATCATGCTGCTGTTTGTGTCGCTGAAGGGGGTTTCTTTAGTGCTGATATGCCCTTTGTTTTCCCTTTGATGTACCGTCGTGCCATTATCCTGAACGCTGCAATACTGACTAATGAAGAAGGGGGTATAAGTAATGTTCACCTTTACACTTCCGGTAAACATCTCCGAATGTACTCGTATCAGTTTGTAGAGCGGGATTTACATAAAGGACAACGGAAAGGGAATATACTAAATGTGTTCGATTTGAGATATTGAATACAACTCTTAGTTTTGTTGCAGTGTTCATCGCCAGATGCGGCAGATAAAACGAGTTGTATGTGTCTGGCCTTGAGTTTTTTGGGAAGTCGTTGGTTCCATGTGGTCAAGAGCAATAAACTCATTCAAGACATTATGGTAAGTGTCTGCCATTTCTGGTTTGCTTTGTAGATATTGTTCCATTCGTATGTATTGTATAAGCGTATGTATTGTACATGCCTTGAATGGTAGTTTAACTACGTTGCGCCCCTCTGAGTCACGCACTGTGCTCTTAATAAATATAAATTCACAATACTCATCAGTTTTTGACATGGGACGTCCGCTTATACCCCTTCTTGTTTCCAAAATGTTTTCAGCTGGTCAGCGATTACATCACTAGTGGTTTCAATTGAAAAAAATGATGTGGGATTAGCTAGATCTGGGCCTTTGACGTCTTCTAAATTAAAGTTTAAGGCCGATACGTTAAAATTATGTAGCAGGCGGTTTATTTTGGGAACTACAATGGCTTGCATATGGATGGAGTTATCATGGCGTCCTGAAAAAAGGTTCAAATGCATAGAAAATTCAAAGTTGCAACATTAGAACGCGAAAAATTATTTGCATTTGAACTAGAACGTAATGTGTAGTGATGTCTTTCCTGATATTCCATACAGACGTTTTTGCTTTTACAATCTTTATAAAGATGTGTATATAAGGGACAATTGAAGCAGATTATAATTTTAGACACAAATTACTTTCTAGCATTTGAGCTAAGTTTCTTGTAATCGGAGCAGTACCTAAAGGCATGATGTTATTCAGAAAGCTTACAGGTAAATTGGATTTGACTTTTTTCGTGAAATAGATTTTATTCCATGAATACTATTAAGGCGCTCTACAACTTCATATCTATTTGATAAGAAGTCATTCATTTCTTCCCACTGTGGAAGGTCATGTAAGATTTTAAAGTCTGATCCCAAAAAGAAATAGGGTTTCATGAGGAAGCTTTCTGGAACAGATATGAATTATTATAGGACCCTAATCAGTGGTGGGGATGAGCAGTGTAGGAATTCACTGTTCTCCGTGGCTTAATATTTTAGGTTAAGTAGGGCCGTGATCTAAGTGCCTCCCAAGCTAGTGCAAAGTTCCTCCACAAAGTTTGTATTTTTTTAACCGCAGATGGTAAAGTTTTTGAACAGTTTTTGTCGATCAATGTAGACGGCTGAGAACATGTCCCGAAATGAGGGTCATTCTTCGTATCCTCCGTAAAAAAATTCTGTGTCGCATGGTGGGACCTTTGTGCTACTAAATCTGTTATCTTCATTATTGGAAAATTGTGTGAAATTATCTGTGGGATGTTCAGCTGAGGCTGGTACTAGGGATTTCTGTAGATCAAATATCTTTGATTTGCATGCATGAAAGCTTTTAGTACAAGACAGGTATTTGTTTTGGTCAGTGTCTAAGTCTTCATGGTTAAGCTGATCTTTTTTTCAAACAGAGAGAAATATGATCTTTGTAATTAGGACCAACGATCATTGAGATCTTAATGGGTAACTACAAGAATGAATTCAGAAACCTCTTCCTTTAAAAGGGTATCCAAATTGCAACAAAATATGACAATATCGTCCGAATCGAAAGTAAAGTCATTCATTATAATGTAGAAAAATTTAAATTATAAAATATAACGAGTGTTTCATTTCGAGGTTCCCTATTTTTTTAAAGAAAAAAAACACAGAAAATTAAATGGGGAATGTTTATTATCATTTGAAAGAACATTCTTTGACATTAGAAGATTATGTCTATCAAATGTTGGCCGCGGCTACGTCTCAGATGGTCCACCCGTTGATTCATTTCGATGATTTCATTTCGTTGGTGCATTTCGACTGGTAACTGGCGAATGACACGCGCGATGTTTTGCTCTAAGGTATGAATCGAAGCGGGTTTGTCTGCATAAACTTTAGACTTTACATATCCTCACGGAAAAAAGTCTAACGGTGTAATAACACACGATCTTGGTGGCCAATCGACCGGCCCAAAACGTGAAATTATGTGCTTACGAAATGTTCTCTCAATAAATCCATTGATTGATACGATGTGTGGGAAGTGGCGCCGTCTTGGCACCATAACAGTCGCCACTGACGGTAACGTTCTCACCGGCATAATTTTTGAAGAAATATGGACCGATGATTCCACCGGCCCACAAACCACACCAAACCGTAGTTTTTTTCTATATGAAGTCGCTGTTCATGAACCTCTTCTGGTTGCTCTTCGTCCCAAATGCGGCAATTTTGCTTGTTTACATGACCAGTGAGCCGGAAATGGGCTTCATCGCTGAACTAAATTTGACTCGAAAACGCACAAAACACATTCCTCACAGAACGTTACTTTTCGTAAAAAAAGTTGAATGATTTGTAAACGTTGTTCAGACTTAAATCTTTCCATGATGAAATGCCAAATAATACTTAACAACAATAACATGACAGCATGACATGACTCACACGTGATCTGACAAAAATGGCTATTGAAAAAAGTATCTCTACTTGGATCACCCTATATAATAGTTTTTAGATTTCAATGTCTTTTAAATATTTTCCGATAAACTGTATATAAATATAAAACTGTGTATTGATGAGCCCTCTTAAGACTTATCCTTAAGTAACTAGCACCCGTTGTCTGCTGGCTAATATCCCACCGTTTCAAAAGATACGTTTGTCAGATATACTGTAACTAGATACGTGCACTTTTCGCTCTACTTATATAAGAAATTTTTAATGTTGTTCTATTACACAGTCACTTTTCTACTACTTTTAATGGTGAGAAGTTGGATGTGATCTGTCTATCTTTTTTCTATCACGCGATATCTTTTTATTTTTGCTAGGTGTGGTGTAATTGGGGGTACTCACTTGAAATAAATTGTTACTTCAAGAATAGTTGGTTCTGGTCTTCGGGTTTCACTGAGTTTGATGAATATATTTACTGCTATTTTATTCTTATGGGATTTTGTGACTAACGGTTTGTGTGACGTTATATAAATTCTTAGTTCAATTGTTGAAAAGTTTTGCTGTCGTACATGATGAAATATTATTGTTGAACTGTTCACAGTTGGTGTCGTTGTTGTGTTAAGATGTCGGCCTTGTCACTTTCCGATTTTATTGACGTGCAGCTTTCAGCATTGGTTTTATATGGCAGTTGTACTAGTGTGTCCAATTGCTTACCACAGTTCCTATCTAAAAAAAAATGGAGTTAATGCAATTGCCTGTGTAACCCGTAGTGTCTGATGATATTTTTGGCGGAATTTGTGATGACGTTCATACTCACGAATAATACTAGCTTTACCAAGAATATTAAGCAGTAACTAATTTGACTAATTAATTCAATTAATTTTCTACATTGGATTCCTGCTAATGGTGCTTGATGTTGAGCTTCTACTCTTCCTTCGTTTATAATAGAAACACACTTTTGAGGATGCACTTAGTATAAAGTTTTGTTTTTTAAATATTCATTTTATTATTTGCAATATTGTGTTATAATTGACTTTTATTTTTTACTGCACTTAAATACACTACTTGTAAATTACTTCAATTTGTCCCGTCAGGTGCTCCGGAGTCTCGCTTGATAACTACCCGTTCGAGTATATCTGCGATGATATGCCTGACTTATACCTTCTTTTATATCCTCTGGCTCACTAAATTTGCAAGTGATGAGTTGCGAAAGTCAAGTTTTTTTGGTGCTTGCTTTTGGTACTCCGCACAGGTAACCATCTGCGAATGCTCAAGGGTGTAAATTTTGCTGATATTATAGACTCTGTAACTCCTTTCAGGATCAAGAAAGGTTCGAAAGACCATGAAGAATGTTACTAAAACTGCAATATATATTGGGGATAAATGTAGAGAAGTAGAACTTTATGTACATACCAACATATGTGCGTGGAAGTAAGCCTGATATTACAGACAGAATTGTTATTTATATTATATTTTATATAATTTGAATTATAAGGGAAAGTTGCACCGGTGGTTATAAGAAAACACACTTTTTCTTTCTATTTCAAAATACTTCGTAGGGACATAAATACTGTTACACACGTTTTATGCTGTAAAATAAAAAGTACTGAATGTGTTTGGACCAACTTTTTTTTATATATTTATTGATGTATATTGTATCCATAAAGAATCTACTTATTCTAAATGTCCGCATTTTGCCTTTACGCACGCGTAAGTCGCACTGCCCAATCGTCAATAGCTACACGAACCTCGTCCATGGGAAAATTGGCCACAGCTCGAACCAAAGCAGTCTTGTGAGATCCAATGTCGGGTATTTTTGTGACAAACCTTGTCCTATAAAACCGTCCACAATTTGTAATCCAATGGGTTAAAATCTGGACTGCCTGAGGGTCATTCTTCAGAGAAAGTGAACGCTGGCAAATTGTTCGAAGCCAGGCCTGGAACGTTATAGCCTTGTGGGCCGGCGCAGAATCCTGCTGTAAAGATCATGGCTGGTTTTTGAACAGGTAATTGTTAAAAGGCTTCACAACAGCTTCCAAAACGGTTTCTTGGTAAACTTGGCAAATGTTTTGACTCCTTGTTCGCCGAAATGCAGGTCAGTGATCCCATCGTAACAGACACCCCACCAAACCATGACTGAAGCTGGGTGTTGACCCTCTTTCACCCTTGGGATCAGTTCAGATGCTTCCTTAGATGATCGCGCATACGCTCTACCATTTTGCTGTTAAATTTTTCCTGAAAGGTAAAAATTTTTTCACTGGCGAACAAAATTTTTCTGTGGAAGTTATCAGCGTACTTCACCAAAAGACGTCTGCATTTTTCAATCCTACTTTTTTAAAGCTGCAGTCAACAAATATCCGGTACGTAGATTGAAAGTCCAAAGTCTTTTTTAATGATTTGACTCATGGACTTTTGCGTGATTTTCATCTCAGGGGCCATGATTTTCTGTTTCTGTGAATTCTTGATTTAACGGCTTTGATGACATGCGGTTTTTGAACAGAGCGTTGGCGGCCCGACCGGTGACGTGCTTTTACATCTCCTGTCTCCTCAAACAGTTTTTTGCATCGGTAGACGAACATACGGCCAATGCCTAGTGGCCGGAGCGTTTTGAAAATATCGTTTTTTTTCATTTCACACTTGAAAGCGTTATTACAGCGATACGGTTCTCACTTTCTGACCCCTCCATGATTAAAGTTGAAACAATTTTAAAATCCCGTTACAGACTAACGCTATTGAGGTTAGCTTTCACAACCCATATGACATTAACGGGGTATGTTCAGTTCTACTATTGAAATGGGTGTGTTCAATGTTGTAACAGTATTTATGTCCCTACTAAGTAGTTTTTTACATGCTTTATCATTAGAGAGAAATTTGGATGTCGACCGTGCTATCCGTGACGATGATGATGATCATACGAGGCTTCGTTGGCAGCCATCAAGAAGACTCGGTAGCATCCACAGACGATGCACATACAACAATAAAATATAGTTGCCAATAATCAACATAACAGGTACGTATAAATTTGAGTACACATTGTTCCTTAAATATTACTAAGCTTTAAAATTCATCTACAAGTTTATTTAATTCAGGTTAATAGTTGTGGTAATTTTGTTCCTCACTCTAAGAAATATAATACAAAATATTTATTTATGTAAGGGGTGAACTTCTTTTATTATTATAACGAAACTACTTTGAACACTAACTCTACCATTATTTATTTTTCTAATCTTTTGCCAATGTTTTTTTGCTTGTCAATTACTTAATTGAAATCAATTACTATTTTCGTGCCACAATTCATTTCGATCAACATTATCAATAATCCAAACATACAATAGTACATATTCCAAATGAAATTCAGCGCCCTCTTTTTTAAGAACCATCGAGAACAGCTGTTTCTTATGTGTTGGCGTTATATATTCTTTGTTAGATTCTTGTTAGCAAGACTTGGCAATGATCCTCAAATTTCCCTACCTTCTCGCACACTTTGAAACTCCTTCTTGCTACCATCTTCAAAAGACGCTAATATCATAATCAAATACCACCATGCCAAGAATAAGCCATGTCTAGTATGAGTTTTTTCTGTTGTTGCACATGCCAAACTATTTTGTGTTCCTTTGTACGGCGCAACATCTTCTTGTAGCGTACACATTTTCGCCAAAGGCCGCTATTCCTAATCTTTCCAGTTTTCGCTTTTACTTTACGAATATTTCCGTCATGAGTCTGAAGAACCCGATCTAACGGCCACTTGGCCTACGAAGGCATCTGATGGGAAATTCTTTCCATTATCATTCTCGTACGTTTTCCCAACCAAACAATGATAACAATGAAATTCAGCGTCCTCTTCTTCTTAGAACCTTCGTTAAGCGAGAACTGCTGATTCATATGTAATCACGGCATATGTTCTTGTTAGATTATTGTTAGCAAACCTTGGGTATTCTCCTTCCCTATCTTCTCGCACACCTTACCACTACTCCTTGTTACCACCGCAAATTGGCCTGCGAATGATGGAAAATTCCACTTATTATCGTTCTCGCTAATTAAAAAACGATATTAATTAACTACAATGAGTTTATGATTGACAATTGATCAACTATTCTTTAAGCGACGTTTTCTATATTGCCAATTAGTTTTGCCGTAAGTCGTTGCCATCAGCATTATCCATGAGTCCAAACATACAATTGAACATATTCACAAAGAAACACTGCGCCATTTGAACCTTCG
>OY740721.1:16723528-16865641 GCA_963513945.1 Hydrotaea diabolus | reverse complement strand
CACCCAAAACTGTCGTCTGTTCAAAAACTTTACCATCTGCGAGAAGTTCGAGACCAAGCGGGTGGAATTGTTAAAAAATACAAACTTTGTGGAGAAAACTTTGCATTAGCTTGGGAAGCGCTTAGATCCCGATACGAAAATAGCAGAATTCTAGTTGATAACCAGCTTAAGAGCCTACTGAACCTAAAATCTGTAGCCTCGGAGAGCAGTGAATCCCTTCAAGATATTCAGACAACAATTAACGATTGCTTGTCTGCTTTAAAAGCGCAAAACATCCCCACCACTGATTGGGATCCCATAATAATTTGTATCTGCTCCACAAAGCTTCCCCATGAAACCCTATCTCGTTGGGAGCAGTCTTTAAAATCTCACAAAGTCCTTCCAAAGTGGAATGAAATGAATGCCTTCTTATCGAATAGATATGAAGTTGTAGAGCGCCTTAATATCATTCATGGAATGAAAACTGTTTCACGAAAAAGGCTGATCCAGATGTTAATACTATTAGCACCGAAGGTACTCCACAATTTCCCTGTAAGCTTTGTGAAGCACATCATGCACTCAAGTTCTGCTTCGAATACAGGAAACTTAACACAAATGCTAGAAGGGAATTTGTCTTTAAAAATAAAATTTACTTTAATTGTCTGTCATATACACATCTTTATAAAGATTGTAAACGCAAAAAGGTCTGTATGGAATGCAGAAAAGACATCACTCCCCATTACACTCTAGTTCAAATGCAAATAATCTCTCGCGTTCTAATCCCAGTCATTTCGTTGATCAACATCGCCAGCATCAACAACATCATGAGTCTCCCTCAACATCAGTCCACAAGACACCCCCATATTGTACCAGCTCCCACTATATTACAAACCAAAACCGAGCAACCACAGATAATACTCTATTACCTAACGCAATAGTTCGAGCACGGGCTTTCTTGGACCAAGGTTCTGAGAAAACATTTATATCAAAGAAACTGCAACAAAGCCATATGCTTCCAACTGAACCCAAAAATTTTCAGATACGAGCAATCGGAGGAGATATAGTTGCAAATTCAAATTCCCTATGCAATTTGACCCTATTTTCGGAACGCCATGATAAGTACATTCCTATTGAAGCCATTGTAGTTCCCAAAATAAACCGTCTGCTCCCAATTTTTGCGTATGAGCCTCAAACTTTAATTTAGAAGACGTAAAAGGTGTAATGTTCAGTCTGTCGTCCAGTCCGCACGCGTTTTCTATGTCTTACGCGTTAAATGTTGTCCGTGTTACAGTTCTCTCGTCCGTCCCTAAAACAAACAAAAAATAAACAACAGAAAAACACAAACCCGCGAAAAAAAAACAAATAAACCACAGCGCGCAAACCAACAAATACAAATAACACACCATAGCCAAAACAACAGCAATAAATACAAATAACAGAAAAAAAAATAAATAACGAAAACAAATAAAACCAACAACAATAGACAATTTCTCAATGTTCATTATTCGTCGTGCGTTCGTCTTCCTTCTCCCCCTCCCTTTTCCATTCCATTTCGTGTAGTGCAGTTGGCTCTCTTCTTTCTTTGTCGCTGTCCGTCTAATGCTTAAGGCATAACACTAAGCATTTGATGGGATCAACAGCGGCAAAGGGGGTAAGATCGGCAACTGCATTCGTACACTGACACTTGCTTTGTTCTCTGGTTGGCGTAATGGTGAAGAAATTTCAAATCCATTTTGCCAACATACGAGGGTTGCGTGCGAATTTTTTCGCTGTGTTTTCTCATATTCATTTTCATAAGCCTGATGTTCTAGCTCTTAGTGAGACTCAGGTCCGTGAGGATTCTGATCCACAGGATTTTCACGTTCCTGGGTACCACACCCTATCCCTTTTTATTTCCCACAGAGGTCTTGTGGTATATGTACGTAATGACATAGTGTTTCAGAGCTAGCAACACTTGAACTCACAAGATCCAGAATTTAACTCCCTTTGGGTTAAGTTCAGGATTGGAACATACGTACTACATTTTGGGTTTATTTATAGAAGTCCAAACTCGGAAAGGGAGGCTTCCCTTAACGGCTTTGACGCCCTTTCCGATTCAATATCGAAAGTTTTGGAGAGTTATCCGGACAGTGAAATTGTCGTTGCTGTAGATTTCAATGTCCATAATTCCGCCTGGCTTTCACATTCGAGCCATACAACTCCGGAGGGCCAATACGCCGAGCTCTTCGCCGCGAAAAATGACTTGACGCAACTAGTGAATGAACCGACATATATTCCGTGTGTAGAAGGGCACCAACATAACATTCTTGACCTTTACTTAACTTCGCACCCTGAAAAGTACGAAGTTAATGTACTTTCACCTCTTGGTAACTCCGATCACTGCATTGTTTCAGCATCCTTTCCGTATTCCGCTCTTCGTGTCGCTTCGATACCAGCCCTAAAGCGGACAGTATTTTTCTACCAAAAGGCACGTTGGGATGAGCTCAACCACTTTTTCCAGCATTTCAATTGGAAACTTTGCTTTCTTGATAACGACGTAAATGCTGCGGCTTAAATGATCCAAAACATAATTTTATCTGGTATAAAGACTTTTGTTCCAAATAAAATTATGTCAGCTAAACCAGCCAAAAACAGTTGGTTTAACCAGGCATGCAGGGATGCTGTCAGATCAAAGGAGGAAGCGTTCAGAAATTGGCGTTTAAACAAAAACCCCATTACTGAACTGCTGCGAAAACAGGCAAGAGCTTCGTGTGCCAGAGTGCTTAGACGTGAAAAATTTCTGCACGAACAACGTCTACGTACAAAGGTTCTTACTTCTCCTAGGGGAAGTAAGAACTTTTGGTCGTTTGTAAGAAGAGTAAAGGATAGTTCTTCATCTATCCCAACTCTTGTTAAAGACGACCAGGCATTCACTAACCCGGTTGATAAAGCTAACCTTTTGGCTGAAATATTTGCAGGAAATTCTTCCTTGCCGGAAAGCAATCAACCACTCCCCGCGGTCGAAAACGTATCAAGTTCCATGCCTCAGATATTTTTTCGAACGCGTGCAGTTAAAAGGGTTCTTGCGAACCTCGACGTAAATAAATCCCCGGGCCCGGATGGTATCTCTGCACTTGTCCTATGTAAGTGCTCGTCGACGCTAGCCCGTCCATTACGCAACCTTTTCAACCTTGCTTACCGTGCGGGAGTTTTCCCAGCGTGTTGGAAGGTTGCGAACGTCCAGCCGATCCCTAAAAAGGGTGAAGCCAATAATCCTGCGAATTATCGGCCAATTGCGATTTGCTCTGCGCTCTCCAAGGTAATGGAGAGCATGGTAAACCACCATCTTGTGAGGTATTTAGAGACCAACGACTTGCTAAGTGATCGACAGTATGGCTTCCGTAGAAACCGCTCTACGGGGGACCTGTTGGCGTTCTTGTCGGAGCGTTGGAGTCGGTCTATCCACCAGTTTGGTGAGAGTAAGGTCTCCAAGGCCTTTGATAGAGTCTGGCATGGTGCACTCATATCAAAGCTGATCGCTTTTGGTGTCGGTAATACATTTGCTCGGTTTATATCGAGCTTTCTTAGATATCGCACTATTAGAGTTGTTGTAGATGGGTTCTCATCCAACACACATAGGCTGACCGCAGGTGTACCACAGGGCTCTGTCCTTTCTCCCTCTTTATTTCTTATTTTCATTGACGATCTATTGGGTCAGACCGTGAATCCAATCTACTCTTTCGCAGATGATAGTAACCTCTGTCATTCGTATTCATTCGACCGTAGGCCGAGCCTTCAAGATATTGAAGACAAAAGGCGAATTATGGATGAGACACTTGGCCGGGATCTACTGGCCATTTCCGAATGGGGTCGAGTGAATAGAGTAGATTTTAATGCACGTAAGACACAGTTGTTGTCTCACAAGCGATTCGCTGACCCAACAATATCGTCAATTTCTCTCGATGGTACGGATATTGAACAATCAGAAGCTCTCGATGTTCTGGGCATGAAAATACAATGTGACGCTCATTGGGCGAGACATGTATTCGAAGTGTCGAAAGAAGCACTCAAGTGCATAGGCTTTTTAAAGCGGTGCAAGAAATACTTTACTCCTACTGATTTTTTCAATATCTATACATCTTTCATCAGGCCGAAGATGGAATACAACTCCCATAAATGGGCAGGTGCTCCAAAATCATCCTTGGAGCTACTTGACCGTGTTCAAAGGAGAGCGATGGTGCTGATAGGTGACAGTAGGGTATCCAACTCTATTGTTTCCCTTGAGCATCGTCGGAATGTGGGTTGCGTGACGCTGTTCTATCGTTACTTTCATGGTGTGTGTTCATCAGACATCCGTCGCCTTATTCCTGACGTGAGGATGTTCGGCAGGGATACGCGACTTTCTAGGAATTCACACCCGTTTGTTATCGATTGGCCAGTTGACCGCACTATACACTACAGATCAAATTCGTTTTTCGCTCGTACAGTCCGTATGTGGAATCGACTTCCGGCAAATGTATTTTCCACTAATTGCGACATCCAGAAGTTCAAGGCAAGCGTCAACAAACATTACTCCCTCTTTCCCCCCTCCGATCCATTAATTTCCACTCGCCAACGCAATGCACCGCATGTATAGGGGGCATCCCCTGAGTGTTGGTTTTAAAAAAAAAAACAAAAAAACATTATGGGAACAAGAAGAGGTAAAAAACCGATGTCCCATGTCAAAAACCGATGAGTTTTGTGAATCTATATTCACTGAAACCACAGTACGTGACTCAGTGGGGCGCACAAAGACGATGTGCCCTTTCAACGTATTGCTTTCCGCCCAACGCCAACAAGTCCAGTTAATGATTATGCATTAAAAACGGTCTCTTTTAGAGTGAACTGTGCTCCATACCTGGCAATACGAACTCTTATCCAGTTAGCTTGTGATTATGAGGAACAATTATCACAGGCCTCACAAATTCTTCAAAGAGTAACGTATGTCGATGACATATTATCAGGCAGTCACGATCCAGTATCAGCAATGAAATCACACTTCTTAAATCAGCTTGGTTTTCCTTAAGGAAAATCACTTCAAACTCGACCGAAGTCTTGGCATCTGTCTCTCCAGAAAATATGCTTAACTCTGATTTCTTAAAATTTCAAGAGACCAGCACAACTAAAATTCTTGGAATACAATGGAACGCAATGTCAGACTGTTTTCGTATAAAGTTACCAGATTCAGACCTCCGATATTGTCACAAAGCCACATTTCAAAGTTGTTTGACCCAGCGGGATGGTTATCTCCCAATATCATACAGGCAAAAATCCTGCTTCAACAACTTTGGTAAGAAGGCACCCAATGGGATGAATATGTGAATTATTCAACCTTGCAGAAATGCAACAGTTTTATTTAAACTCTGAGGTATATAACCCACATTAAAATCTCACGATGGGTTAGCTTTTCTCCTTTTTCTAAGACCCAAATACACGGCTTTTGTGACGCCTCTGAAAAGGAGTATTGTGCCACAATATATGTTCGTAGATAGAACGAAAAAGAAATATTTTCGCGTCTTCTCATTTCTAAGGGCAAAGTGGCACCACTTAATCCACTGAGTATTCCACGTCTCGAACTGTGCGGGGCTGTTCTCCTCTCAAAGCTGATTAGAAATGTCCTTTATCACTTACCAATTTATAATTATGAATTGTATTTATGGTGCGATTCCTCCATTGTACTTGGTTGGTTACAAAAACCTCCTTGCACATGGTAAACATTTGTCGCAAGCAGGACAGCGAAAATCATCCGTAATATAGGAAATTGTTCCTGGCGACATATACGTTCCGCTGAAAACCCTGCGGATCTAGGATCTCGCAGTTCTAGTGCCCAGGATCTCAACAATAGCAATCACTGGTGGCATGGCTACAGCAACCCTGATGAATGACCAAATTCTTTACTTATACCTGAGAAGTACTGCGATTTGTTCATCTCATTTACGCACAACCTATTGATGCACGCAGAACACAACCTAATGCTGAGATCTATTAGAAATGAGTACTGTATATGCAGGTTAAGATCCGCCATTAAAAAGTGCATTCGAGGCTGTAAAACGTGTGTTATCTACAAACAAAAAGTACATTCGCAAACGATGGCGGCCTAACCATCCGATAGAAGTAATTTTACGCTACATTTTGCAATTACAGGAATAGATTTTGCAGGACCATTTCCCATAAAAGCTTCCGCTTTGCGACAGGCTACCTACCACAAAGCATATGTCTGTCTGTTTGTATGCTTTTGCACGATAGCGATTCATCTTGAACTATGCTCGAACTTGTCTTCTGTTTCATTTTTAGCAGCATTCAGGTTTGTTGGGCGACTAGGTCTACCAAAAAAGGTCATGTCAGAGAATGGAACTAGCTTCGTTGGTGCGGAACGAGCACTAAAAATTGACTCCAGGACACTTTTTGAGAGGCGCTCCTTTAATAACTTTTCCAGAGCCTGAACCCGATTCTTTATCACCACATGACCGTTGGGATAAACTGAAAGCAATCCAACATCGAATGGAAATACGAATACTTAAAGGAGTTTCAAAAGAGATACAAATGGCAGCAACCAAAGGATGACTTTAGATCAGGCCAGTTGGTCATCCTAAACGACGATCTAGCACCCCCCTGCGAATAGAGACTGCGTCGAGTTAAACGGACCATTCAAGGCCACGATGACTGTTCGAGTGGCTAAAGTAAAAACCCAGATGGATACCGTCATTAGGCCTATTGTAAACTACACTAACCGTAGTTTAACCGCATAATGAATATTGTCTTTTTCAACACTTTTATTAAACAATATCCCCAATCCCACATTACCCAATCTCGTACTGAATATCAAATTAATAAAATTTAATTGTTTCACAGGGCTCCTAGAGATCCGAGGAATTATAAATGCTTAAATTGTAACAATAAATTTCACCCAATGAGATATTGCAAAAGATTCCTAGCCATGAAGCCAGAAGGACGTCGCAAAGTTGCTCGAAGACATCAGTATTGTATTACTGTGTGGCACGTTCACATCAAGCTGCTCAATGTACCTCTGGAGATGTTTGCCGAAAGTGTGGAGGTGAACATCACACCCTCCATCATTCAACAGTATTGTAGCGTACAGGACAAAGACAGGATGATACATCAGAGCGAAAACCAACGAGATATCAGCAATTAAGAGAAACCCGTCAGCGATACAAACAACAGCATGATCGACAACACAACTACAAGTCAAGCCAAAAATCTGCAGGATCACTTCTTAAATCAGCTTGGTTTTCCTTAAGGAAAATCACTTCAAACTCGACCGAAGTCTTGGCATCTGTCTCTCCAGAAAATATGCTTAACTCTGATTTCTTAAAATTTCAAGAGACCAGCACAACTAAAATTCTTGGAATACAATGGAACGCATTGTCAGACTGTTTTCGTATAAAGTTTCCAGATTCAGACCTCCGATATTGTCACAAAGCCACATTTCAAAGTTGTTTGACCCAGCGGGATGGTTATATCCCATTATCATACAGGCAAAAATCCTGCTTCAACAACTTTGGTTAGAAGGCACCCAATGGGATGAATGTGTGAATTATTCAACCTTGCAGAAATGC
The DNA here is from genome assembly GCA_963513945.1 of Hydrotaea diabolus. Classification (NCBI taxonomy): domain Eukaryota; kingdom Metazoa; phylum Arthropoda; class Insecta; order Diptera; family Muscidae; genus Hydrotaea; species Hydrotaea diabolus. The sequence goes on along the minus strand of OY740721.1, from coordinate 16,858,067 downwards.
AACAGTTTTATTTAAACTCTGAGGTATATAACCCACATTAAAATCTCACAATGGGTTAGCTTTTCTCCTTTTTCTAAGATCCAAATACACGGCTTTTGTGACGCCTCTGAAAAGGAGTATTGTGCCACAATATATGTTCGTAGACAGAACGAAAAAGAAATACGTTAGCGTTTTCTCATTTCTAAGGGCAAAGTGGCACCACTTAATCCACTGAGTATTCCACGTCTCGAACTGTCCGGGGCTGTTCTCCTCTCCTCTCAAAGCTGATTAGAAATGTCCTTTATCACTTACCAATTTATAATTATGAATTGTATTTATGGTGCGATTCCTCCATGTACTTGGTTGGTTACAAAAACCTTCATGCAAATGGTAAACATTTATCGCAAGCAGGACAGCGAAAATCATCCGTAATATAGGAAATTGTTCCTGGCGACATATACGTTCCGCTGAAACCCCTGCGGATCTAGGATCTCGCAGTTCTAGTGCCCAGGATCTCAACAATAGCAATCTCTGGTGGCATGGCTACAGCAACCCTGATGAATGACCAAAGTCTTTACTTATACCCGAGAATTCCCCCCCCCCCCCAGAAATGAAGAAAACCGAAGCGTTTTGTACTTTCGAAGAATGGGATAAAGCGGGATTGGGATCCCATAATAATTTGTATCTGCTCCACAAAGCTTCCCCATGAAACCCTATCTCGTTGGGAGCAGTCATTCCAAAGTCCTTCCAAAGTGGAAAGAAATGAATGCCTTCTTATCGAATAGATATGAAGTTGTAGAGCGCCTTAATAGTATTCATGGAATGAAAACTGTTTCACGAAAAAGGCTGATCCAGATGTTAATACTTTTAGCACCGAAGGTACTCCACAATTTCCCTGTAAGCTTTGTGAAGCACATCATGCACTCAAGTTCTGCTTCGAATACAGGAAACTTAACACAAATGCTAGAAGGGAATTTGTCTCTAAAAATAAAATTTGCTTTAATTGTCTGTCATATGCACATCTTTATAAAGATTGTAAACGCAAAAAGGTCTGTATGGAATGCAGAAAAGACATCACTCCCCATTGCACTCTAGTTCAAATGCAAATAATATCTCGCGTTCTAATCCCAGTCATTTTGTTGATCAACATCGCCAGCATCAACAACATCATGAGTCTCCCTCAACATCAGTCCACAAGACACCCCCATATCGTACCAGCTCCCACTTTATTACAAACCAAAACAGAGCAACCACAGATAATACTCTATTACCTAACGCAATAGTTCAATTTTTTCATGGAGAAGACACCTTTAGAGCACGGGCTTTCTTGGACCAAGGCTCTGAGAAAACATTTATATCAAAGAAACTGCAACAAAGCCTTATGCTTCCAACTGAACCCAAAAATTTCAGATACGAGCAATCGGAGGAGACATAGTTGCAAATTCAAATTCCCTATGCAATTTGACCCTATTTTCGGAACGCCATGATAAGTACATTCCTATTTAAGCCATTGTAGTTCCCAAAATAAACCGTCTGCTCCCAATTTTTGCGTATGAGCCTCAAACTTTAATTTAGAAGACGTAAAAGGCCTAGATCTAGCTGATCTATTCGCCTAGTCAAGTGGATCTTCTTCTTGGTAGTAACGTCATTCCCAACCTTCTGCTAGATGGTGTTAAAAAGGTTTGCCAGTCCCTCGTTTGCCCAAGCTATCATTTTTGGCTGGATCATTAGCGGACCCGTCGCGATTCGGACCACATCATTTTTTTCAATTGAAACCACTGAAGGTTCTGCTGATGTTATCGCTCAACAGTTAAAAACATTAAGGGAACAAGAAGAGGTAAAAAACCGATGTCCCATGTCAAAAACCGATGAGTTTTGTGAATCTTTATTCACTGAAACCACAGTGCGTGACTCAGTGGGGCGCACAAAGACGATGTGCCCTTTCAACGTATTGCTTTCCGCCCAACGCCAACAAGTCCAGTTAATGATTATGCATTAAAAACGGTCTCTTTTAGAGTGAACTGTGCTCCATACCTGGCTATTGCCAGGTATGGAGCACAGTTAGCTCGTGATTATGAGGAACTATTATCACAGGCCTCAAAAATTCTTCAAAGAGTAACGTATGTCGATGAATTATTATCAGGCAGTCACGATCCAGAATCAGCAATGAAATCACACTTCTTAAATCAGCTTGGTTTTCCTTAAGGAAAATCACTTCAAACTCGACCGAAGTCTTGGCATCTGTCTCTCCAGAAAATATGCTTAACTCTGATTTCTTAAAATTTCAAGAGACCAGCACAACTAAAATTCTTGGAATACAATGGAACGCATTGTCAGACTGTTTTCGTATAAAGTTACCAGATTCAGACCTCCGATATTGTCACAAAGTCACATTTCAAAGTTGTTTGACCCAGCGGGATGGTTATCTCCCATTATCATACAGGCAAAAATCCTGCTTCAACAACTTTGGTTAGAAGGCACCCAATGGGATGAATATGTGAATTATTCAACCTTGCAGAAATGCAACAGTTTTATTTAAACTCTGAGGTATATAACCCACATTAAAATCTCACGATGGGTTAGCTTTTCTCCTTTTTCTAAGATCCAAATACACGGCTTTTGTGACGCCTCTGAAAAGGAGTATTGTGCCACAATATATGTTCGTAGACAGAACGAAAAAGAAATACGTTAGCGTTTTCTCATTTCTAAGGGCAAAGTGGCACCACTTAATCCACTTAGTACTCCACGTCTCGAACTGTCCGGGGCTGTTCTCCTCTCCTCTCAAAGCTGATTAGAAATGTCCTTTATCACTTACCAATTTATAATTATGAATTGTATTTATGGTGCAATTCCTCCATGTACTTGGTTGGTTACAAAAACCTTCATGCAAATGGTAAACATTTATCGCAAGCAGGACAGCGAAAATCATCCGTAATATAGGAAATTGTTCCTGGCGACATATACGTTCCGCTGAAACCCCTGCGGATCTAGGATCTCGCAGTTCTAGTGCCCAGGATCTCAACAATAGCAATCTCTGGTGGCATGGCTACAGCAACCCTGATGAATGACCAAAGTCTTTACTTATACCCGAGAATTCCCCCCCCCCCCGAAATGAAGAAAACCGAAGCGTTTTGTACTTTCGAAGAATGGGATAAAGCGATTCGAGTTATGGCTTATGTTTTCCATTTCTACTCTAGAATTTCAAAAAAAAAAATCGTCTACTTTAGCACACAGTCAATAACTCTCTCTGAATTCCTTCATGCCAAAAACCGTTTAATTAATCTAGCACAGCAGAGACATTATTACAGAGAGTATGCATCTTTGAACTGTTCTAAAACTGTTAGCAGAAAAAGCTCACTTTTTCCTCTTAATCCCTTTCTGGATGGCAATAATATAATCCGAGCCAACGGACAACTTACTTAATCTGATCTCTCTTACAATGAAAGTCAGCCCATCATTCTTCCAGTCAAATCGAAGTACTGCGATTTGTTCATCTCATTTACGCACAACCTATTGATGCACGCAGAACACAACCTAATGCTGAGTTCTATTAGAAATGAGTACTGTATATGCAGGTTAAGATCCGCCATTAAAAAGTGCATCCGAGGCTGTAAAACGTGTGTTATCTACAAACAAAAAGTACATTCGCAAACGATGGCGGCCTAACCATCCGATAGAAGTAATTTTACGCTACATTTTGCAATTACAGGAATAGATTTTGCAGGACCATTTCCCATAAAAGCTTCCGCTTTGCGACAGGCTACCTACCACAAAGCATATGTCTGTCTGTTTGTATGCTTTTGCACGAAAGCGATTCATCTTGAACTATGCTCGAACTTGTCTTCTGTTTAATTTTTAGCAGCATTCAGGTTTGCTAGGCGACTAGGTCTACCAAAAAAGGTCATGTCAGAGAATGGAACTAGCTTCGTTGGTGCGGAACGAGCCCTAAAAAGAGATTTCGAAGAATTCATCAAAACAGCATCAAAGGAAGCAGCAGAAAAATATATTTCACATGGTTTTGAATGGTCATTTCTTCCTCCAAATGCCCCTCATATGGGATGAATTTGGGAAGCCAGGGTTAAGTCCTTCAAAATGCACTTCCGGAAAGTTGCTCAGAACCACAAATTTACATTCGAAGAGTCCACAACCCTTCAGACTCGAATTGAAGCTATTCTGAACCCTCGCCCGTTATCACCTATGACAGATGACCCACACGAGCTACTTGCATTGACTCCAGGACACTTTTTGAGAGGCGCGCCTTTAATAACTTATCCAGAGCCTGAACCCGATTCTTTATCACCATATGACCGTTGGGATAAACTGAAAGCAATCCAACATCGAATGGAAATACGAATACTTAAAGGAGTTTCAAAAGAGATACAAATGGCAGCAACCAAAGGATGACTTTAGATCAGGCCAGTTGGTCATCCTAAACGACGATCTAGCACATCCTTGCGAATGGAGACTGCGTCCAGTTAAACGGACCATTCAAGGCCACGATGACTTTGTTCGAGTGGCTGAAGTAAAAACCCAGATGGATACCGTCATTAGGCCTATTGTAAACTACACTAACCGTAGTTTAACCGCATAATGAATATTGTCTTTTTCAACACTTTTATTAAACAATATCCCCAATCCCACATTTCCCAATCTCGTACTGAATATCAAATTAATAAAATTTAATTGTTTCACAGGGCTCCCAGAGATCCGAGGATTCATAAATGCTTAAATTGTAACAATAAATTTCACCCAATGAGATATTGCAAAAGATTCCTAGCCATGAAGCCAGAAGGACGTCGCAAAGTTGCTCGAAGACATCAGTATTGTATTACTGTGTGGCACGTTCACATCAAGCTGCTCAATGTACCTCTGGAGATGTTTGCCGAAAGTGTGAAGGTGAACATCACACCCTCCATCATTCAACAGTATTGTAGCTTACAGGACAAAGACAGGATGATACATCAGAGCGAAAACCAACGAGATATCAGCAATTAAGAGAAACCCGTCAGCGATACAAACAACAGCATGATCGACAACACAACTTCAAGTCGAGCCAAAAATCTGCAGGATCACTTCTTAAATCAGCTTGGTTTTCCTTAAGGAAAATCACTTCAAACTCGACCGAAGTCTTGGCATCTGTCTCTCCAGAAAATATGCTAACTCTGATTTCTTAAAATTTCAAGAGACCAGCACAACTAAAATTCTTGGAATACAATGGAACGCATTGTCAGACTGTTTTCGTATAAAGTTACCAGATTCAGACCTCCGATATTGTCACAAAGCCACATTTCAAAGTTGTTTGACCCAGCGGGATGGTTATATCCCATTATCATACAGGCAAAAATCCTGCTTCAACAACTTTGGTTAGAAGGCACCCAATGGGATGAATGTGTGAATTATTCAACCTTGCAGAAATGCAACAGTTTTATTTAAACTCTGAGGTATATACCCCACATTAAAATCTCACGATGGCTTAGCTTTTCTCCTTTTTCTAAGACCCAAATACACGGCTTTTTTGACGCCTCTGAAAAGGAGTATTGTGCCACAATATATGTTCGTAGACAGAACGAAAAAGAAATACGTTCGCGTCTTCTCATATCTAAGAGAAAAGTGGCACCACTTAATCCACTGAGTATTCCACGTCTCGAACTGTCCGGGGCTGTTCTCCTCTCCTCTCAAAGCTGATTAGAAATGTCCTTTATCACTTACCAATTTATAATTATGAATTGTATTTATGGTGCGATTCCTCCATTGTACTTGGTTGGTTACAAAAACCTCCATGCACATGGTAAACATTTATCGCAAGCAGGACAGCGAAAATCATCCGTAATATAGAAAATTGTTCCTGGCGACATATACGTTCCGCTGAAAACCCTGCGGATCTAGGATCTCGCAGTTCTAGTGCCCAGGATCTCAACAATAGCAATCTCTGGTGGCATGGCTACAGCAACCCTGATGAATGACCAAAGTCTTTACTTATACCCGAGAATTCCCCCCCCCCCCGAAATGAAGAAAACCGAAGCGTTTTGTACTTTCGAAGAATGGGATAAAGCGATTCGAGTTATGGCTTATGTTTTCCATTTCTACTCTAGAATTTCAAAAAAAAAATCGTCTACTTTAGCACACAGTCAATAACTCACTCTGAATTCCTTCATGCCAAAAACCGTTTAATTAATCTAGCACAGCAGAGACATTATTACAGAGAGTATGCATCTTTGAACTGTTCTAAAACTGTTAGCAGAAAAAGCTCACTTTTTCCTCTTAATCCCTTTCTGGATGGCAATAATATAATCCGAGCCAACGGACAACATACTTAATCTGATCTCTCTTACAATGAAAGTCATCCCATCATTCTTCCAGTCAAATCGAAGTACTGCGATTTGTTCATCTCATTTACGCACAACCTATTGATGCACGCAGAACACAACCTAATGCTGAGATCTATTAGAAATGAGTACTGTATATGCAGGTTAAGATCCGCCATTAAAAAGTGCATCCGAGGCTGTAAAACGTGTGTTATCTACAAACAAAAAGTACATTCGCAAACGATGGCGGCCTAACCATCCGATAGAAGTAATTTTACGCTACATTTTGCAATTACAGGAATAGATTTTGCAGGACCATTTCCCATAAAAGCTTCCGCTTTGCGACAGGCTACCTACCACAAAGCATATGTCTGTCTGTTTGTATGCTTTTGCACGAAAGCGATTCATCTTGAACTATGCTCGAACTTGTCTTCTGTTTAATTTTTAGCAGCATTCAGGTTTGTTGGGCGACTAGGTCTACCAAAAAAGGTCATGTCAGAGAATGGAACTAGCTTCGTTGGTGCGGAACGAGCACTAAAAAGAGATTTCGAAGAATTCATCAAAACAGCATCAAAGGAAGCAGCAGAAAAATACATTTCCCATGGTTTTGAATGGTCATTTATTCCTCCAAATGCCCCTCATATGGGATGAATTTGGGAAGCCGGGGTTAAGTCCTTCAAAATGCACTTCCGGAATGTTGCTCAGAACCACAAATTTACATTCGAAGAGTCCACAACCCTTCAGACTCGAATTGAAGCTATTCTGAACCCTCGCCCGTTATCACCTATGACAGATGACCCACACGAGCTACTTGCATTGACTCCAGGACACTTTTTGAGAGGCGCGCCTTTAATAACTTTTCCAGAGCCTGAACCCGATTCTTTATCACCATATGACCGTTGGGATAAACTGAAAGCAATCCAACATCGAATGGAAATACGAATACTTAAAGGAGTTTCAAAAGAGATACAAATGGCAGCAACCAAAGGATGACTTTAGATCAGGCCAGTTGGTCATCCTTAACGACGATCTAGCACCCTCTTGCGAATGGAGACTGCGTCGAGTTAAACGGACCATTCAAGGCCACGATGACTTTGTTCGAGTGGCTGAAGTAAAAACCCAGATGGATACCGTCATTAGGCCTATTGTAAACTACACTAACCGTAGTTTAACCGCATAATGAATATTGTCTTTTTCAACACTTTTATTAAACAATATCCCCAATCCCACATTTCCCAATCTCGTACTGAATATCAAATTAATAAAATTTAATTGTTTCACAGGGCTCCCAGAGATCCGAGGAATTATAAATGCTTAAATTGTTACAATAAATTTCACCCAATGAGATATTGCAAAAGATTCCTAGCCATGAAGCCAGAAGGACGTCGCAAAGTTGCTCGAAGACATCAGTATTGTATTACTGTGTGGCACGTTCACATCAAGCTGCTCAATGTACCTCTGGAGATGTTTGCCGAAAGTGTGAAGGTGAACATCACACCCTCCATCATTCAACAGTATTGTAGCGTACAGGACAAAGACAGGATGATACATCAGAGCGAAAACCAACGAGATATCAGCAATTAAGAGAAACCCGTCAGCGATACAAACAACAGCATGATCGACAACACAACTACAAGTCAAGCCAAAAATCTGCAGGATCACTTCTTAAATCAGCTTGGTTTTCCTTAAGGAAAATCACTTCAAACTCGACCGAAGTCTTGGCATCTGTCTCTCCAGAAAATATGCTTAACTCTGATTTCTTAAAATTTCAAGAGACCAGCACAACTAAAATTCTTGGAATACAATGGAACGCATTGTCAGACTGTTTTCGTATAAAGTTACCAGATTCAGACCTCCGATATTGTCACAAAGCCACATTTCAAAGTTGTTTGACCCAGCGGGATGGTTATATCCCATTATCATACAGGCAAAAATCTTGCTTCAACAACTTTGGTTAGAAGGCACACAATGGGATGAATGTGTGAATTATTCAACCTTGCAGAAATGCAACAGTTTTATTTAAACTCTGAGGTATATAACCCACATTAAAATCTCACGATGGCTTAGCTTTTCTCCTTTTTCTAAGACCCAAATACACGGCTTTTGTGACGCCTCTGAAAAGGAGTATTGTGCCACAATATATGTTCGTAGACAGAACGAAAAAGAAATACGTTCGCGTCTTCTCATATCTAAGGACAAAGTGGCACCACTTAATCCACTGAGTATTCCACGTCTCGAACTGTCCGGGGCTGTTCTCCTCTACTCTCAAAGCTGATTAGAAATGTCCTTTATCACTTACCAATTTATAATTATGAATTGTATTTATGGTGCGATTCCTCCATTGTACTTGGTTGGTTACAAAAACCTCCATGCACATGGTAAACATTTATCGCAAGCAGGACAGCGAAAATCATCCGTAATATAGGAAATTGTTCCTGGCGACATATACGTTCCGCTGAAAACCCTGCGGATCTAGGATCTCGCAGTTCTAGTGCCCAGGATCTCAACAATAGCAATCTCTGGTGGCATGGCTACAGCAACCCTGATGAATGACCAAAGTCTTTACTTATACCCGAGAATTCCCCCCCCCCCCCCCCGAAATGAAGAAAACCGAAGCGTTTTGTACTTTCGAAGAATGGGATAAAGCGATTCGAGTTATGGCTTATGTTTTCCATTTCTACTCTAGAATTTCAAAAAAAAAATCGTCTACTTTAGCACACAGTCAATAACTCACTCTGAATTCCTTCATGCCAAAAACCGTTTAATTAATCTAGCACAGCAGAGACATTATTACAGAGAGTATGCATCTTTGAACTGTTCTAAAACTGTTAGCAGAAAAAGCTCACTTTTTCCTCTTAATCCCTTTCTGGATGGCAATAATATAATCCGAGCCAACGGACAACTTACTTAATCTGATCTCTCTTACAATGAAAGTCATCCCATCATTCTTCCAGTCAAATCGAAGTACTGCGATTTGTTCATCTCATTTACGCACAACCTATTGATGCACGCAGAACACAACCTAATGCTGAGATCTATTAGAAATGAGTACTGTTTATGCAGGTTAAGATCCGCCATTAAAAAGTGCATCCGAGGCTGTAAAACGTGTGTTATCTACAAACAAAAAGTACATTCGCAAACGATGGCGACCTAACCATCCGATAGAAGTAATTTTACGCTACATTTTGCAATTACAGGAATAGATTTTACAGGACCATTTCCCATAAAAGCTTCCGCTTTGCGACAGGCTACCTACCACAAAGCATATGTCTGTCTGTTTGTATGCTTTTGCACGAAAGCGATTCATCTTGAACTATGCTCGAACTTGTCTTCTGTTTAATTTTTAGCAGCATTCAGGTTTGTTGGGCGACTAGGTCTACCAAAAAAGGTCATGTCAGAGAATGGAACTAGCTTCGTTGGTGCGGAACGAGCACTAAAAAGAGATTTCGAAGAATTCATCAAAACAGCATCAAAGGAAGCAGCAGAAAAATATATTTCCCATGGTTTTGAATGGTCATTTATTCCTCCAAATGCCCCTCATATGGGATGAATTTGGGAAGCCAGGGTTAAGTCCTTCAAAATGCACTTCCGGAAAGTTGCTCAGAACCACAAATTTACATTCGAAGAGTCCACAACCCTTCAGACTCGAATTGAAGCTATTCTGAACCCTCGCCCGTTATCACCTATGACAGATGACCCACACGAGCTACTTGCATTGACTCCAGGACACTTTTTGAGAGGCGCGCCTTTAATAACTTTTCCAGAGCCTGAACCCGATTCTTTATCACCATATGACCGTTGGGATAAACTGAAAGCAATCCAACATCGAATGGAAATACGAATACTTAAAGGAGTTTCAAAAGAGATACAAATGGCAGCAACCAAAGGATGACTTTAGATCAGGCCAGTTGGTCATCCTAAACGACGATCTAGCACCCCCTTGCTTTGTTCGAGTGGCTGAAGTAAAAACCCAGATGGATACCGTCATTGGGCCTATTGTAAACTACACTAACCGTAGTTTAACCGCATAATGAATATTGTCTTTTTCAACACTTTTATTAAACAATATCCCCAATCCCACATTTCCCAATCTCGTACTGAATATCAAATTAATAAAATTTAATTGTTTCACAGGGCTCCCAGAGATCCGAGGAATTATAAATGCTTAAATTGTAACAATAAATTTCACCCAATGAGATATTGCAAAAGATTCCTAGCCATGAAGCCAGAAGGACGTCGCAAAGTTGCTCGAAGACATCAGTATTGTATTACTGTGTGGCACGTTCACATCAAGCTGCTCAATGTACCTCTGGAGATGTTTGCCGAAAGTGTGGAGGTGAACATCACACCCTCCATCATTCAACAGTATTGTAGCGTACAGATACATCAGAGCGAAAACCAACGAGATATCAGCAATTAAGAGAAACCCGTCAGCGATACAAACAACAGCATGATCGACAACACAACTACAAGTCAAGCCAAAAATCTGCAGGATCATCTGTAAATCCCAAGCAAAAGTTGCAAGTTGCATTAAAGGCCTTACAAAAGTTGCACGAAGCCCTATAAACAATCATTATTATTGGTCTAGTCGACCAAGGGGGACAGGATGTTCCTAGTGATAAGAAAATTTTGCCTTACTTAAATAAATATTTTGTATTATACTTATATATCTTAGAGTAAGGAACAGAATTGCTAATAATATTAACCTGAATTACATGTAAATGAAATTTAAAAACTAGTAATATTTAAGCAACGATGTGTACTAAAATTTATCCGTATCTTCTATGTTGACTATTGGCAACCATACTTTATTATTGTATTTACATCGTTTGTGGATGCTACCGAGTCTTCTTGGCAGCTGCCAACGAAGTCTCGGTCTCTTTCATCATCATCGCCACGGATGCAAATTTGAATTTCCTTATAATTCAAATTTGTATTTTCTCTCAGTTTTTTACAGAATTGTTTTATCGCGTATAACAATTCTGTTTGTAATATTGCTTAATGTGTGAGTCTTATCTGTTTGTATGCACTTAAAGTTACATTTCTCTACAGTTGACTTTAGTACATATGGGACAGGGATCCTCAGCAAGTACGAAACCTCAATAACCATATTTATCCCCAATAAATGTTGTAGCCCCAGCAACATTCTTCACCCCTTATACATGCGGTGCATTGCGTTGGCGAGTGGAAAGTAAAGGATCGGAGGTGGAAAGAGGGAGTAATGATTATTGACGCTTGCCTTGAACTTCTTGATGTCGCAATTTTTTTTTTTAAATAACCAACACTCAGGGGACGCCCCCTCTACATGCGGTGCATTGCGTTGGCGAGTGGAAAGTAAAGGATCGGAGGGGGGAAAGAGGGAGTAATGTTTATTGACACTTGCTTTGAACTTCAGGATGTCGTAATTAGTGGGAAATACATTCGCCGGAAGTCGATTCCACATACGGTAAGTCGCGTATCCCTGCCGAACATCATTAAGTCAGGAATAAGGCGACGGATATCAGTGTCTTACGCGCACTAAAATCTACTCTATTCACTCGACCCCATTCGGAAATGGCCAGTAGATCCCGGCCAAGTGTCTCATCCATAATTCGCCTTTTGTCTTCAATATCTTGAAGACTCGGCCTACGGTCGAATGAATATAAATGACAGAGGTTACTGTCATCCGCAAAGGAGTATATTGGATTCATGGTCGGACCCAACAGATCATCAATGAAAATTAGAAATAAAGAGGGAGAAAGGACAGAGCCCTGTGGTACTCCTGCAGTAAGCCTATGTTTGTTGGAAGAGAACCCATCTACAAAAAGTCTTATAGTGCGATCTCTAAGAAAGCTCGATATAAAACGAGCGAAAGTATCACCGACACCAAAAGCCATCAGCTTTGATAAGAGTGCAGCGTGCCAGACTCTACAAAGGCCTTGGAGATATCCAGAGCCACAACCTTAACCTCACCAAACTGGTGGATAGACCGACTCCAGCGCTCCAGGTCTCCCGTAGAGCGATTTCTACTGATGCCATACTGTCGATCACTAAGCAGGTCGTTGGACTCTAGATACCTCACAAGATGGTGGTTAACCATGCTCTCCATTACTTTAGAGAGCGCAGAGCAAATCGCGATTGGCCGATAATTTGCAGGATTATTGGCTTCACCCTTTTTGGGGATTGGCTGGACGTTCGCAACCTTCCAACACGCTGGGAAGACTCCCGCACGATAAGCAAGGTTGAAAAGGTTGCGTAATGGGCGGGCTAGCGTCGAGGAGCACTTACATAGGACAAGTGTCGAAATACCATCCGGGCCCGGGGACTTATTTACGTAGAGCTTTGCAAGGGTAAAATGTTTGAGCAAGGGCTTTTGATGTTGTCGCTGGTTTTCTATTCTTTTTGTTTCTTTGTTTTATGCCTTTTTGTTTAGTTAAAGTGTGCTATTTTTTGTATGTTTAAATGTGTTGTTTTATTATGTTCACTTAAATGTAGGTATCTAGGTATGTACAATGTGTGTTTTATTTTATGTTTTAAATTAAATTTTTAATTTAAATGTTTAGTGTTACAATGTTTATGTCTATAACAATTGTTTGTAAACATGTTAAATGTTCACAAATTTAGTTTTATGTTTAAACTCTTTTAATTTTTTCACAGAAATCGTTTAATGTGTATTTCACTGTTTTATTTTCACAATGTTATATGTTGTTTCTTTTTAAAACAAGTTCAAGTTTACAATTAATCTAATCTTCGCTTTGTGTGAGCCTATGAGCCGTTTTAGAACACACGCATAGGCTCGCCACAAAGCGACATTAATGTCGCAATTAGTGGGAAAAACGTTTGCGGGATGTCAATTCCACATACGGACTGTACGAGCGAAAAACGAATTTGATCTGTAGTGTATAGTTCGGTCAACTGGATAATCGATAACACACGGTTGTGAATTCCTAGAAAATCGCGTATCCCTGCCGAACATCCTCACGTCAGGAATAAGGCGACGGATGTCTGATGAACACACACCATGAAAGTAACAATAGAACATCGTCATGCAACCCACATTCCGATGATGCTCAAGGGAAACAATAGAGTTGGGTACCCTCTTGTCGCCTTAACACGGTCAAGTAGTTGTATTCCATCTTCGGCCTGATGTAAGTTGTATAGATATTGAAAAGATCACAAGAAGTGAAATATTGCTTGCACTACTTTAAAAAGCCTATGCACTTGAGTGCTTATTTCGATACTTCGAGAGCTTCTTATTGTTCAATATCCGTACCAACGATAGAAATTGACAATATTGTTAGGTCAGCGAATCGCTTGTGAGACAACAAGCACCGCTGTGTCTTATGTGCATTAAAATCTACTCTATTCACTCGACCCCATTCGGAAATGGCCAATAGATCCCGGCCAAGTGTCTCATGTATAATTTGCCTTTTGTCTTCAATATCTTGAAGACAAGTTGGTGGTTTACCATGCTCTCTATTACCTTGGAGAGCGCAGAGCAAATCACAATTGGCCGATAATTTGCAGGCTGCGCCCTTTTTAGGAATCGGCTGGACTTTCGAAATTCCTGCAAATATTTCAGCCAAAAGGTTAGCTTTATCAACCGGGTCAGTCAATGCCTGGTCGTCTTTAAGAAGAGTTGGGATAGATGAAAGCTCTTACTTTCCCTGGGAGAAGTAAGAACCTTTGTACGTAGACGTTGTTCGTGCAGAAATTTTTCACGCCTAAGCACTCTGGCACACGAAGCTATTGCCTGTTTTCGCAGCAGTTTACTAATTGAGTTTTTGTTTAAACGCCAATTTCTGAACGCTACCTACTTTGATCTGACAGCATCCCTGCATGCCTGGTTAAACCAACTATTATTGGCTGGTTTAGCCGACATAATTTTATTTGGAACATAAGTCTTTATTCCAGATAAAATTATATTTTGGATCATTTCAGCCGCAGCATTTACGTCGATTAAGAAAGCAAAGTTTCCAATTGAAGCTGGAAAAAATGGCTGAGTTCATCCCAACGTGACGTTTCGTAGAAAAAAACTGTCCGCTATGGGGCAGGTATCGAAGGGACACGATGAGCGGAATACGGAAAGGATGCTGAAACAACCCAGTGATCGGAGTTACCAAGTACATTAAGTAAAGGTCAATGATGTTATGTTAGTGCCCTTCTACACACGGAATATGTGTCGGTTCATTCATTAGTTACGTCCGGAGTTGTATGGCTCGAATGTGAGAGCCAGGCGGAATTATGGACATTGAAATCTCCAGCAACGACAATTTCACTGTCTGGATAACTCTCCAAAACTACCGATATTGCATCGGAAAACGCGTCAAAGACGTTAGTACGTGTGTTCCAATTCTGAACTTAACCCAAAGGGTATTAAATTCTGGATCTTGTAAGTTGAAGTGTTGCTGGCTCTGAAACACTATGTCATTACGTACATATACCACAAGACCTTTGTGGGAATTACGGGAATGCTCAAGATATACCCTTTCTGCATAATCCGATCTGAATAGGTGCCGGACTACATAGCGGCCGTCCGATTGGCGATAAATTGTCCTTTACAAAACTCTTCGTAATAGCTATTAGCATCTGGTAAGAAGTCTATGCTCTCTTCTAACCCCCAGAATGTATTTATTCCGCTTAATGGTAGGAAGACTTATAAATACCAGGTAAAGTTGGACTCTCTTGCCTCGAAACGGTTCCCAACATTGGATTTTACACGACCTGGATTGGTAAGAGGTAGGAAATCTCCTCCGATTGCCACGTTAATCGGAGCTGGTTGAAAAACGTTGGGATCAGCTAAATTAAAATATGTAATGTCAGGGAGATTGAAATTACTTATACTCGCTTCGACGTTAATATATGCGCAATTTTTAATACGACAATCGCGTTAGTTTTTAGTTTGAATTTTTCGATTTAATATTCACGTAGCATTTACTATTTTTATTACTAAAAATCTTACCTCCAAGTCCTAAAATTTTAATGATGAGTATCAACTCGGATTCTACGAGTTTGTTGAATTCGTTTTGAGAGGAATCTTTTTTCCGAACCTGCGCCCAAAAAAGCCCGAATGGTAAATTATTTCCCTGCATAGTCTACATCAATAAGTGCAGTAGGCAATATAGGCATCCCTTCACTTCGCAAAAATATGCTTGAACCGAATCTAACGGTATATTTGCGGAATACTGATTCGTAGCAGGAAGCTCGGTGTACGATGTTGAATGTTTATCTATTTTGATGTCGAGTCCGCTGACTGGTCCCCTTTTTCGTGTCGACTACTAAATAAAGCATAGTTTGGATCTTTTGGATGCACCTAGCATATAATTTCTTACTCGTACAAATTGACCGATATCGATTTAAAATAGTTACAATACCGTGTTGGCTGATTTTCTTACTATAATATTTGTTTTTTTCTGATTCTAAATGGGAATAAAATGCCTGAGATATTTTATGTTACAAAGTTTATCTCTATAATTCGAATTGCTAATATGTGCTGCAAAATTTATCATGTGTTGTGTACGAAGATAGATAAACATCAATATTAACGTTTGCTTTAGCATGATGAAGAGGAGTATGTATGTCATATGTGCGACGAAGCTAACAGCATTGATAGCACATTTTTCTTTTAAAATTATTCCTTTAATTTAATCATTTAATGAGTTTTTAAAAAGTATATATGGCGAATCTTTAAAAATAATGTCTGTAAACATTAAAACCCAATGAATTCAAATCAATGCTTACCCAGTTTAAGGGTCTGCCGGATATAACCGCTATTAAAGAGACTTGGAGGCAATCGTATGTAATTGAGATATACAACATTGCACGGTACGATGGCTATGGGGAACTTCGATATTTGTAAAGAAAAATATCAAATAAACTGTTGAAGATTGTTAAAGTATGGGCTTTATTGAGGGTATTACAATATCTAGTTCCTAAGCTGCCATATTCGACACTACACTCTGAATTTGCGTGCTTTACAATAATAATAGTAGAAAAATTGAAGGAAAAACGGAAAATAGAAAAGAAGGATAGAGGGATACCATATTCGGCGTATGCTGGAATGAGTCTCAAGCTGTACCTGAGGTGTTAAAGTACCAGCTGTTTTGCCCACCCAACCTGATCATAAAGTTGCGGCAGCAACTAAAATCCTACAACATAACTTTTACTTTATGATCCAACAATTTGCCTAGCGAGCCATTATCGGATTGGAATCAATCAAACATGGTAAAATTTAGGGTCTACTCAGAATTCATTTTGAGTTTATTTAAAATATAAAAAAATGTTCAACTAAAAACATTTGAACAAAATTGTCTTAAAGATATTTCGGTACTAATTTCTATTGGCATTGAAAGTATATGTAAGTAAAAACAATTACTTAGAATTCAAATTAGAAAAGAAAAATTTAAGCATAAAAAAATAAAGAAAATTAACTGAAGTTAATTTGATCCATAATATAAAAAAAACTAATGACATAGAGTATAAATGAAAATCTATCAAAATGACCGGAAATGGAAACACTTAAGTTACTCCTATACACACTAAATATTGATATAGGACTAGGATGTCTCAAAGAGAATCGTAGGTTCACATCAACACAAAAGAAAATGAAAGAGAAAAAAATGCATGGAGGGAAATAATTTTTTTCCCATGTGATTCTTTGTAGATTAAGAACGTTTTTAAATCTAAAAAATTAATTTTTGATTCATTGGTATGGGGTAAAATTCAATTTAAAAGGTGTATAATATTTATTATTTCAATATATGTTCGTACGTGTGTGCATTCTTTTTATTCTGATCAACACCAGATCTCAGCTGTTCGGGTCATTGGCCCTTTTTTATGATAATTTACAAAAGCTTTGTTAAAACGGTGGAACCACTGTACATGGTCTAAAGAAATTAAATTGAAATATGAAAAATTCCGCTATTAAACTGAGGACAAATATTTATAGTTGGGCCATAAATAACTTCTCTTCACCAAAGCGTCAATATTTTATTAAGGAAACACTTCAATACTAAAATTTTTTCACGCAAACTGCAATCATCTCAGAAATAACAATTACCAGTAAGTAGGTCTCACTGTAGGAAGAACTTTTTAATGAAAAGCTTTTCCTAAAACGGGGTTGTGTCCACAATACACTAAGCCAAGCTTTCACCCATTATCTGTGGATTCTAAGAGAGAGCTTGTATTCTAAGTTCATTAGATGAGCTCTCCGCAGATAATGAGTGGGAGGGCCCAGAATTACAAGGTACTGAAATGGTTACAGCTGCAAAAGTATGTTGGTGGAAGATTTAACTTAAGGAATTAGAGTTATTTTGATTATGCCCTGTAGATCGGATGCGTACAGAGAAGTGTTGAGATTTTCAATACTCTCGGCGCACATTGACCAAACAACCACCAAAAATTCAATGTAAAAAAATATAACAACAAAGTAACTTACTTGTGTGTATAGGTGTCCATCGATGAAAGGCCTTTCAAATGATGATGACTGAGTGGTAAATGTGAGGGAGGGACGTAAGAGGTTCGCTGTTATATCATATAAAAAAAACGCACACACTTTGAATTTTTTTAAAAAAAAAATAATATTAAAAAAACAAAATAATGAATTTTTTTTTCACTCTTAAATTCTCTTAAATTTCCATTTCCGATTTCAACAGCAAAACACTTATGAAAAACTAGAAATAAAAATAATTAAATTCTATACTGTTTCTTTTTAGCTTCGCACGATCTTTCTTTATGATATCGGTCAAGGAAAAAAATTTAATTAATTTTTGCACATCAAATGCCGACGGAATTTAATGTTTTCACAAAGAAAACACCGACGGGAACTGATTTTTTTTTGAAAGAAAAACAACGGCGGACACTTTGCTCTTCGCGGCGATATTAGCACTGATTTCACTGTTAGTAGTGGCTTACGAATTCCCTTCTGTAAATGGCCAGAGCATGGGCGCAAACAGCTGAATTCGCGCTGTCTAAGGGTCTTTAGAGCTGTGGGAGAAATCACTAGTCGTTAACATTCTGGAGTTAAGATTTTTTTTAAAGAAAATTTATCTTACCGTCCGTCGTGTGTTAACAACTACACGTAGAGTTCTGCATCTTTATTTGGGATAGACTACTTAAGCTTGCGCTTGTGCCCGCATCCAGAGGCAGAATGTGGAAAGATCCAAGGATATCTCTGGTCCAAGATGACTTTGACGGCTATTAAAAGCTAGAAAAAAACTAGCGAACAAAAATCCCTCAGAGAGTTTTCGCTTTTGATCCCCAAAAGTTGTTTAAAAACTTTCATTTATTTTGATAAGGACACCGGGAAAAATTGTAAAAATGATTTTGCAGAGTTACCAAAATTAACTCCCAATGACTTTCAGCAAGTAACGTCCTTATGGTTCGGCCTCAGGATTAAAATGACCAATATGGCTGCCACTTAAGGCTTGTGAAGCCTTGCTTTTGCCACAAAATTGGAATCGGGTCGTAGCTTCAACTCACACAACGATGCTACTTCCAAGGCCAATATGTCTTACCAAATAAAAAAGCACTAACACCTACAACAAACTCTCCACAACCTTATTGCCGCAAAACACAAAACTACAAGTTTTCGTCACCCTACAAAAGAAAATTTCCGGAAACAAAAGTGACAAACACAAATTAATATAATCATCCGAGCTGGCGGGATTCGAACTCGGATCCCGGGATCCAAAGTTTGAGACACATCCTTCGTGCTGTTTCCGGTTTGCGAATCGATGAGCCAAACACTGCCAATCTTAAGATCTCACATACTGTGGGATACACACAAAAGTAGGTGTTGATAAACACAAAAATAAACTAAACATGCGAATAACCTTTCTAATCGATTCAAACGAGAAAAACAACAACAATATCAGTTTAGGAGAAAAATATCTACAAGCGCCACTACAAATACCCCCTGCAAAAATCGGGTTTCGGGGATTTTAATGACACGAAAACTGATACCGCTTGTAGATAATTCTCACTGCCTTATATCCTTCGCGTGATAAATGCCGATGCTGGTTCCATTCATATCTCCCAGCTCGTAGTAACTGTTCCCAAGTTTCCTAAGAATACGAGCCTTGAAAAAAGTAGGGCCCAATTTCGCACTGTAGCCATGCTCGAAACTGCTCTGTCTAAAATTCCTTCTGAACACCTCTTGATTAACATCATAGGAGACTTCTTTCGTTTCCTTCAAACTGCCGGCGCATCGTTTCAGCCGCTTTCCTACTCATTATTTGGCTAGAGTCATCGGCGTTAAATCGCACAGACCTATCTTCAAGTAGCTCCAGCCTGCGTAACAGTTCGTATGTTTTCCCATGAGTCACCATATGTTGCCCAAAAGTCAAATAGTACGGCGATGTCCCAATGGCTGAGTGGACCGCAGATCGTAGTGCACAACAAATGTTGCTCAGCAACTCATCCCAATTTTTTTGATTCGGCGCTACATACGATTTTATTGCTGATATCACAGACCTATTTACCCATTCGGATGCATTGGCTTGAGGAGCATATACCGCTGTGCAAACGTGTTTAACTCCATACTTTTTAAGGAAATCCTCAAACTTACTAGATTTAAACTGTGTCCCGTTGTCAGACACCACAATTTCCGGTACTCCAAATGTGTGGAAAAGTTCACTTTCTATGTAGCTAACTACGATATCAGTAGAAAATTTCTTTACGGGTTTAAGGAAAGGAAACTTGGAGTAATGATCCAAAACAACAAACATGACCAGTTTTGGATCTGGGATATGGACCAAGAAAATCTACATAAAGTCGCTGGAAAAACCGTGATGTCTCTGCCATCTTTCCTAAAGGAGGACGAAGCGTCTGATTTGGGTGTTTGGAGGATTTGCACACATCGCAGCTGTTTACGTAATTCCTCACGTCTGCCACAAAATTTGGCCAAAAATAGTGTCGACGCACTCGTTCTAAGGTTTTGTTTATTCCGCCATGTGCAGACAAAGAACTATCGTGAGCCTTCTGAAGGACTTCAGGTATCATCGTTGCCGGGATCCACAACTTGTACACCAAGTCATCATGAAGACGGTCTCCTGTAGCATGTTCAGTACGTCTGTACAGGTATCCGTCCAGTACTTTTAAGTCAGGAGTTTGATTCTTGTTTTGTTCCACTTTGTCAATCAGTTGTCGGTACTCGTCCGATTTGAAATGGTGGGAATCTAAGTCCACAAAAACCCCGCTGTCATTGCCAAAATCGGACAGACTATTGACATTCATAAACAATTCGGATAAGTCGTCTGTATTGGTCCTAGAGAGAGTATCCGGAACTATGTTCATACTTCCACGCCTATGCTGAATGCTAAACTTGTAAGCCTGAAGTTTTAAAGCCCATCGAGGCCCGTTTGGGACATAAGCCATTTCAGAGAAGCATGGTCGGTCACGACTGTGAACTCCTGCCCCTCTACGTAGGCTCGGAACTTTTTTATGCTCAGCAAAGCTGCCAAGCATTCTTGTTCGGTAACAGAATAGTTGCGTTGGGCTTGGTTTAGTTTTTCGACATAAAGACGATAGGAACTTCATCACCGTCCGCATTCTTTTGTACCAATACACTTCCTATTCCAGTCTTACTAGCATCGCAATGTATGTAAAATGGTTTCGTAAAATCAGGGCTATGTAAGACTGGCGCGGTAGTCATATGGGTCTTTAAAACCTCGAAAGCTTCTTGAGCGTTTTCCGTCCAAACAAATTTTTTCTTTACTTTAAGCAAATCAGTCAAAGGCGCTGTAGTTGAAGCATAATTTCGGATAAACTTTCTATACCATCCGGTCATTCCCAGAAATATGCGAAGTTGTTTAGCGGACCTTGGAACTGGGAAATCGGTGATTGCGTACAATTTCTGCGGGTCCGTACGAATAACCCCGTTACCAACCAAATGTCCTAGATATTTCACCTCACGGACACAAAATTTACTTTTACCTACGTTAATTCTCAGCCCTGCGTCTCGTAGTCTTTGTGCAACTATTCGCAAGACCTCAAGGTGTTTTTCGAAGGATTCCGAAATCACTAGCAAATCATCTAGATAAACAAAGACCTCTGTTCTAAGGTTAGGAGGTATCACTTTGTCCATTAAGCGAGACATTGTTTGAGGCGCATTACACAGCCCAAATGGAATAACATTAAAGTGATATAATGGCCTCCCAGGTACAGTGAACGCCGTCTTCTCCTTAGAACGCTGGTCCAGAGGGATTTGCCAAAATGCGTCCTTGAGGTCTAAGCTTGTGATATATCCCGCTATCGGTAGTCTGCTAAGGATTCCGTCAATCTGAGGTAGTGGATACGCATCACCCACTGTCACAGAGTTTACTTTTCGGCTATCTAAACACAGTCGGTCCTTGCCAGGTTTTCGGTGCAATACCACTGGCGATGACCAAGCACTATTTGACTCCTCAATGACCCCTAAAGTCAACGTCCTGTCCAGCTCTGCATAAATCAATTTCTCCACTGCAGGAGACACAGGAAAATGACGTTGTTTGATAGGCTTGGCATCGCCAGTATCAATTACATGACACATGACCGAGGTCCTGCCTAACCCTTCTTTTGCGAACGGCGGAAAGATATCAATCACTAGCTGCAATTGCTGACGCTGAACTGCAGATAAATTTATCTGATCGCAAACTTCGCTCACACCTAAGGAACCGTTCTGCGAATTGAATGAACTTAGCTCAGGCGGTAAAAGATCAAAAAGTTCCCAGAAATCGATACCTAAAAACAAGTCTCGGTGTAGACTTGGTATAATAAAAATTGTTATTGACTTTTCAACTCCTTTAAACTGAATCAGTGTATCGACAAGACCTGCAACACGTTGCTCACTACCATCTGCTGTCTTTACCGAGGAATTTAACTCTTTATACAACAATCCAGACCTCATAAAATTTTCAGCAACTTTACCGCCAATACAGCTGATTGATGCACCGGTATCCAAAAGACCTAACAAGCTTTTACCAAAGAGAGTAACCTCAGCATAAGGTCGTACATCATTTGGCTTATCTAAAACAGAGCAGATCAATTTTCTTTTCAGGCCTCGTACTTTTTGCCAAAAATCTCGCATTCTTTTGCACGATCGACTTTGTTTGGAAGGAACACCAAAAATTCGTGCCCTCGCTTTCTTGTACTCCTGCAACCTGATATGTAGTGGCTTAAATGAGTATGAGTAATGAGTGTAAGATTGATGTAGTTTTTCTCCTTTGGTGTTCTAATCGCTATGGCTGGATGAAATTTTGTCATATTTTGGCATTTTAATCGTGTTTCCGACCGCATCGGAAGCACATTTTAAGTCATGTTTAAGTAACGTTATTTTATCTCGGGGTCCTGAGGCGAGGTATTCCGTTGTGTTCGGGACATCCCCCTCTGCGGACCCGCTCGGCCGTTTTTTTGAACAGTTGGGACAATTCGGTCTATAAACGTTAGGCGTACCACAGCCAAAACAAAATACGCGCCTTTCAGCCATGCAATCATGGTATCGGTGTCCCGATTCGTTGCAGTTCCAGCACGATACATTTCTTTCTTCGACCAAAACATCGTCGTTGGCCTCCAATGCTTCATCAGCACAATCGTAGTGAATTATCTCAGCGAGTTTTTTTACAGCTGGACTAGACTTCACAACACCTAACCCATGCCTTCTTTTCATGTCCTGTAAGAAAAATTCACGGCGTCTGCAAACATCTCTGAGTTTCTGAACCGAATTCAACTCTAAATTCAAGATCTCATGCTGAATCTCAGGAAGAAGATTTCTTCGTAAGATTTCTACAAGGGTATCGTCTGGTAGAGGCACGGAAAGTCTGTCTGTTAGGTCGACAATCGCTTCATAGAATGTGTCAAAGTTTTCGCCAGATTTCTGTTTTCGTTCTCTAATCATTTCCATATAATCTATATCAGTACGCGAGTCTCGGCACTGCTGTCTTAGAGCACAACACAAGTTTGACCACGTGATGTTAGATACGGATTGGTGGTAACGCCAGAACCAGCCACTTGCTTTTCCCTCGAAAAGAGAGCTGGCGTTACTGCAAAGCAACCTAAAATCACCTTTCAACGTTTGCGCAGTCAAAGCTTCAACCCTATACAGAAATTTATCCACAGACAAACTATTAGAATTGCCGGTAAATTTAAGTCTCCAATTTGAGATAATTTGAAGAACCTTATCAGGACGATAAGCAAGATCTGATGTGGTATTAAAATGGTTTGTGTTTACATGATTATCGGGCAGCCGACAAGTACTGGATGCTCCACTGTCCTGAGTTGGAATTCCGAACAGCTGCTGAAACGCTTGAGTTTCAACATCAGGCAAAGTCTGCATGTGCGGAAAAGTCTGATCACCCGCCGGTGTATGATTCAGGGAGGTTCCTGCCCCAAGATTTAGCCTGGCCAAACTAGCCTCAACACTTTTAGCAACCAATGCCGAAATATGATCAGCCAAAGACTGCGCTGGTGAGCCTCCTATTATAGATGCTGTCATATTCCTTAGAGAGTCTGCCTGAGCCGTTCCAGGATTGCCCCCTGCAAAGTTTGTTGAACTGTTGTCAACGACCGAACTCGAAAAGTTGGCGTTTCGAATAGAGCCTATATCTTGATCTTGTAAAGAAATCTGAGGACCGGACCTAATTGGAGTAAACATCTCACCTCCTAGCCTTGTGTTACAGTTTGGACAAAAAGGCATAATTCTCGCTAACTGAGACAAACACAACGGATGGAAAGAATGCCCACATGCTGTCCTTTGCACCTGAGCCCAAGAATCTATAGCGTTATTGCAACCATCGCAATTAACCCGCTGAAATTCGCCAGAATTGCCAGGATTTGCGTTATGCCGACCAGAAGCCATTGCCATATTTAAGCGAAGAGCCACAACCGTAAGCAGAAAAAAATTGTTAAAAGCAAAACGAAATTTCCAATAAAAAGTATCAACGGATTTATAACAAGTCAAAAAAAACTTAAATTAAAAATATACAAAATAAAAAAAAATTGTTTTTAATTCAATTAAAATTTTATTTTTTTTAATTCACCTTTGATTATTCGTTATCTGACTCAAATAGGTATAAAAAACGTGAATGCGTTCGACTACTAAGTCGAAAACAGAAAGTATTCAGAAAATAATTCAGAAACTTGTTTAAGAAAGAAAACAAAATTATTTATACGGCTTAGAAAAATTAATAAAATATAAATGCGGTTACTGAAATCAATGATTTCATAAAACCCTGTTTGAGACCAACTGTATCCAGATAAAACTTGCAAGGAATATAAAAAAACTCAATCCAACTCAATCCGAAATATGGCGGAAATATAGTTCAAGGAAAAGCGGAAATAGAAATGGTGCAGGAAAGATTACTATGAAGGAAAGCAGACAGAACCTGCCCACTATAATTCCATTCAAAGCATTACAGGGTAGACACCATCAACAATCTTCACGTCTTTGTTAGCCTTAGCCAAAATCTAAATTCCATCAGATGATCTGACCTAAAGAAGGTACTACAGAAGAGAAAGGGGGTATAGACGAAGAGAAAAAATTCACAATGGGTTGTTGCTGGAAACCTTAAAGTTTTCATCAGCAGCAAATTCCACAAGGTGTATGAATTCATTCAAAGAAAAAAAAAACTTGAAAACGAAAAAGACAGTAACAAAAGTTGGTTAAGAAAAAAAATGATAGGAGCCGAACATTTTCATTCAGATTACCATGGAGGTTTATCAGGTTGGTGTAGTTTCCTGAAAAATTGCCAATGTTTCGGGCCCCACGTTGGGCGCCATTAAATGTAGTGTGCAAGGGTCAAAATATTTCAAAGATGTTTAGGCCAGCATTTCAGAACAACAGCACGCATTTACTCCAGCCTTATTGCTCGTCGGACGGACGGGGGGGGGGGGGGGGGGGGGGGGGGGGGTTCTAGTTCCTAAGCTGCCATATTCGACAATACACTCTGAATTTGCGTGCTTTGCAATAATAAAAGTAGAAAAATTGAAGGAAGAACGGAAAAATAGAAAAGAAGGATAGAGGGATACCATATTCGGCGTATGCTGGAATGAGTCTCAAGCTGTACCTGAGGTGTTAAAGTACCAGCTGTTTTGCCCACCCAACCTGATCATAAAGTTGCGGCAGCAACTAAAATCCAACAACATAACTTTTACTTTATGATCCCACGACTCTCAAGCCCCTTAGACAGCGCGAATTCAGCTGTTTGCGCCCATGCTCTGGCCATTTACAGAAGGGAATTCGTAAGCCAATACTAACAGTGAAATCAGTGCTAATATCGCCGCGAAGAGCAAAGTGTCCGCCGTTGAAAATGTTGAAAACATAGACCTATTGCTTTGATGCTAACTACTCAGATATAAAGTTTGCTGTTTGGATCTAAAAAGGGTTACGGTGCACAGAAGAAGTGGTACATGTAATTAATGAAATATAAGAGGGTTTTTCCGGGAAGTTTGTACGATTTTTCTAAAGCTTTAGATTAGACGATATTATGCTTCATAAACTACCATATTACGAGTTTGTGGGAAATTGTTCTCAATAACTGGACAGTTAACTGCGAAGGAAAACACAGTATGGGAAAATTTAGGTTTTGTTAGACATGGTGTACCATAAGGAAGTGTACTCGTACACCTGCTTTTCACAATTTATCTCAATGATATTGTCAATCTCAGACATCATTGGAAGATATTAATGTATGCAGACGATATAAGCCTTTTGTATCCCTATGACCATGATGTAATATTAAAAGCTCAGAAAGAGCATGATACGGAGATTATTTTGGATACGTCAGAATAAACAAGCTGGTGTTTAATGCAGAAAAGACAAAAAAGAGATTTCCACCATATATCACTATAGGAGATAACCATTTAAGTAGGCGGAAAACAGGTGCAAGAATGCGGCCCGGTGAAATATTTGGCTATTCATTTGCAATCCAATTTGCGTGGAAAACTCAAATAAAGTATTTAGAAAGAAAAGTGGCATTGGATATTCTGTATAAATTCAAAAATTAAATTGATGAGAAAACCAAACTTCTAATTTACAATAGCCTCATACATAGCTATTTCAATTATCTCACAAAGCACGGAGTTGAAAAGTTTCTAATAACCGCAAAATATAGCCCAGAAAATCCTTTTCAACATTCCTTTGACGAATCCATCACTTTAAGTGCCTATCCATCCTTAAGTACCAATACTTATATATGGACTGTATAAAATGCAGATAATTATGTTTTTGTACAAATCAGTAGAACATATTGGCCCAAAAATCAATCTGCTTTCGTATTAAATATATCGCCTGCTCTAAAGTCAATTATTTGCGTCAAGTTCTTAAACAAATCTCTAGAATTTATATTTTTAAATGTAATCTTAAATCCAATTTACTTCAGAATTTGGATATACTTCTATTGTAAAATTTCATAATATTCATAATGTAATTTTTATCATAAAATTAAAATGTAAGTATCAAACTCGCTCCAATAATATTCTTGTGGCGCAGGGCAATTTTCAAATTGTTTTTTTTATATAAGAAATAAAAAAATTTATACAAAATTTCCGATTTCCATGCTGGCCATTTCAAGTATCCACTCTCAAAAGGTTGGTATTACATGGCGGAAGCTTTAGTATATAAAACACTTGTGATAGCATTATGTCTGCTCTCATGGTTCCATTCGCTTTGTAGACCGATGTTGACTTATTTCCTTCAACGAACTTACATTTTCAGGTTTAGTACTTGTCACCGGCAACAGCAAAATTCTTCCGTTGTAGTCTTATTCTGCTGAGGAGGAATCCTAGTTTCCTATGCAACCATCAATTCATCACAGGTGATCTACGACTATGCCCAACTTCGCTTGAGCTCAGCTTCTTTAGTACTAACTTTTTGCAAAATGATAGAAATTGTCCATAATTGAATTGAAATATACTTTGCGTAGCTCTTGTTAAAATTATTTTTAAATTCGGATTATTCAAGGCGAGATAAAAAGATTTCTTCTTATTGTATTTTTGAGAGCCAGGGAGAGTCTTAAAAAAAATCTATAGTTTAGTTTAATTTAAAGCTCGCACAAAAAATAGCAAAAAACAGATCGATTTATTTTTCAAGCGTGTCGCAAAAAAATCTGAATATGGTACCGCCAAAATCTTGAAACAGGCTGGGTCAATGTACTCCCTTCAATTAATTTCCGAAGTGTTGAAGATTAATATCAGTACCAATAGTTTAGCAAAAAAAAAAATATTTACTATCGAAAAATTTCAACGAAATATCTATTATGTCAATTTATTTAATTATTTTTGCGGAAGGAAAATCTCCGAGCATTTTTAATTAATTTCAAAAATAATCCGTTTAATTCAAAAAGTTCAAAATGTTCTCAGAATGTTCTTAAATTTTGTTGTTATATTTAGCGTTGGCTTAGATCAGGAAGATTGCACGAAATTTTCCTATTTAAAAATCATCTATTATTTTTAAAAAAGTATTTGCTCTGGATGTACAGTATATGTTTTTATAACATATTGCTCAACTAATTTATTTATTTTCCATCAAACATTTTTTTAACTGACCTAAAATAATTATTTTATTAACGAGATTTAAAAATGGAATATTTTTTTGGTGAAAATTTATCATGTGTTGTGTACGAAGATAGATAAACATCAATATTAACGTTTGCTTTAGCATGATGAAGAGGAGTATGTATGTCATATGTTCCTAAGCTGCCATATTCGACACTACACTCTGAATTTGCGTGCTTTACAATAATAATAGTAATAGTAGAAAAATTGAAGGAAGAACGGAAAAATAGAAAAGAAGGATAGAGGGATACCATATTCGGCGTATGCTGGAATGAGTCTCAAGCTGTACCTGAGGTGTTAAAGTACCAGCTGTTTTGCCCACCCAACCTGATCATAAAGTTGCGGCAGCAAATAAAATCCTACAACATAACTTTTACTTTATGATCCAACAATTTGCCTAGCGAGCCATTATCGGATTGGAATCAATCAAACAGGGTAAAATTTAGGGTCTACTCAGAATTCATTTTGAGTTTATTTAAAATATAAAAAAATGTTCAACTAAAAACATTTGAACAAAATTGTCTTAAAGATATTTCGGTACTAATTTCTATTGGCATTGAAAGTATATGTAAGTAAAAACAATTACTTAGAATTCAAATTAGAAAAGAAAAATTTAAGCATAAAAAAATAAAGAAAATTAACTGAAGTTAATTTGATCCATAATATAAAAAAACTAATGACATAGAGTATAAATGAAAATCTATCAAAATGACCGGAAATGGAAACACTTAAGTTACTCCTATACACACTAAATATTGATATAGGACTAGGATGTCTCAAAGAGAATCGTAGGTTCACATCAACACAAAAAAAAATGAAAGAGAAAAAAATGCATGGAGGGAAATAATTTTTTTCCCATATGATTCTTTGTAGATTAAGAACGTTTTTAAATCTAAAAAATTAATTTTTGATTCATTGGTATGGGGTAAAATTCAATTTAAAAGGTGTATAATATTTATTATTTTAATATATGTTCGTACGTGTGTGCATTCTTTTTATTCTGATCAACACCAGATCTCAGCTGTTTGGGTCATTGGCCCTTTTTTATGATAATTTACAAAAGCTTTGTTAAAACGGTGGAACCACTGTACATGGTCTAAAGAAATTAAATTGAAATATGAAAAATTCCGCTATTAAACTGGGGACAAATATTTATAGTTGGGCCATAAATAACTTCTCTTCACCAAAGCGTCAATATTTTATTAAGGAAACACTTCAATACTAAAATTTTTTCACGCAAACTGCAATCATCTCAGAAATAACAATTACCAGTAAGTAGGTCTCACTGTAGGAAGAACTTTTTAATGAAAAGCTTTTCCTAAAACGGGGTTGTGTCCACAATACACTAAGCCAAGCTTTCACCCATTATCTGTGGATTCTAAGAGAGAGCTTGTATTCTAAGTTCATTAGATGAGCTCTCCGCAGATAATGAGTGGGAGGGCCCAGAATTACAAGGTACTGAAATGGTTACAGCTGCAAAAGTATGTTGGTGGAAGATTTAACTTAAGGAATTAGAGTTATTTTGATTATGCCCTGTAGATCGGATGCGCACAGAGAAGTGTTGAGATTTTCAATACTCTCGGCGCACATTGACCAAACAACCACCAAAAATTCAATGTAAAAGATATAACAACAAAGTAACTTACTTGTGTGTATAGGTGTCCATCGATGAAAGGCCTTTCAAATGATGATGACTGAGTGGTAAATGTGAGGGAGGGACGTAAGAGGTTCGCTGCCAAATAATTTGCCCTTGAAGCTATTTAATTTAAAACTTTTCTAATTAAATTTTTTTGATTTTTCTTTTTTGTTATATCATATAAAAAAACGCACACACTTTGAATTTTAAAAAAAAAAAAAATAATATTAAAAAAACAAAATAATGAATTTTTTTTCACTCTTAAATTTCCATTTCCGATTTCAACAGCAAAACACTTATGAAAAACTAGAAATAAAAATAATTAAATTCTATACTGTTTCTTTTTAGCTTCGCACGATCTTTCTTTATGATATCGGTCAAGGAAAAAAATTTAATTAATTTTTGCACATCAAATGCCGACGGAATTTAATGTTTTCACAAAGAAAACACCGACGGGAACTGATTTTTTTTTGAAAGAAAAACAACGGCGGACACTTTGCTCTTCGCGGCGATATTAGCACTGATTTCACTGTTAGTATTGGCTTACGAATTCCCTTCTGTAAATGGCCAGAGCATGGGCGCAAACAGCTGAATTCGCGCTGTCTAAGGGGCTTTAGAGCTGTGGGAGAAATCACTAGTCGTTAACATTCTGGAGTTAAGATTTTTTTTAAAGAAAATTTATCTTACCGTCCGTCGTGTGTTAACAACTACACGTAGAGTTCTGCATCTTTATTTGGGATAGACTACTTAAGCTTGCGCTTGTGCCCGCATCCAGAGGCAGAATGTGGAAAGATCCAAGGATATCTCTGGTCCAAGATGACTTTGACGGCTATTAAAAGCTAGAAAAAAACTAGCGAACAAAAATCCCTCAGAGAGTTTTCGCTTTTGATCCCCAAAAGTTGTTTAAAAACTTTCATTTATTTTGATAAGGACACCGGGAAAAATTGTAAAAATGATTTTGCAGAGTTACCAAAATTAACTCCCAATGACTTTCAGCAAGTAACGTCCTTATGGTTCGGCCTCAGGATTAAAATGACCAATATGGCTGCCACTTAAGGCTTGTGAAGCCTTGCTTTTGCCACAAAATTGGAATCGGGTCGTAGCTTCAACTCACACAACGATGCTACTTCCAAGGCCAATATGTCTTACCAAATAAAAAAGCACTAACACCTACAACAAACTCTCCACAACCTTATTGCCGCAAAACACAAAACTACAAGTTTTCGTCACCCTACAAAAGAAAATTTCCGGAAACAAAAGTGACAAACACAAATTAATATAATCATCCGAGCTGGCGGGATTCGAACTCGGATCCCGGGATCCAAAGTTTGAGACACATCCTTCGTGCTGTTTCCGGTTTGCGAATCGATGAGCCAAACACTGCCAATCTTAAGATCTCACATACTGTGGGATACACACAAAAGTAGGTGTTGATAAACACAAAAATAAACTAAACATGCGAATAACCTTTCTAATCGATTCAAACGAGAAAAACAACAACAATATCAGTTTAGGAGAAAAATATCTACAAGCGCCACTACAAATACCCCCTGCAAAAATCGGGTTTCGGGGATTTTAATGACACGAAAACTGATACCGCTTGTAGATAATTCTCACTGCCTTATATCCTTCGCGTGATAAATGCCGATGCTGGTTCCATTCATATCTCCCAGCTCGTAGTAACTGTTCCCAAGTTTCCTAAGAATACGAGCCTTGACAAAAGTAGGGCCCAATTTCGCACTGTAGCCATGCTCGAAACTGCTCTGTCTAAAATTCCTTCTGAACACCTCTTGATTAACATCATAGGAGACTTCTTTCGTTTCCTTCAAACTGCCGGCGCATCGTTTCAGCCGCTTTCCTACTCATTATTTGGCTAGAGTCATCGGCGTTAAATCGCACAGACCTATCTTCAAGTAGCTCCAGCCTGCGTAACAGTTCGTATGTTTTCCCATGAGTCACCATATGTTGCCCAAAAGTCAAATAGTACGGCGATGTCCCAATGGCTGAGTGGACCGCAGATCGTAGTGCACAACAAATGTTGCTCAGCAACTCAT
The DNA here is from genome assembly GCA_963513945.1 of Hydrotaea diabolus. NCBI lineage: Eukaryota > Metazoa > Arthropoda > Insecta > Diptera > Muscidae > Hydrotaea > Hydrotaea diabolus. The sequence goes on along the minus strand of OY740721.1, from coordinate 16,826,586 downwards.
CCCAATTTTTTTGATTCGGCGCTACATACGATTTTATTGCTGATATCACAGACCTATTTACCCATTCGGATGCATTGGCTTGAGGAGCATATACCGCTGTGCAAACGTGTTTAACTCCATACTTTTTAAGGAAATCCTCAAACTTACTAGATTTAAACTGTGTCCCGTTGTCAGACACCACAATTTCCGGTACTCCAAATGTGTGGAAAAGTTCACTTTCTATGTAGCTAACTACGATATCAGTAGAAAATTTCTTTACGGGTTTAAGGAAAGGAAACTTGGAGTAATGATCCAAAACAACAAACATGACCAGTTTTGGATCTGGGATATGGACCAAGAAAATCTACATAAAGTCGCTGGAAAAACCGTGATGTCTCTGCCATCTTTCCTAAAGGAGGACGAAGCGTCTGATTTGGGTGTTTGGAGGATTTGCACACATCGCAGCTGTTTACGTAATTCCTCACGTCTGCCACAAAATTTGGCCAAAAATAGTGTCGACGCACTCGTTCTAAGGTTTTGTTTATTCCGCCATGTGCAGACAAAGAACTATCGTGAGCCTTCTGAAGGACTTCAGGTATCATCGTTGCCGGGATCCACAACATGTACACCAAGTCATCATGAAGACGGTCTCCTGTAGCATGTTCAGTACGTCTGTACAGGTATCCGTCCAGTACTTCTAAGTCAGGAGTTTGATTCTTGTTTTGTTCCACTTTGTCAATCAGTTGTCGGTACTCGTCCGATTTGAAATGGTGGGAATCTAAGTCCACAAAAACCCCGCTGTCATTGCCAAAATCGGACAGACTATTGACATTCATAAACAATTCGGATAAGTCGTCTGTATTGGTCCTAGAGAGAGTATCCGGAACTATGTTCATACTTCCACGCCTATGCTGAATGCTAAACTTGTAAGCCTGAAGTTTTAAAGCCCATCGAGGCCCGTTTGGGACATAAGCCATTTCAGAGAAGCATGGTCGGTCACGACTGTGAACTCCTGCCCCTCTACGTAGGCTCGGAACTTTTTTATGCTCAGCAAAGCTGCCAAGCATTCTTGTTCGGTAACAGAATAGTTGCGTTGGGCTTGGTTTAGTTTTTCGACATAAAGACGATAGGAACTTCATCACCGTCCGCATTCTTTTGTACCAATACACTTCCTATTCCAGTCTTACTAGCATCGCAATGTATGTAAAATGGTTTCGTAATATCAGGGCTATGTAAGACTGGCGCGGTAGTCATATGGGTCTTTAAAACCTCGAAAGCTTCTTGAGCGTTTTCCGTCCAAACAAATTTTTTCTTTACTTTAAGCAAATCAGTCAAAGGCGCTGTAGTTGAAGCATAATTTCGGATAAACTTTCTATACCATCCGGTCATTCCCAGAAATATGCGAAGTTGTTTAGCGGACCTTGGAACTGGGAAATCGATGATTGCGGACAATTTCTCCGGGTCCGTACGAATAACCCCGTTACTAACCAAATGTCCTAGATATTTCACCTCACGGACACAAAATTTACTTTTACCTACGTTAATTCTCAGCCCTGCGTCTCGTAGTCTTTGTGCAACTATTCGCAAGACCTCAAGGTGTTTTCCGAAGGATTCCGAAATCACTAGCAAATCATCTAGATAAACAAAGACCTCTGTTCTAAGGTTAGGAGGTATCACTTTGTCCATTAAGCGAGACATTGTTTTAGGCGCATTACACAGCCCAAATGGAATAACATTAAAGTGATATAATGGCCTCCCAGGTACAGTGAACGCCGTCTTCTCCTTAGAACGCTGGTCCAGAGGGATTTGCCAAAATGCGTCCTTGAGGTCTAAGCTTGTGATATATCCCGCTATCGGTAGTCTGCTAAGGATTCCGTCAATCTGAGGTAGTGGATACGCATCTCCCACTGTCACAGAGTTTACTTTTCGGCTATCTAAACACAGTCGGTCCTTGCCAGGTTTTCGGTGCAATACCACTGGCGATGACCAAGCACTATTTGACTCCTCAATGACCCCTAAAGTCAACGTCCTGTCCAGCTCTGCATAAATCAATTTCTCCACTGCAGGAAAATGACGTTGTTTGATAGGCTTGGCATCGCCAGTATCAATTACATGACACATGACCGAGGTCCTGCCTAACCCTTCTTTTGCGAACGGCGGAAAGATATCAATCACTAGCTGCAATTGCTGACGCTGAACTGCAGATAAATTTATCTGATCGCAAACTTCGCTCACACCTAAGGAACCGTTCTGCGAATTGAATGAACTTAGCTCAGGCGGTAAAAGATCAAAAAGTTCCCAGAAATCGATACCTAAAAACAAGTCTCGGTGTAGACTTGGTATAATAAAAATTGTTATTGACTTTTTAACTCCTTTAAACTGAATCAGTGTATCGACAAGACCTGCAACACGTTGCTCACTACCATCTGCTGTCTTTACCGAGGAATTTAACTCTTTATACAGCAATCCAGACCTCATAAAATTTTCAGCAACTTTACCGCCAATACAGCTGATTGATGCACCGGTATCCAAAAGACCTTACAAGCTTTTACCAAAGAGAGTAACCTCAGCATAAGGTCGTACATCATTTGGCTTATCTAAAACAGAGCAGATCAATTTTCTTTTCAGGCCTCGTACTTTTTGCCAAAAATCTCGCATTCTTTTGCACGATCGGATGAAATTTTGTCACATTTTGGCATTTTAATCGTGTTTCCGACCGCATCGGAAGCACATTTTAAGTCATGTTTAAGTAACGTTATTTTATCTCGGGGTCCTGAGGCGAGGTATTCCGTTGTGTTCGGGACATCCCCCTCTGCGGACCCGCTCGGCCGTTTTTTTGAACAGTTGGGACAATTCGGTCTATAAACGTTAGGCGTACCACAGCCAAAACAAAATACGCGCCTTTCAGCCATGCAATCATGGTATCGGTGTCCCGATTCGTTGCAGTTCCAGCACGATACATTTCTTTCTTCGACCAAAACATCGTCGTTGGCCTCCAATGCTTCATCAGCACAATCGTAGTGAATTATCTCAGCGAGTTTTTTTACAGCTGGACTAGACTTCACAACACCTAACCCATGCCTTCTTTTCATGTCCTGTAAGAAAAATTCACGGCGTCTGCAAACATCTCTGAGTTTCTGAACCGAATTCAACTCTAAATTCAAGATCTCATGCTGAATCTCAGGAAGAAGATTTCTTCGTAAGATTTCTACAAGGGTATCGTCTGGTAGAGGCACGGAAAGTCTGTCTGTTAGGTCGACAATCGCTTCATAGAATGTGTCAAAGTTTTCGCCAGATTTCTGTTTTCGTTCTCTAATCATTTCCATATAATCTATATCAGTACGCGAGTCTCGGTACTGCTGTCTTAGAGCACAACACAGGTTTGACCACGTGATGTTAGATACGGATTGGTGGTAACGCCAGAACCAGCCACTTGCTTTTCCCTCGAAAAGAGAGCTGGCGTTACTGCAAAGCAACCTAAAATCACCTTTCAACGTTTGCGCAGTCAAAGCTTCAACCCTATACAGAAATTTATCCACAGATAAACTATTAGAATTGCCGGTAAATTTAAGTCTCCAATTTGAGATAATTTGAAGAACCTTATCAGGACGATAAGCTAGATCTGATGTGGTATTAAAATGGTTTGTGTTTACATGATTATCGGGCAGCCGACGAGTACTGGATGCTCCACTGTCCTGAGTTGGAATTCCGAACAGCTGCTGAAACGCTTGAGTTTCAACATCAGGCAAAGTCTGCATGTGCGGAAAAGTCTGATCACCCGCCGGTGTATGATTCAGGGAGGTTCCTGCCCCAAGATTTAGCCTGGCCAAACTAGCCTCAACACTTTTAGCAACCAATGCCGAAATATGATCAGCCAAAGACTGCGCTGGTGGGCCTTCTATTATAGATGCTGTCATATTCCTTAGAGAGTCTGCCTGAGCCGTTCCAGGATTACCCCCTGCAAAGTTTGTTGAACTGTTGTCAACGACCGAACTCGAAAAGTTGGCGTTTCGAATAGAGCCTATATCTTGATCTTGTAAAGAAATCTGAGGACCGGGCCTAATTGGAGTAAACATCTCACCTCCTAGCCTTGTATTACAGTTTGGACAAAAAGGCATAATTCTCGCTAACTGAGACAAACACAACGGATGGAAAGAATGCCCACATGCTGTCCTTTGCAGCTGAGCCCAAGAATCTATAGCGTTATTGCAACCATCGCAATTAACCCGCTGAAATTCGCCAGAATTGCCAGGATTTGCGTTATGCCGACCAGAAGCCATTGCCATATTTAAGCGAAGAGCCACAACCGTAAGCAGAAAAAAATTGTTAAAAGCAAAACGAAATTTTCAATAAAAAGTATCAACGGATTTATAACAAGTCAAAAAAAAACTTAAATTAAAAATATACAAAATAAAAAAAAATTGTCTTTAATTCAATTAAAATTTTATTTTTTTTAATTCACCTTTGATTATTCGTTATCTGACTCAAATAGGTATAAAAAACGTGAATGCGTTCGACTACTAAGTCGAAAACAGAAAGTATTCAGAAAATAATTCAGAAACTTGTTTAAGAAAGAAAACAAAATTATTTATACGGCTTAGAAAAATTAAAAAAATATAAATGCGGTTACTGAAATCAATGATTTCATAAAACCCTGTTTGAAACCAACTGTATCCAGATAAAACTTGCAAGGAATATAAAAAAACTCAATCCAACTCAATCCGAAATATGGCGGAAATATAGTTCAAGGAAAAGCGGAAATAGAAATGGTGCAGGAAAGATTACTATGAAGGAAAGCAGACAGAACCTGCCAATCTTCACGTCTTTGTTAGCCTTAGCTAAATAGTCCAAAATCTAAATTCCATCAGATGATCTGACCTAATGAAGGTACTACAGAAGAGAAAGGGGGTATAGACGAAGAGAAAAAATTCACAATGGGTTGTTGCTGGAAACCTTAAAGTTTTCATCAGCAGCAAATTCCACAAGGTGAATGAATTTCATTCAAAGAAAAAAAAAACTTGAAAACGAAAAAGACAGTAACAAAAGTTGGTTAAGAAAAAAATGATAGGAGCCGAACATTTTCATTCAGATTACCATGGAGGTTTATCAGGTTGGTGTAGTTTCCTGAAAAATTGCCAATGTTTCGGGCCCCACGTTGGGCGCCATTAAATGTAGTGTGCAAGGGTCAAAATATTTCAAAGATGTTTAGGCCAGCATTTCAGAACAACAGCACGCATTTACTCCAGCCTTATTGCTCGTCGGACGGGGGGGGGGGTTCTAGTTCCTAAGCTGCCATATTCGACAATACACTCTGAATTTGCGTGCTTTGCAATAATAAAAGTAGAAAAATTGAAGGAAGAACGGAAAAATAGAAAAGAAGGATAGAGGGATACCATATTCGGCGTATGCTGGAATGAGTCTCAAGCTGTACCTGAGGTGTTAAAGAACCAGCTGTTTTGCCCACCCACCTGATCATAAAGTTGCGGCAGCAACTAAAATCCGACAACATAACTTTTACTTTATAATCCCACAATTTGCCTAGCGAGCCATTATCGGATTGGAATCAAACAGGGTAAGATTTAGGGTCTACTCAGAATTCATTTTGAGTTTATTTAAAATAAAAAAAAAAGTTCAACTAAAAACATTTGAACAAAATTGTCTTAAAGATATTTCAGTACTAATTTCTATTGGCATTGAAAGTATATAAGTTAAGGCAATTACTTAGAACTCAAATTAGAAAAGAAAACTTTAAGTATATAAAAAAATAAAAAAAAAAATTAACTGAACTTAATTTAATCTAGAATATAAAAAAAACTAATGACATAGAGTATACATGAAAATCTATCAAAATGACCGGAAATGGAAACATTTAAGTCACTCCTATACACACTAATTATTGAAATAGGACTAGGATGTCTCAAAGAGAATCGTAGGTTCACATCAACACAAAAAAAAAGAAAGAGAATGCATGGAGGGAAATAATTTTTTTCCCATATGATTCTTTGTAGATTAAGAACGTTTTAAAATCTTGGTGTGGGGTAAAATTCAATTTAAAAGGTGTATAATATTTATTATTTTAATATATGTTCGTACGTGTGTGCATTATTTTTATTCTGATCAACACCAGATCTCAGCTGTTTGGGTCATTGGCCCCTTTTTATGATAGTTTACAAAAGCTTTGTTAAAACAGTGGAACCACTGTACATGGTCTAAAGAAATTAAATTGAAATATGAAAAATTCGCTATTAAACTGTGGACAAATATTTATCGTTGGGCCATAAATAACTTCTCTTCACCAAAGCGTCAATATTTTATTAAGGAAACACTTCAATACTAAAATTTTTTCACGCAAACTGCAACCATCTCAGAAACAACAACTACCAGTAAGTAGGTCTCACTGTAGGAAGAACTTTTTAATGAAAAAACGGGTTTGTGTCCACAATACACTAAGCCAAGCTTGCACCCATTATCTGTGGATTCTAAGAGAGAGTTTGATTCTAAGTTCATTAGATGAGCTCTCCGCAGATAATGAGTGGGAGGGCCCAGAATTACAAGCTACTGAAATGGTTACAGCTGCAAAAGTATGTTGGTGGAAGATTTAACTTAAGGAATGAGAGTTATTTTGATTATGCCCTGTAGATCGGATGCGCACAGAGAAGTGTTGAGATTTCAATACCCTCTGCGCACATTGACCAAACAACCATACTTGTGTGTATAGGTGTCCATCGATGAAAGGCCTTTCATATGATGATGACTGAGTGGTAAAGGTGAGGGAGGGACGTAAGAGGTTCGCTGCCAAATAATTTTGCCCTTGAAGCTATTTAATTTAAAACTTTTCTAATTCAATTTTTTTTTTGATTTTTCTTTTTTTGTTATATCATATAAAAAAAACGCACACACTTTGATTTTTTTTAAAAAAAAAATTAATATTAAAAAAAAAACAAAATAATGAATTTTTTTTTCACTCTTAAATTCTCTTAAATTTCCATTTCCGATTTCAACAGCAAAACACTTATGAAAAACTAAAAATAATTAAATTCTATACTGTTTTTTTTTACTTCGCACGATCTTTCTTTATGATATCGGTCAAGGAAAAAAATTTAATTAATTTTTGCACATCAAATGCCGACGGAATTTAATGTTTTCACAAAGAAAACACCGACGGGAACTGATTTTTTTTTTAAAGAAAAACAACGGCGGACACTTTGCTCTTCGCGGCGATATTAGCACTGATTTCACTGTTAGTATTGGCTTACGAATTCCCTTCAGTAAATGGCCAGAGCATGGGCGCAAACAGCTGAATTCGCGCTGTGTAAGGGGCTTTAGAGCCGTGGGATCATAAAGTAAAAGTTATGTTGTTGGATTTTAGTTGCTGCCGCAACTTTATGATCAGGTTGGGTGGGCAAAACAGCTGGTACTTTAACATCTCAGGTACAGCTTGAGACTCATTTCAGCATACGCCGATATGGTATCCCTCTATCCTTCTTTTCTATTTTTACGTTCTTCCTTCAATTTTTCTACTTTTATTATTGTAAAGCACGCAAATTCAGAGTGTAGTGTCGAATATGGCAGCTTAGGAACTAAAACCCCCCCTCCCCCCCCCCCCCCCGTCCGACGAGCAATAAGGCTGGAGTAAATGCGTGCTGTTGTTCTGAAATGCTGGCCTAAACTTCTATGAAATATTTGGACCCTTGCACACTACATATATGTGCAAACTACTTTTAAAATCGGAAAGTACCAAGTCCATTAGATATGGAACCACAAATGTAATTACGACAATATTTGAGAAACTGTTCGAAATAGTTTATAGTCTATGCATTTAACACGTGACCCGACATAATACATATGAATAAGTTTTACCAAAAAAAATTGAAAACCTACAACAGAATTCGAAGAAATATTGGAAGTTCTTGAATGAACATCAGGGATCATAAAAAAGGTCTGAAATTAAACTGAAAGATGGGGATTGTACTTTTGTTGTGAATAAAAATCTAAAATGTGATAATTTAAATGAAAATTTCTTAAAAGTTCTGTTGACACTAGAGAAAAATATTAAGCAACAACGAGGAGATTGCGCAGACATGTTTCGTACCATAAGGCAATGCCGAGGAAGCTTTTTATTTGCTCATATCGCATTTGATCAAATCCTAGAGCATATCTAAAATTTTCAAGTTAACAATAGTCCTGGGCATGATGGAATAAGAAGTAGATTATTATTAGAATGTGTTCAACGATATTGTATCGATATATATCCAGAAAACCTTAAAATGTCAAGATTGTTCCAATTTCAAAAGAGTCAATAGTATACAATGTTGAAAACATAGACCTATTGCTTTGATGCTAACTACTCAGATATAAAGTTTGCTGTTTGGATCTAAAAAGGGTTACGGTGCACAGAAGAAGTGGTACATGTAATTAATGAAATATAAGAGGGTTTTTCCGGGAAGTTTGTACGATTTTTCTAAAGCTTTAGATTAGACGATATTATGCTTCATAAACTACCATATTACGAGTTTGTGGGAAATTGTTCTCAATAACTGGACAGTTAACTGCGAAGGAAAACACAGTATGGGAAAATTTAGGTTTTGTTAGACATGGTGTACCATAAGGAAGTGTACTCGTACACCTGCTTTTCACAATTTATCTCAATGATATTGTCAATCTCAGACATCATTGGAAGATATTAATGTATGCAGACGATATAAGCCTTTTGTATCCCTATGACCATGATGTAATATTAAAAGCTCAGAAAGAGCATGATACGGAGATTATTTTGGATACGTCAGAATAAACAAGCTGGTGTTTAATGCAGAAAAGACAAAAAAGAGATTTCCACCATATATCACTATAGGAGATAACCATTTAAGTAGGCGGAAAACAGGTGCAAGAATGCGGCCCGGTGAAATACTTGGCTATTCATTTGCAATCCAATTTGCGTGGAAAACTCAAATAAAGTATTTAGAAAGAAAAGTGGCATTGGATATTCTGTATAAATTCAAAAATTAAATTGATGAGAAAACCAAACTTCTAATTTACAATAGCCTCATACATAGCTATTTCAATTATCTCACAAAGCACGGAGTTGAAAAGTTTCTAATAACCGCAAAATATAGCCCAGAAAATCCTTTTCAACATTCCTTTGACGAATCCATCACTTTAAGTGCCAATCCATCCTTAAGTACCAATACTTATATATGGACTGTATAAAATGCAGATAATTATGTTTTTGTACAAATCAGTAGAACATATTGGCCCAAAAATCAATCTGCTTTCGTATTAAATATATCGCCTGCTCTATAGTCAATTATTTGCGTCAAGTTCTTAAACAAATCTCTAGAATTTATATTTTTAAATGTAATCTTAAATCCAATTTACTTCAGAATTTGGATATACTTCTATTGTAAAATTTCATAATATTCATAATGTAATTTTTATCATAAAATTAAAATGTAAGTATCAAACTCGCTCCAATAATATTCTTGTGGCGCAGGGCAATTTTCAAATTGTTTTTTTTATATAAGAAATAAAAAAATTTATACAAAATTTTCGATTTCCATGCTGGCCATTTCAAGTATCAACTCTCAAAAGGTTGGTATTACATGGCGGAAGCTTTAGTATATAAAACACTTGTGACAGCGTTATGTCTGCTCTCATGGTTCCATTCGCTTTGTAGACCGATGTTGACTTATTTCCTTCAACGAACTTACATTTTCAGGTTTAGTACTTGTCACCGGCAACAGCAAAATTCTTCCGTTGTAGTCTTATTCTGCTGAGGAGGAATCCTAGTTTCCTATGCAACCATCAATTCATCACAGGTGATCTACGACTATGCCCAACTTCGCTTGAGCTCAGCTTCTTTAGTACTACCTTTTTGCAAAATGATAGAAATTGTCCATAATTGAATTGAAATATACTTTGCGTAGCTCTTGTTAAAATTATTTTTAAATTCGGATTATTCAAGGCGAGATAAAAAGATTTCTTCTTATTGTATTTTTGAGAGCCAGGGAGAGTCTTAAAAAAAATCTTTAGTTTAGTTTAATTTAAAGCTCGCACAAAAAATAGCAAAAAACAGATCGATTTATTTTTCAAGCGTGTCGCAAAAAAATCTGAATATGGTACCGCCAAAATCTTGAAACAGGCTGGGTCAATGTACTCCCTTCAATTAATTTCCGAAGTGTTGAAGATTAATATCAGTACCTATAGTTTAGCAAAAAAAAAAAAATATTTACTATCGAAAAAGTTCAACGAAGTATCTATTATGTCAATTTATTTAATTATTTTTGCGGAAGGAAAATCTCCGAGCATTTTTAATTAATTTCAAAAATAATCCGTTTAATTCAAAAAGTTCAAAATGTTCTCCGAATGTTCTTAAATTTTGTTGTTATATTTAGCGTTGGCTTAGATCAGGAAGATTGCACGAAATTTTCCTATTTAAAAATCATCTATTATTTTTAAAAAAGTATTTGCTCTGGATGTACAGCAACAACCCCAAAATTTTGTGTTTTTATAACATATTGCTCAACTAATTTATTTATTTGCCATCAAACATTTTTTTAACTGACCTAAAATAATTATTTTATTAACGAGATTTAAAAATGGAATATTTTTTTGGTGAAAATTTATCATGTGTTGTGTACGAAGATAGATAAACATCAATATTAACGTTTGCTTTAGCATGATGAAGAGGAGTATGTATGTCATATGTTCCTAAGCTGCCATATTCGACACTACACTCTGAATTTGCGTGCTTTACAATAATAATAGTAATAGTAGAAAAATTGAAGGAAGAACGGAAAAATAGAAAAGAAGGATAGAGGGATACCATATTCGGCGTATGCTGGAATGAGTGTTGCCCACCCAACCTGATCATAAAGTTGCGGCAGCAACTAAAATCCTACAACATAACTTTTACTTTATGATCCAACAATTTGCCTAGCGAGCCATTATCGGATTGGAATCAATCAAACAGGGTAAAATTTAGGGTCTACTCAGAATTCATTTTGAGTTTATTTAAAATATAAAAAAATGTTCAACTAAAAACATTTGAACAAAATTGTCTTAAAGATATTTCGGTACTAATTTCTATTGGCATTGAAAGTATATGTAAGTAAAAACAATTACTTAGAATTCAAATTAGAAAAGAAAAATTTAAGCATAAAAAAATAAAGAAAATTAACTGAAGTTAATTTGATCCATAATATAAAAAAACTAATGACATAGAGTATAAATGAAAATCTATCAAAATGACCGGAAATGGAAACACTTAAGTTACTCCTATACACACTAAATATTGAAATAGGACTAGGATGTCTCAAAGAGAATCGTAGGTTCACATCAACACAAAAAAAAAATGAAAGAGAAAAAAATGCATGGAGGGAAATAATTTTTTTCCCATATGATTCTTTGTAGATTAAGAACGTTTTTAAATCTAAAAAATTAATTTTTTGGTATTGGTATGGGGTAAAATTCAATTTAAAAGGTGTATAATATTTATTATTTTAATATATGTTCGTACGTGTGTGCATTCTTTTTATTCTGATCAACAGCAGATCTCAGCTGTTTGGGTCATTGGCCCTTTTTTATGATAATTTACAAAAGCTTTGTTAAAACGGTGGAACCACTGTACATGGTCTAAAGAAATTAAATTGAAATATGAAAAATTCCGCTATTAAACTGGGGACAAATATTTATATTTGGGCCATAAATAACTTCTCTTCACCAAAGCGTCAATATTTTATTAAGGAAACACTTCAATACTAAAATTTTTTCACGCAAACTGCAATCATCTCAGAAATAACAATTACCAATTACCACTAAGCCAAGCTTTCACCCATTATCTGTGGATTCTAAGAGAGAGCTTGTATTCTAAGTTCATTAGATGAGCTCTCCGCAGATAATGAGTGGGAGGGCCCAGAATTACAAGCTACTGAAATGGTTACAGCTGCAAAAGTATGTTGGTGGAAGATTTAACTTAAGGAATTAGAGTTATTTTGATTATGCCCTGTAGATCGGATGCGCACTGAGAAGTGTTGAGATTTTCAATACTCTCGGCGCACATTGACCAAACAACCACCAAAAATTCAATGTAAAAAAATATAACAACAAAGTAACTTACTTGTGTGTATAGGTGTCCATCGATGAAAGGCCCTTCAAATGATGATGACTGAGTGGTAAAGGTGAGGGAGGGACGTAAGAGATTCGCTGCCAAATAATTTGCCCTTGAAGCTATTTAATTTAAAACTTTTCTAATTAAATTTTTTTGATTTTTCTTTTTTGTTATATCATATAAAAAAAACGCACACACTTTGAATTTTTTTAAAAAAAAAATAATATTAAAAAAACAAAATAATGAATTTTTTTTTCACTCTTAAATTCTCTTAAATTTCCATTTCCGATTTCAACAGCAAAACACTTATGAAAAACTAGAAATAAAAATAATTAAATTCTATGCTGTTTCTTTTTAGCTTCGCACGATCTTTCTTTATGATATCGGTCAAGGAAAAAAATTTAATTAATTTTTGCACATCAAATGCCGACGGAATTTAATGTTTTCACAAAGAAAACACCGACGGGAACTGATTTTTTTTGAAAGAAAAACAACGGCGGACACTTTGCTCTTCACGGCGATATTATCACTGATTTCACTGTTAGTATGGCTTACGAATTCCCTTCTGTAAATGGCCAGAGCATGGGCGCAAACAGCTGAATTCGCGCTGTCTAAGTGGCTTTAGAGCTGTGGGAGAAATCACTAGTCGTTAACATTCTGGAGTTAAGATTTTTTTTAAAGAATATTTATCTTACCGTCCGTCGTGTGTTAACAACTACACGTAGAGTTCTGCATCTTTATTTGGGATAGACTACTTAAGCTTGCGCTTGTGCCCGCATCCAGAGGCAGAATGTGGAAAGATCCAAGGATATCTCTGGTCCAAGATGACTTTGACGGCTATTAAAAGCTAGAAAAAAACTAGCGAACAAAAATCCCTCAGAGAGTTTTCGCTTTTGATCCCCAAAAGTTGTTTAAAAACTTTCATTTATTTTGATAAGGACACCGGGGAAAATTGTAAAAATGATTTTGCTGAGTTACCAAAATTAACTCCCAATGACTTTCAGCAAGTAACGTCCTTATGGTTCGGCCTCTGGATTAAAATGACCAATATGGCTGCCACTTAAGGCTTGTGAAGCCTTGCTTTTGCCACAAAATTGGAATCGGGTCGTAGCTTCAACTCACACAACGATGCTACTTCCAAGGCCAATATGTCTTCCCAAATAAAAAAGCACTAACACCTACAACAAACTCTCCACAACCTTATTGCCGCAAAACACAAAACTACAAGTTTTCGTCACCCTACAAAAGAAAATTTCCGGAAACAAAAGTGACAAACACAAATTGATATAATCATCCGCAGCTGGCGGGATTCGAACTCGGATCCCGGGATCCAAAGTTTGAGACACATCCTTCGTGCTGTTTCCGGTTTGCGAATCGATGAGCCAAACACTGCCAATATTAAGATCTCACATACTGTGGGATACACACAAAAGTAGGTGTTGATAAACACAAAAATAAACTAAACATGCGAATAACCTTTCTAATCGATTCAAACGAGAAAAACAACAACAATATCAGTTTAGGAGAAAAATATCTACAAGCGCCACTACAAATACCCCCTGCAAAAATCGGGTTTCGGGGATTTTAATGACACGAAAACTGATACCGCTTGTAGATAATTCTCACTGCCTTATATCCTTCGCGTGATAAATGCCGATGCTGGTTCCATTCATATCTCCCAGCTCGTAGTAACTGTTCCCAAGTTTCCTAAGAATACGAGCCTTGACAAAAGTAGGGCCCAATTTCGCACTGTAGCCATGCTCGAAACTGCTCTGTCTAAAATTCCTTCTGAACACCTCTTGATTAACATCATAGGAGACTTCTTTCGTTTCCTTCAAACTGCCGGCGCATCGTTTCAGCCGCTTTCCTACTCATTATTTGGCTAGAGTCATCGGCGTTAAATCGCACAGACCTATCTTCAAGTAGCTCCAGCCTGCGTAACAGTTCGTATGTTTTCCCATGAGTCACCATATGTTGCCCAAAAGTCAAATAGTACGGCGATGTCCCAATGGCTGAGTGGACCGCAGATCGTAGTGCACAACAAACGTTGCTCAGCAACTCATCCCAATTTTTTTGATTCGGCGCTACATATGATTTTATTGCTGATATCACAGACCTATTTACCCATTCGGATGCATTGGCTTGAGGAGCATATACCGCTGTGCAAACGTGTTTAACTCCATACTTTTTAAGGAAATCCTCAAACTTATTAGATTTAAACTGTGTCCCGTTGTCAGACATCACAATTTCCGGTACTCCAAATGTGTGGAAAAGTTCACTTTCTATGTAGCTAACTACGATATCAGTAGAAAATTTCTTTACGGGTTTAAGGAAAGGAAACTTCGAGTAATGATCCAAAACAACAAATATGACCAGTTTTGGATCTGGGATATGGACCAAGAAAATCTACATAAAGTCGCTGGAAAAACCGTGATGTCTCTGCCATCTTTCCTAAAGGAGGACGAAGCGTCTGATTTGGGTGTTTGGAGGATTTGCACACTACGCAGCTGTTTACGTAATTCCTCACGTCTGCCACAAAATTTTGCCAAAAATAGTGTCGACGCACTCGTTCTAAGGTTTTGTTTATTCCGCCATGTGCAGACAAAGAACTATCGTGAGCCTTCTGAAGGACTTCAGGTATCATCGTTGCCGGGATCCACAACTTGTACACCAAGTCATCATGAAGACGGTCTCCTGTAGCATGTTCAGTACGTCTGTACAGGTATCCGTCCAGTACTTTTAAGTCAGGAGTTTGATTCTTGTTTTGTTCCACTTTGTCAATCAGTTGTCGGTACTCGTCCGATTTGAAATGGTGGGAATCTAAGTCCACAAAAACCCCGCTGTCATTGCCAAAATCGGACAGACTATTGACATTCATAAACAATTCGGATAAGTCGTCTGTATTGGTCCTAGAGAGAGTATCCGGAACTATGTTCATACTTCCACGCCTATGCTGAATGCTAAACTTGTAAGCCTGAAGTTTTAAAGCCCATCGAGGCCCGTTTGGGACATAAGCCATTTCAGAGAAGCATGGTCGGTCACGACTGTGAACTCCTGCCCCTCTACGTAGGCTCGGAACTTTTTTATGCTCAGCAAAGCTGCTAAGCATTCTTTTTCGGTAACAGAATAGTTGCGTTGGGCTTGGTTTAGTTTTTCGACATAAAGACGATAGGAACTTCATCACCGTCCGCATTCTTTTGTACCAATACACTTCCTATTCCAGTCTTACTAGCATCGCAATGTATGTAAAATGGTTTCGTAAAATCAGGGCTATGTAAGACTGGCGCGGTAGTCATATGGGTCTTTAAAACCTCGAAAGCTTCTTGAGCGTTTTCCGTCCAAACAAATTTTTTCTTTACTTTAAGCAAATCAGTCAAAGGCGCTGTAGTTGAAGCATAATTTCGGATAAACTTTCTATACCATCCGGTCATTCCCAGAAATATGCGAAGTTGTTTAACAGACCTTGGAACTGGGAAATCGGTGATTGCGGACAATTTCTCCGGGTCCGTACGAATAACCCCGTTACCAACCAAATGTCCTAGATATTTCACCTCATGTAATGTGTGGCGCAACGTTCACCATATTAATTATTCCTTTCAAATTTATAGATACAGGGTGACCCAGAACCTCGAACGTTCTTCTATTACTGCCTACAGGGTAGCTAAAACGAACATCTCTGTTTTTACTTCGTTTACTTTTATACTCAAAAACGCATTTCGACTAACGTCAAAACTTTCCATAAGGAAAGAGAAACGAATTAACCTTCTTTATCTCTGACACCTCAAGTAGTACACACGTCAAGAAAAAGTGATTCTAAAAAAAAAAAAGATCTTAAAATTTCAAGACAATCAATCTTATAATAATATAATTATACTAAACCAAAACCTGTGATTTTATCAATCGGAAGGTAATGATAGATTTATTTGTTTAAAATAAAAGAATCACGCAATAATAGCAAAATCTATAGATTCCAAAATCTTCGAAGTGTCGTGGTTCATCATCATCAAAGCCAGTGTGTACCAAACTGAAAGAAATTTTAAAAGGTATGGCAAAGCCCAAATGTGATTCCATAAAATTAACACCCTCTTCCATTCAACTCCCGTCACAGAACTATAAGGCCAGAGGCCACGAGACTTGGGTGTACTCGTTTGGCTCTCTTATCAGAATGATTAGCATCCCAATTGGATTATCTCCTCCAGCTTAAAAACCCATAAGTACGATCAGCATCAACAGCTCTGCTTGGAAGCTCCATACTTGGCCATAAACCATTACAACACCATTCAGTTGAAAGCAGAAGACTTAGTGACGTAGTGCAGAATTTCTTCTTGCACATGGGATAAGTGAAGCCTAAGTGTTAATGCAGGCAATGCTCCAAGTGATCATGTCCAAAATGGACGAACAGTTTTATTAAAATTTTGAGCTCTCAGTATAAACACTTTTTTTAATATCTAAAAAAATTGCATCATTTAAAAAGATGATATTTAATAGATTAAGGAAGAAGTGCCTTAAAATTTAAGCAAAGCTGCAGACATCCACAACAACAAAACTATGAAACAAACAAAACAGAATGTGTAAAAAAATTCAAAGATCCCAACTATTAACAAAGATCACAAAACAATGAAAAAGAGTAGCATCAGCTTATACGTCATTCCATTGAAATCAGCAATTCTACACACATGATTACACAAAAACATCATTATCTAATAAAACGTCATTATTACATCAAACATGCGATCGAACATCATTAGCATCAGTACATTCACATAGCACAAACATCATTAATAGTTACAGTCATACTTGTCATCATCAACTGTAATATACAACAAGCTTGCTGGAGGCCTTCATCAAACTTCGACGTACGTACATATAAACATATTTGGTGAGTACTAATGTTAATGATCATTAAGTGTAATAAACCATAGAAGAAAGAGTACAACTATGATAATCCGAAAAAACATACAGAGTGATATGATTTACTGTTTCAAGTGTTAATATTTATAACTAATGCTATTCTTTTATCTCAGAATCTAATGACGTTAATCTATTTTTGTTAATTACCCGTGACAAATCCCTTTTTTTTATTGAACTGACGCGATTTGCGTGAATTTCTGCTATATTTTGTTTGTGGAAAAGGAGACTAAGTCTCAAAAAAATAATGAATTTAAAAAACCATTTCTAATGGCATATATTCGGCACTTCTCCTTACTTTCTTTTTTTGTTTGAAATTTATTATGGAAAAATCTTCCTCCATTTTAATAAAGTGTTAGCATAATTTTTCTTTAAGTGTTCCCCTTTTATTAGGATTATTTACTAAATTTACTATGAGCTGAATAAATATTGAATTTGTCATTAAATATGAATTGCTAGACAAGTAAAAGTGTTTTCTTACCCGTATGTGGTAATGTTAGGTTAGGACCGAATCTTTTGGGTCCCTGATAAAAAATTATTGCGCAATCAGGACATCGGTAGGGAGGGTAAAGATGCGCCAGTCTCTCTTAAGATCAATTAAAGAGACATTAGTATATATTATTGGGATTTAATGTCAGTTCCTCTTAATTTCTTTTGGTGACTATACTCGGGTATTGTTTGTACATATAGTCATTTGGTCCTCGTAAATCAATAGTTTATTTCCGTACAAAAAAGGGAGTCTACAATAAATTTTGTAATGAAGATCACCTTATCAGGAAAGGACGAGAACCCCCCACCCGACTGAAGCTAGTTATTAATGGCTCCCGCAGTCCTCTTCCTGTAAGGATACTAAAGGGAACAACATCATTCCAGAGGCAGCAAATTTCCGGTTGACAGTACCATCGTCAGCAAACATTCAAATTACATTTAGAAGAAGTTGCCCCTATTTTCAGACAGTTACATTACAAATGGCGCCCAACGTGGGGCCCGAAAAGAGCAATTCCGATGCACTTTTGCGCCCTAAAATTTTAATACTAATAGATTTCATATTTGCTATAGTAAATTACTGAATAGAATTTCATGTTCAAAAGCTTCTCCTGGAATACATTTCAGAGCCTTTAAGGATTTTCAATTATCTGAGGTGTAAAAGATCGGGTGAATTGACCGATTGGTGTCTGTAATGACTTTTCTTGAGTTGATTGATGATATGATTTTCCTTCAATAATTTATTGTTACATGTTTATGCAATTGAATATTTTCCAGATCATAAGACTTAGCTATCGGAACTTAATTCTTATGTGGAATACAGTGTAGATGCTGTTTGCTCTCAACTGTCCCGTAAGTATTAGGATAATGTAATGCCCAAATATCTTGCCCGGTTTGTCTAAGATCTTTGCTATATTCAGTTTTATTAAAATTTCCATAACCCGGTCCTATTTCCTGGCTACATTCAATTCACAATTACGTCCTAATCAACAGCCACTGCGAAAGAAACACACAAATTATTTTTTTTTATAACTATTAAACTACTTTTATATATATAGACTCCTAAATTAAGTTTTGATTTTAAATTAATATGGCCGTTTCAAGAACACCTCAACTCCAAGATGTGAGGTTAAACAATGAATTAAACTCTAATTGTGCTATATGCACTGAACCGTTGTCTGAGACACAAGAATGTATTGGTCTGTCTCAATGCAATCATCGTTTTCACCGTATTTGCATTGAGAATTCTCTATCAAATTCTGCTGCATGTCCTACATGCCAGCAACCATGCGATTTATCTCAATTGCGTACAATAAACACTCAATCTCAAACGGTGCCATCAGAACAAATTGAAATGCCTAGACCACAAGATCCACCGCCAACAAATTTTAAATCGTCTAAGACATATACTCGTGGAAAAGGTCGTGGTGCACTTTCAAAACATTATAACACTAGAAGTTCTAGTAGAAATCTTTTTCAAGAATCTGCTAATCCCCTTGATCTTGATATGTCTAACGCCTTTCAGGCTCCACAAGAATTTGATGAAGATTTACCTGGAGGCCCAGCCAGAAGTCAACATCAAATCCAAATTCAATCGGATTTAACCCCTAAAAATATTAATAACCGTACTATTGATTATCCGTTAATCAATCAAATGATCGAAACCAGTGTTACCAGAATTTTGAGTAGCTTAAATATAAATTATTCTAATTATGATATCAATCGAAACAACAATGCAAATAATCAGCCTTCACAGCAGCATAATCCAAACCCGGCTTATGACGTCAACCGTAACCTTAATACAAATAATTCGCGATATCATCTTCCTACAGTTAATACATTAAACGTTCCAAATAATGTTGGGAATCGTACCCCTGTTAGTTTGGATAGTTTCGCATTAAGAGCTGATAAAATTACTTCTATAATTAAGAATTGGAACCTAAAATTTGATGGTTCAGCTCAGGGTCTTAGTGTAGATGAATTTTTGTATCGCGTTAGGTCGCTCACAGCCGACAACTTTGATAATGATTTTTCAATCATTTGCAAGAACCTCAGTATTCTTTTAACTGGAAAGGCGCAAGCGTGGTTCTGGAGATACCACAAACAAGTAGAAAATATTGTTTGGGATGATTTTTGTGTAGATCTCCGGTACCAATATAAAGACTTTAAGTCAGATTTCGATATCCGCGAAGAACTTAGGAATAGAAAACAAAAGCCTGGCGAAAATTTCGAAAGCTTTTATGAATCCGTATCTGCTATATTAGACCATTTAAGTACACCAATTCCTGAGCCCGATTTGATCGAAATTCTAAGTAGAAACCTACGTCCCGACATCAGACATGAACTTTTGTATGTCCCAATACTATCTATAGCACATCTTAGGAAATTAGTGCAGATGAGAGAAAATTTGTTAAACGACGAACATTCTCGTAGACAAATTGGAAATAAGCCTATACATGTATTCCCTCGTAGAAATGTTTCTGAAGTAGAACTCTATAATAATCCTAAAGTAGATCCCGTAGAAACAGAAGAACTTTCTGTTGATGGTATCCAGCAAACATTTACTCCATCGAAGTGCTGGAATTGTAACGAACCAGGCCACCTTTGGGAAGACTGTGAAAAGGAAAGGTCAATATTTTGTTATGGCTGCGGAGCCAATAATATCTACAAACCAAACTGTCCTAAATGTACCGCTAAACGAATTTGTAGTAATCGCTTCTTACATGGCCCGAATTATACAAAAAACCAATAGAAGCTCAAAATTTTAACAATGACATTGATGCTACGGAAGAGAAGAGCCGATCTAAAAATAAAGATTTTATAAATGAAGATAAGATAAGGCAAGAAAATAATACAATCTCTATTTTAAAAAGAAACCAATTTGGTAATGCAAATTCTAAAATTCTCTATCCAATTCGCCCATACCACCAGCGATGGTTAGAGTACATTTCCGACGAGAGATTTTTGAAGTTTCCACTCTGACTTTGCCCCTATTCAGAGTTAAAAGAGATACCCTTCGACTTCGTCAGTATTTTAAGTACAGAAAACAAACCTCTAAGAACATAATTTCGTCGATAGTTAATGATCCCCATGATCATCGATATTATGCTAAAGTCACTTTTCTAAATTTTACGGAACATGGTCTCTTGGACACTGGAGCTAATGTAAGTTGTGCAGGTTCAGACTTAGCCATGTACGATTTCTCTAATATGATCGAATTCCACAAATGTAAGTTTTCAGTCAAAACAGCTGATGGAAGAGTTCAGAAGGTCTTAGGATACTTAGATGTGAATGTTTTATTTAAGAATCAAGTCAAACGGTTAAAAATATTAATCGTCCCATCTTTATCCCAGCGTCTAATTTTAGGTTTAGATTTTTGGAAGGTATTCAAGCTAGCCCCGGATATTTTTGAATCGGTATTGGTCTCTTGTCCGTCCGGTAGTGAAAAAGTCCTGTCCGATTTGTCCGAATTGGAAAAGTCCGTGAAATTGTATGAAATTTATACAAAAAGCGAATCGAATGGTTCAAATAATAACATATACCCTCTAACTCCTTGTCAAGTTCACCAGTTAGAAGCTGTTAAAGCTCTTTTTCCAAATTTTGAAAAAAAAGGGTCTGGGAAAAACTTGTTTAATTAAACATGAGATCGATGTTGGCAACTCTAAACCGGTCAAACAAAGGTTTTATCCAGTTTCTCCTGCAGTGGAAAAACTGATGTTTGAAGAAATCGATCGTATGTTGACAATGGGAGTCATAGAGCCATCCACTTCTCCATGGAGTTCTCCCATGAGATTAGTCATTAAGCCCAATAAAGTACGGTTGTGTCTAGATGCCAGAAAGTTGAATGATGTTACGAAGAAAGACGCATATCCTCTGCCAAGTATTGAAGGAATTTTCGCAAGCCTTCCTAAAGCTAACATAATTTCAAAGCTTGATTTGAAAGATGCGTTTTGGCAAATCGGCCTAGCCGATGATGCGAAGCCTTTGACAGCGTTTACAGTCCCCGGCCGACCACTGTACCAATTTGTGGTTATGCCATTCGGACTATGTAACGCTCCCCAAACAATGTGTCGATTGATGGATGAGTTAATTCCCGCTGACCTAAGACATTGCGTCTTCGGTTACTTAGATGATTTAGTGGTAGTTTCAGAAGAATTTTCCACTCATTTAGCAATACTTGTCAGGATAGCAGAACAATTTAGAAAAGCGAATTTGACTTTGAATGTGTCAAAAAGCATGTTTGGTGTTACTGAGGTAAAATACCTTGGGTATGTTATAGGTCACGGAGGACTGCAAACAAATCCGGAAAAGATAGAGGCGATATTATCATGGCCAGTCCCTAAGAACATAAAGCAAGTGCGAGGATTTTTGGGTCTCTCCGGATGGTACCGCAGATTTGTGGATAATTTCTCCACAGTCGTCTTTCCGATAACGGAAACTTTGTCAACCAAAAAGAAGTTTACATGGACTCACGAAGCTGATGAGGCATTTAATCAAATTAAAATACTTCTCACATCAGCCCCTGTCCTCATAAATCCAGACTTCTCTAAAAAGTTCTACGTCCATTGTGATGCTAGCGACTACGGAATCGGAGCAGTTTTGGTGCAGTTGGATAACAACGATATGGAACGACCCATAGCTTATATGTCAAAAAAATTGAATTCTGCCCAAAGGAACTATAGTGTGACTGAAAGAGAGTGCTTAGCAGCTGTAGAAGCCGTCAATCGTTTTCGCTGCTATATAGAACTTCAAGAATTTGAGATTATTACCGACCACTCGAGTTTAGTTTGGTTAATGAGTCAACCTAATCTAACCGGGAGACTAGCTCGGTGGGTTTTCAAATTGCAAGGGTATAAATTTTCAGTAAGCCATCGGAAGGGAAAAGAAAATGTAGTTCCAGACGCTTTGTCTAGAATGTATTGTGATAACATTTCTTCTATAGATCTTTCTGAACCACAGGTTGATTTGAACTCCCAACACTTTTTCGATGCTGACTATACTTCGCTTAAAGGGAAAATTTCCTCAAATCCTTCTCAATACCCCGACATCAAGATAGTAGATAACTATGTGTACATCCGAACTGACCATTATACTGGAAAACGGGACCAGGAGCAGAATGCATGGAAGTTATGGATCCCATCTCAACTTCGAGGGACCATAATTAATAAATTCCACAACTGTGCTTGTCACGGTGGTATTTCAAAGACATTGGAACTTATTCGTAGGTGCTTCTTTTGGCCTGGAATGGTACGAGACGTGCGTTATTATGTTAACTCGTGCGAAACTTGCAAAACCACAAAATCCCCAAATTTTGTTATGAAACCCGAAATGGGCAAGGCTGCAGTTTCGGTTCGACCATTTCAAAGGATTTACGTTGATATTCTAGGACCTTACCCTAGAAGTAAAAATGGAAACATTGGTCTTTTAATAGTCCTGGATCATTTTTCAAAGTTTCACTGGCTCTGTCCATTAAAGAAATTCACGTCTTCCATAATTCAGGATTTCCTTTTAAAGCATGTGTTTCATGTGTACGGAGTCCCTGAAACTTTGATTAGTGACAATGGGTCGCAGTTCAAAGCAAATGACTTTAACGCATTCCTGACATCTTTAGGTATTACTCACACTTATACCGCCCTTTACTCACCTCAGGCAAATGCGTCTGAACGCGTTAACCGTTCAATAATTGCAGGTATTCGTTCATTTTTAAAAGCTGACCATCGGATTTGGGATGAGAATATAAGTCACATAAGTTGTGCACTTCGAAACTCTTATCATCAATCCACCAAATACTCTCCATACCATGTACTGTTTGGATTTAACATGATCACACATGGCGATTCATACAAACTATTGCGAAACCTTCAACTTCTTGACGAGCCTTCTTACTCTATAACTAGAGATGACGAATTGAAATTACTTCGCACGAAAATTAGAAAGCATATTTCTGAAGCATATGATCGAAATCAGCACCAGTACAATTTGAGAGCCCGGCCAATATCGTTCGAAATTGGTCAGGAAGTCTTTAGAAGAAATTTCGCTCAAAGCAACGCCGAAAAAAGCTTCAATGCTAAACTAGCCCCACTCTTCCTAAAATCAAGAATAAAAGAAAAAGTTGGGAATAATTATTATATTTTAGAAGACGTGGATGGAAAAGTTATTGGCACATTTCACGGAAAAGACATTCGAGCATAATCACGTAGTTTCCAATTAATATTGTTACCAATTGGGCAATATTACTTGGTTTTGTAATGTGTGGCGCAACGTTCACCATATTAATTATTCCTTTCAAATTTATAGATACAGGGTGACCCAGAACCTCGAACGTTCTTCTATTACTGCCTACAGGGTAGCTAAAACGAACATCTCTGTTTTTACTTCGTTTACTTTTATACTCAAAAACGCATTTCGACTAACGTCAAAACTTTCCATAAGGAAAGAGAAACGAATTAACTTCCTTTATCTCTGACACCTCAAGTAGTACACACGTCAAGAAAAAGTGATTCTAAAAAAAAAAGATCTTAAAATTTCAAGACAATCAATCTTATAATAATATAATTATACTAAACCAAAACCTGTGATTTTATCAATTGGAAGGTAATGATAGATTTATTTGTTTAAAATAAAAGAATCACGCAATAATAGCAAAATCTATAGATTCCAAAATCTTCGAAGTGTCGTGGTTCATCATCATCAAAGCCAGTGTGTACCAAACTGAAAGAAATTTTAAAAGGTATGGCAAAGCCCAAATGTGATTCCATAAAATTAACACCCTCTTCCATTCAACTCCCGTCACAGAACTATAAGGCCAGAGGCCACGAGACTTGGGTGTACTCGTTTGGCTCTCTTATCAGAATGATTAGCATCCCAATTGGATTATCTCCTCCAGCTTAAAAACCCCATAAGTACGATCAGCATCAACAGCTCTGCTTGGAAGCTCCATACTTGGCCATAAACCATTACAACACCATTCAGTTGAAAGCAGAAGACTTAGTGACGTAGTGCAGAATTTCTTCTTGCACATGGGATAAGTGAAGCCTAAGTGTTAATGCAGGCAATGCTCCAAGTGATCATGTCCAAAATGGACGAACAGTTTTATTAAAATTTTGAGCTCTCAGTATAAACACTTTTTTTTAATATCTAAAAAAATTGCATCATTTAAAAAGATGATATTTAATAGATTAAGGAAGAAGTGCCTTAAAATTTAAGCAAAGCTGCAGACATCCACAACAACAAAACTATGAAACAAACAAAACAGAATGTGTAAAAAAATTCAAAGATCCCAACTATTAACAAAGATCACAAAACAATGAAAAAGAGTAGCATCAGCTTATACGTCATTCCATTGAAATCAGCAATTCTACATACATGATTACACAAAAACATCATTATCTAATAAAACGTCATTATTACATCAAACATGCGATCGAACATCATTAGCATCAGTACATTCACATAGCACAAACATCATTAATAGTTACAGTCATACTTGTCATCATCAACTGTAATATACAACAAGCTTGCTGGAGGCCTTCATCAAACTTCGACGTACGTACATATAAACATATTTGGTGAGTACTAATGTTAATGATCATTAAGTGTAATAAACCATAGAAGAAAGAGTACAACTATGATAATCCGAAAAAACATACAGAGTGATATGATTTACTGTTTCAAGTGTTAATATTTATAACTAATGCTATTCTTTTATCTCAGAATCTAATGACGTTAATCTATTTTTGTTAATTACCCGTGACAAATCCCTTTTTTTTATTGAACTGACGCGATTTGCGTGAATTTCTGCTATATTTTGTTTGTGGAAAAGGAGACTAAGTCTCAAAAAAATAATGAATTTAAAAAACCATTTCTAATGGCATATATTCGGCACTTCTCCTTACTTTCTTTTTTTGTTTGAAATTTATTATGGAAAAATCTTCCTCCATTTTAATAAAGTGTTAGCATAATTTTTCTTTAAGTGTTCCCCTTTTATTAGGATTATTTACTAAATTTACTATGAGCTGAATAAATATTGAATTTGTCATTAAATATGAATTGCTAGACAAGTAAAAGTGTTTTCTTACGCGTATGTGGTAATGTTAGGTTAGGACCGAATCTTTTGGGTCCCTGATAAAAAAATTATTGCGCAATCAGGACATCGGTAGGGAGGGTAAAGATGCGCCAGTCTCTCTTAAGATCAATTAAAGAGACATTAGTATATATTACTGGGATTGAATGTCAGTTCCTCTTAATTTATTTTGGTGACTATACTCG
Organism: Hydrotaea diabolus; assembly: GCA_963513945.1. NCBI lineage: Eukaryota > Metazoa > Arthropoda > Insecta > Diptera > Muscidae > Hydrotaea > Hydrotaea diabolus. The sequence continues at coordinate 16,800,839 of OY740721.1, read as the reverse complement.
GGTATTGTTTGTACATATAGTCATTTGGTCCTCGTAAATCAATAGTTTATTTCCGTACAAAAAAGGGAATCTACAATAAATTTTGTAATGAAGATCACCTTATCAGGAAAGGACGAGAACCCCCCACCCGACTGAAGCTAGTTATTAATGGCTCCCGCAGTCCTCTTCCTGTAAGGATACTAAAGGGAACAACATCATTCCAGAGGCAGCAAATTTCCGGTTGACAGTACCATCGTCAGCAAACATTCAAATTACATTTAGAAGAAGTTGCCCCTATTTTCAGACAGTTACATTACACTCACGGACACAAAATTTACTTTTACCTACGTTAATTCTCAGCCCTGCGTCTCGTAGTCTTTGTGCAACTATTCCCAAGACCTCAAGGTGTTTTTCGAAGGATTCCGAAATCACTAGCAAATCATCTAGATAAACAAAGACCTCTGTTCTAAGGTTAGGAGGTATCACTTTGTCCATTAAGCGAGACATTGTTTGAGGCGCATTACACAGCCCAAATGGAATAACATTAAAGTGATATAATGGCCTCCCAGGTACAGTGAACGCCGTCTTCTCCTTAGAACGCTGGTCCAGAGGGATTTGCCAAAATGCGTCCTTGAGGTCTAAGCTTGTGATATATTCCGCTATCGGTAGTCTGCTAAGGATTCCGTCAATCTGAGGCAGTGGATTCGCATCACCCACTGTCACAGAGTTTACTTTTCGGCTATCTAAACACAGTCGGTCCTTGCCAGGTTTTCGGTGCAATACCACTGGCGATGACCAAGCACTATTTGACTCCTCAATGACCCCTAAAGTCAACGTCCTGTCCAGCTCTGCATAAATCAATTTCTCCACTGCAGGAGACACACGAAAATGACGTTGTTTGATAGGCTTGGCATCGCCAGTATCAATTACATGACACATGACCGAGGTCCTGCCTAACTCTTCTTTTGCGAACGACGGAAAGATATCAATCAGTAGCTGCAATTGCTGACGCTGAACTGCAGATAAATTTATCTGATCGCAAACTTCGCTCACACCTAAGGAACCGTTCTGCGAATTGAATGAACTTAGCTCAGGCGGTAAAAGATCAAAAAGTTCCCAGAAATCGATACCTAAAAACAAGTCTCGGTGTAGACTTGGTATAATAAAAATTGTTATTGACTTTTCAACTCCTTTAAACTGAATCAGTGTATCGACAAGACCCGCAACACGTTGCTCACTACCATCTGCTGTCTTTACCGAGGAATTTAACTCTTTATACAGCAATCCAGACCTCATAAAATTTTCAGCAACTTTACCGCCAATACAGCTGATTGATGCACCGGTATCCAAAAGACCTAACAAGCTTTTACCAAAGAGAGTAACCTCAGCATAAGGTCGTACATCATTTGGCTTATCTAAAACAGAGCAGATCAATTTTCTTTTCAGGCCTCGTACTTTTTGCCAAAAATCTCGCATTCTTTTGCACGATCGACTTTGTTTGGAAGGAACGCCAAAAATTCGTGCCCTCGCTTTTTTGTACTCCTGCAACCTGATATGTAGTGGCTTAAATGAGTATGAGTAATGAGTGTAAGATTGATGTAGTTTTTCTCCTTTGGTGTTCGAATCGCTATGGCTGGATGAAATTTTGTCACATTTTGGCACTTTAATCGTGTTTCCGACCGCATCGGAAGCACATTTTAAGTCATGTTTAAGTAACGATATTTTATCTCGGGGTCCTGAGGCGAGGTATTCCGTTGTGTTCGGGACATCCCCCTCTGCGGACCCGCTCGGCCGTTTTTTTGAACAGTTGGGGCAATTCGGTCTATAAACGTTAGGCGTACCACAGCCAAAACAAAATACGCGCCTTTCAGCCATGCAATCATGATATCGGTGTCCCGATTCGTTGCAGTTCCAGCACGATACATTTATTTCTTCGACCAAAACATCGTCGTTGGCCTCCAATGCTTCATCAGCACAATCGTAGTGAATTATCTCAGCGAGTTTTTTTACAGCTGGACTAGACTTCACAACACCTAACCCATGCCTTCTTTTCATGTCCTGTAAGAAAAATTCACGGCGTCTGCAAACATCTCTGAGTTTCTGAACCGAATTCAACTCTAAATTCAAGATCTCATGCTGAATCTCAGGAAGAAGATTTCTTCGTAAGATTTTTACAAGGGTATCGTCTGGTAGAGGCACGGAAAGTCTGTCTGTTAGGTCGACAATCGCTTCATAGAATGTGTCAAAGTTTTCGCCAGATTTCTGTTTTCGTTCTCTAATCATTTCCATATAATCTATATCAGTACGCGAGTCTCGGTACTGCTGTCTTAGAGCACAACACAGGTTTGACCACGTGATGTTAGATACGGATTGGTGGTAACGCCAGAACCAGCCACTTGCTTTTCCCTCGAAAAGAGAGCTGGCGTTACTGCAAAGCAACCTAAAATCACCTTTCAACGTTTGCGCAGTCAAAGCTTCAACCCTATACAGAAATTTATCCACAGACAAACTATTAGAATTGCCGGTAAATTTAAGTCTCCAATTTGAGATAATTTGAAGAACCTTATCAGGACGATAAGCTAGATCTGATGTGGTATTAAAATGGTTTGTGTTTACATGATTATCGGGCAGCCGACGAGTACTGGATGCTCCACTGTCCTGAGTTGGAATTCCGAACAGCTGCTGAAACGCTTGAGTTTCAACATCAGGCAAAGTCTGCATGTGCGGAAAAGTCTGATCACCCGCCGGTGTATGATTCAGGGAGGTTCCTGCCCCAAGATTTAGCCTGGCCAAACTAGCCTCAACACTTTTAGCAACCAATGCCGAAATATGATCAGCCAAAGACTGCGCTGGTGGGCCTCCTATTATAGATGCTGTCATATTCCTTAGAGAGTCTGCCTGAGCCGTTCCAGGATTACCCCCTGCAAAGTTTGTTGAACTGTTGTCAACGACCGAACTCGAAAATTTGGCGTTTCGAATAGAGCCTATATCTTGATCTTGTAAAGAAATCTGAGGACCGGACCTAATTGGAGTAAACATCTCACCTCCTAGCCTTGTATTACAGTTTGGACAAAAAGGCATAATTCTCGCTAACTGAGACAAACACCACGGATGGAAAGAATGCCCACATGCTGTCCTTTGCAGCTGAGCCCAAGAATTTCCTTCAAACTGCCGGCGCATCGTTTCAGCCGCTTTCCTACTCATTATTTGGCTAGAGTCATCGGCGTTAAATCGCACAGACCTATCTTCAAGTAGCTCCAGCCTGCGTAACAGTTCGTATGTTTTCCCATGAGTCACCATATGTTGCCCAAAAGTCAAATAGTACGGCGATGTCCCAATGGCTGAGTGGACCGCAGATCGTAGTGCACAACAAATGTTGCTCAGCAACTCATCCCAATTTTTTTGATTCGGCGCTACATATGATTTTATTGCTGATATCACAGACCTATTTACCCATTCGGATGCATTGGCTTGAGGAGCATATACCGCTGTGCAAACGTGTTTAAATCCATACTTTTTAAGGAAATCCTCAAACTTATTAGATTTAAACTGTGTCCCGTTGTCAGACATCACAATTTCCGGTACTCCAAATGTGTGGAAAAGTTCACTTTCTATGTAGCTAACTACGATATCAGTAGAAAATTTCTTTACGGGTTTAAGGAAAGGAAACTTCGAGTAATGATCCAAAACAACAAATATGACCAGTTTTGGATCTGGGAGATGGACCAAGAAAATCTACATAAAGTCGCTGGAAAAACCGTGATGTCTCTACCATCTTTCCTAAAGGAGGACGAAGCGTCTGATTTGGGTGTTTGGAGGATTTGCACACTACGCAGCTGTTTACGTAATTCCTCACGTCTGCCACAAAATTTGGCCAAAAATAGTGTCGACGCACTCGTTCTAAGGTTTTGTTTATTCCGCCATGTGCAGACAAAGAACTATCGTGAGCCTTCTGAAGGACTTCAGGTATCATCGTTGCCGGGATCCACAACTTGTACACCAAGTCATCATAAAGACGGTCTCCTGTAGCATGTTCAGTACGTCTGTACAGGTATCCGTCCAGTACTTTTAAGTCAGGAGTTTGATTCTTGTTTTGTTCCACTTTGTCAATCAGTTGTCGGTACTCGTCCGATTTGAAATGGTGGGAATCTAAGTCCACAAAAACCCCGCTGTCATTGCCAAAATCGGACAGACTATTGACATTCATAAACAATTCGGATAAGTCGTCTGTATTGGTCCTAGAGAGAGTATCCGGAACTTTGTTCATACTTCCACGCCTATGCTAAATGCTAAACTTGTAAGCCTGAAGTTTTAAAGCCCATCGAGGCCCGTTTGGGACATAAGCCATTTCAGAGAAGCATGGTCGGTCACGACTGTGAACTCCTGCCCCTCTACGTAGGCTCGGAACTTTTTTATGCTCAGCAAAGCTGCTAAGCATTCTTGTTCGGTAACAGAATAGTTGCGTTGGGCTTGGTTTAGTTTTTCGACATAAAGACGATAGGAACTTCATCACCGTCCGCATTCTTTTGTACCAATACACTTCCTATTCCAGTCTTACTAGCATCGCAATGTATGTAAAATGGTTTCGTAAAATCAGGGCTATGTAAGACTGGCGCGGTAGTCATATGGGTCTTTAAAACCTCGAAAGCTTCTTGAGCGTTTTCCGTCCAAACAATTTTTTTCTTTACTTTAAGCAAATCAGTCAAAGGCGCTGTAGTTGAAGCATAATTTCGGATAAACTTTCTATACCATCCGGTCATTCCCAGAAATATGCGAAGTTGTTTAACGGACCTTGGAACTGGGAAATCGGTGATTGCGGACAATTTCTCCGGGTCCGTACGAATAACCCCGTTACCAACCAAATGTCCTATATATTTCACCTCACGGACACAAAATTTACTTTTACCTACGTTAATTCTCAGCCCTGCGTCTCGTAGTCTTTGTGCAACTATTCGCAAGACCTCAAGGTGTTTTTCGAAGGATTCCGAAATCACTAGCAAATCATCTAGATAAACAAAGACCTCTGTTCTAAGGTTAGGAGGTATCACTTTGTCCATTAAGCGAGACATTGTTTGAGGCGCATTACACAGCCCAAATGGAATAACATTAAAGTGATATAATGGCCTCCCAGGTACAGTGAACGCCGTCTTCTCCTTAGAACGCTGGTCCAGAGGGATTTGCCAAAATGCGTCCTTGAGGTCTAAGCTTGTGATATATTCCGCTATCGGTAGTCTGCTAAGGATTCCGTCAATCTGAGACAGTGGATACGCATCACCCACTGTCACAGAGTTTACTTTTCGGCTATCTAAACACAGTCGGTCCTTGCCAGGTTTTCGGTGCAATACCACTGGCGATGACCAAGCACTATTTGACTCCTCAATGACCCCTAAAGTCAACGTCCTGTCCAGCTCTGCATAAATCAATTTCTCCACTGCAGGAGACACAGGAAAATGACGTTGTTTGATAGGCTTGGCATCGCCAGTGTCAATTACATGACACATGACCGAGGTCCTGCCTAACCCTTCTTTTGCGAACGACGGAAAGATATCAATCACTAGCTGCAATTGCTGACGCTGAACTGCAGATAAATTTATCTGATCGCAAACTTCGCTCACACCTAAGGAACCGTTCTGCGAATTGAATGAACTTAGCTCAGGCGGTAAAAGATCAAAAAGTTCCCAGAAATCGATACCTAAAAACAAGTCTCGGTGTAGACTTGGTATAATAAAAATTGTTATTGACTTTTCAACTCCTTTAAACTGAATCAGTGTATCGACAAGACCCGCAACACGTTGCTCACTACCATCTGCTGTCTTTACCGAGGAATTTAACTCTTTATACAGCAATCCAGACCTCATAAAATTTTCAGCAACTTTACCGCCAATACAGCTGATTGATGCACCGGTATCCAAAAGACCTAACAAGCTTTTATCAAAGAGAGTAACCTCAGCATAAGGTCGTACATCATTTGGCTTATCTAAAACAGAGCAGATCAATTTTCTTTTCAGGCCTCGTACTTTTTGCCAAAAATCTCGCATTCTTTTGCACGATCGACTTTGTTTGGAAGGAACACCAAAAATTCGTGCCCTCGCTTTCTTGTACTCCTGCAACCTGATATGTAGTGGCTTAAATGAGTATGAGTAATGAGTGTAAGATTGATGTAGTTTTTCTCCTTTGGTGTTCGAATCGCTATGGCTGGATGAAATTTTGTCACATTTTGGCATTTTAATCGTGTTTCCGACCGCATCGGAAGCACATTTTAAGTCATGTTTAAGTAACGATATTTTATCTCGGGGTCCTGAGGCGAGGTATTCCGTTGTGTTCGGGACATCCCCCTCTGCGGACCCGCTCGGCCGTTTTTTTGAACAGTTGGGGCAATTCGGTCTATAAACGTTAGGCGTACCACAGCCAAAACAAAATACGCGCCTTTCAGCCATGTAATCATGATATCGGTGTCCCGATTCGTTGCAGTCCAGCACGATACATTTATTTCTTCGACCAAAACATCGTCGTTGGCCTCCAATGCTTCATCAGCACAATCGTAGTGAATTATCTCAGCGAGTTTTTTTTACAGCTGGACTAGACTTCACAACACCTAACCCATGCCTTCTTTTCATATCCTGTAAGAAAAATTCACGGCGTCTGCAAACATCTCTGAGTTTCTGAACCGAATTCAACTCTAAATTCAAGATCTCATGCTGAATCTCAGGAAGAAGATTTCTTCGTAAGATTTCTACAAGGGTATCGTCTGGTAGAGGCACGGAAAGTCTGTCTGTTAGGTCGACAATCGCTTCATAGAATGTGTCAAAGTTTTCGCCAGATTTCTGTTTTCGTTCTCTAATCATTTCCATATAATCTATATCAGTACGCGAGTCTCGGTACTGCTGTCTTAGAGCACAACACAGGTTTGACCACGTGATGTTAGATACGGATTGGTGGTAACGCCAGAACCAGCCACTTGCTTTTCCCTCGAAAAGAGAGCTGGCGTTACTGCAAAGCAACCTAAAATCACCTTTCAACGTTTGCGCAGTCAAAGCTTCAACCCTATACAGAAATTTATCCACAGACAAACTATTAGAATTGCCGGTAAATTTAAGTCTCCAATTTGAGATAATTTGAAGAACCTTATCAGGACGATAAGCTAGATCTGATGTGGTATTAAAATGGTTTGTGTTTACATTATTATCGGGCAGCCGACGAGTACTGGATGCTCCACTGTCCTGAGTTGGAATTCCGAACAGCTGCTGAAACGCTTGAGTTTCAACATCAGGCAAAGTCTGCATGTGCGGAAAAGTCTGATCACCCGCCGGTGTATGATTCAGGGAGGTTCCTGCCCCAAGATTTAGCCTGGCCAAACTAGCCTCAACACTTTTAGCAACCAATGCCGAAATATGATCAGCCAAAGACTGCGCTGGTGGGCCTCCTATTATAGATGCTGTCATATTCCTTAGAGAGTCTGCCTGAGCCGTTCCAGGATTACCCCCTGCAAAGTTTGTTGAACTGTTGTCAACGACCGAACTCGAAAAGTTGGCGTTTCGAATAGAGCCTATATCTTGATCTTGTAAAGAAATCTGAGGACCGGACCTAATTGGAGTAAACATCTCACCTCCTAGCCTTGTATTACAGTTTGGACAAAAAGGCATAATTCTCGCTAACTGAGACAAACACAACGGATGGAAAGAATGCCCACATGCTGTCCTTTGCAGCTGAGCCCAAGAATCTATAGCGTTATTGCAACCATCGCAATTAACCCGCTGAAATTCGCCAGAATTGCCAGGATTTGCGTTATGCCGACCAGAAGCCATTGCCATATTTAAGCGAAGAGCCACAACCGTAAGCAGAAAAAAATTGTTAAAAGCAAAACGAAATTTTCAATAAAAAGTATCAACGGATTTATAACAAGTCAAAAAAAACTTAAATTAAAAATATACAAAATAAAAAAAAATTGTCTTTAATTCAATTAAAATTTTATTTTTTTTAATTCACCTTTGATTATTCGTTATCTGACTCAAATAGGTATAAAAAACGTGAATGCGTTCGACTACTAAGTCGAAAACAGAAAGTATTCAGAAAATAATTCAGAAACTTGTTTAAGAAAGAAAACAAAATTATTTATACGGCTTAGAAAAATTAAAAAAATATAAATGCGGTTACTCAAATCAATGATTTCATAAAACCCTGTTTGAACCAACTGTATCCAGATAAAAATTGCAAGGAATATAAAAAAACTCAATCCAACTCAATCCGAAATATGGCGGAAATATAGTTCAAGGAAAAGCGGAAATAGAAATGGTGCAGGAAAGATTACTATGAAGGAAAGCAGACAGAACCTGCCCACTATAATTCCATTCAAAGCATTACAGGGTAGACACCATCAACAATCTTCACGTCTTTGTTAGCCTTAGCTCAATAGTCCAAATCTAAATTCCATCAGATGATCTGACCTAATGAAGGTACTACAGAAGAGAAAGGGGGTATAGACGAAGAGAAAAAATTCACAATGTGTTGTTGCTGAAAACCTTAAAGTTTTCATCAGCAGCAAATTCCACAAGGTGTATGAATTCATTCAAAGAAAAAAAAACTTGAAAACGAAAAAGACAGTAACAAAAGTTGGTTAAGAAAAAAAATGATAGGAGCCGAACATTTTCATTCAGATTACCATGGAGGTTTATCAGGTTGGTGTAGTTTCCTGAAAAATTGCCAATGTTTCGGGCCCCACGTTGGGCGCCATTAAATGTAGTGTGCAAGGGTCAAAATATTTCAAAGATGTTTAGGCCAGCATTTCAGAACAACAGCACGCATTTACTCCAGCCTTATTGCTCGTCGGACGGGGGGGGTCTAGTTCCTAAGCTGCCATATTCGACAATACACTTTGCAATAATAAAAGTAGAAAAATTGAAGGAAGAACGGAAAAATAGAAAAGAAGGATAGAGGGATACCATATTCGGCGTATGCTGGAATGAGTCTCAAGCTGTACCTGAGGTGTTAAAGTACCAGCTGTTTTGCCCACCCAACCTGATCATAAAGTTGCGGCAGCAACTAAAATCCGGACAACATAACTTTTACTTTATAATCCCACAATTTGCCATAGCGAGCCATTATCGGATTGGAATCAAACAGGGTAAGGATATTAGGGTCTAACTCAGAATTCATTTTGAGTTTATTTAAAATAAAAAAAGTTCAAACTAAAAACATTTGAACAAAATTGTCTTAAAGATATTTCAGTACTAATTTCTATTGGCATTGAAAGTATATAAGTTAAGGCAATTACTTAGAACTCAAATTAGAAAAGAAAACTTTAAGTTTATAAAAAAATAAAAAAAAATTAACTGAACTTAATTTAATCTAGAATATAAAAAAACTAATGACATAGAGTATAAATGAAAATCTATCAAAATGACCGGAAATGGAAACATTTAAGTCACTCCTATACACACTAAATATTGATATAGGACTAGCATGTCTCAAAGAGAATCGTAGGGTTCACATCAAAACAAAAAAAATGAAAGAGAAAAAAAATGCATGGAGGGAAATAATTTTTTCCCATATGATTCTTTTGTAGATTAAGAACGTTTTAAAATCTTGGTGTGGGGTAAAATTCATTTAAAAGGTGTATAATATTTATTATTATTAATATATGTTCGTACGTGTGTGCATTATTTTTATTCTGATCAACACCAGATCTCAGCTGTTTGGGTCATTGGCCCCTTTTTATGATAATTACAAAAGCTTTGTTAAAACAGTGGAACCACTGTACATGGTCTAAAGAAATTAAATTGAAATATGAAAAATTCCGCTATTAAACTGTGGACAAATATTTATAGTTGGGCCATAAATAACTTCTCTCACCAAAGCGTCAATATTTTATTAAGGAAACACTTCAATACTAAAATTTTTTCACGCAAACTGCAACCATCTCAGAAATAACAACTACCAGTAAGTAGGTCTCACTGTAGGAAGAACTTTTTAATGAAAAGCTTTTCCAAAACAAGTTTGTGTCCACAATACACTAAGCCAAGCTTGCACCCTTTATCTGTGGATTCTAAGAGAGAGTTTGATTCTAAGTTCATTAGATGAGCTCTCCGCAGATAATGAGTGGGAGGGCCCAGAATTACAAGCTACTGAAATGGTTACAGCTGCAAAAGTATGTTGGTGGAAGATTTAACTTAAGGAATGAGAGTTATTTTGATTATGCGCTGTAGATCGGATGCGCACAGAGAAGTGTTGAGACTTCAATACTCTCTGCGCACATTGACCAAACAACCACCAAAAATGTAATGTAAAAAAAATAACAACAAAGTAACTTACTTGTGTGTATAGGTGTCCATCGATGAAAGGCCTTTCATATGATGATGACTGAGTGGTAAAGGTGAGGGAGGGACGTAAGAGGTTCGCTGCCAAATAATTTGCCCTTGAAGCTATTTAATTTAAAACTTTTCTAATTCAATTTTTTTTTGATTTTCTTTTTTGTTATATCATATAAAAAACGCACACACTTTGATTTTTTTTAAAAAAAAAATTAATATTAAAAAAACAAAATAATGATTTTTTTTTCACTCTTAAATTTCCATTTCCGATTTCAACAGCAAAACACTTATGAAAAACTAAAAATAATTAAATTCTATACTGTTTTTTTAACTTCGCACGATCTTTATTTATGATATCGGTCAAGGACAAAAATTTAATTAATTTTTGCACATCAAATGCCGACGGAATTTAATGTTTTCACAAAGAAAACACCGACGGGAACTGATTTTTTTTTTAAAGAAAAACAACGGCGGACACTTTGCTCTTCGCGGCGATATTAGCACTGATTTCACTGTTAGTATTGGCTTACGAATTCCCTTCTGTAAATGGCCAGAGCATGGGCGCAAACAGCTGAATTCGCGCTGTCTAAGGGGCTTTAGAGCCGTGGGATCATAAAGTAAAAGTTATGTTGTTGGATTTTAGTTGCTGCCGCAACTTTATGATCAGGTTGGGTGGGCAAAATAGCTGGTAGTTTAACACCTCAGGTACAGCTTGAGACTCATTTCAGCATACGCCGAATATGGTATCCCTCTATCCTTCTTTTCTATTTTTACGTTCTTCCTTCAATTTTTCTACTTTTATTATTGTAAAGCACGCAAATTCAGAGTGTAGTGTCGAAGATGGCAGCTTAGGAACTAGAACCCCCCCGCCCCCCCCCCCCCCCCCCCCCCTGGCCGACGAGCAATAAGGCTGGAGTAAATGCGTGCTGTTGTTCTGAAATGCTGGCCTAAACTTCTATGAAATATTTGGACCCTTGCACACTACATATATGTGCAAACTACTTTTAAAATCGGAAAGTACCAAGTCCATTAGATATGGAATAACAAATGTAATTACGACAATATTTGAGAAACTGTTCGAAATAGTTTATAGTCTATGCATTTAACACGTGACCCGTCATAATACATATGAATAAGTTTTACCCAAAAAACTTGAAAACCTACAACAGAATTCGAAGAAATATTGGAAGTTCTTGAATGAACATCAGGGATCATAAAAAAGGTCTGAAATTAAACTGAAAGATGGGGATTGTACTTTTGTTGTGAATAAAAATCTAAAATGTGATAATTTAAATGAAAATTTCTTAAAAGTTCTGTTGACACTAGAGAAAAATATTAAGCAACAACGTGGAGATTGCGCAGACATGTTTCGTACCATAAGGCAATGCCGAGGAAGCTTTTTATTTGCTCATATCGCATTTGATCAAATCCTAGAGCATATCTAAAATTTTCAAGTTAACAATAGTCCTGGGCATGATGGAATAAGAAGTAGATTATTATTAGAATGTGTTCAACGATATTGTATCGATATATATCCAGAAAACCTTAAAATGTCAAGATTGTTCCAATTTCGAAAGAGTCAATAGTATACAATGTTGAAAACATAGACCTATTGCTTTGATGCTAACTACTCAGATATAAAGTTTGCTGTTTGGATATAAAAAGGGTTACGGTGCACAGAAGAAGTGGTACATGTAATTATTGAAATATAAGAGGGTTTTTCCGGGAAGTTTGTACGATTTTTCTAAAGCTTTAGATTAGACGATATTATGCTTCATAAACTACCATATTACGAGTTTGTGGGAAATTGTTCTCAATAACTGGACAGTTAACTGCGAAGGAAAACACAGTATGGGCAAATTTAGGTTTTGTTAGACATGGTGTACCATAAGGAAGTGTACTCGTACACCTGCTTTTCACAATTTATCTCAATGATATTGTCAATCTCAGACATCATTGGAAGATATTAATGTATGCAGACGATATAAGCCTTTTGTATCCCTATGACCATGATGTAATATTAAAAGCTCAGAAAGAGCATGATACGGAGATTATTTTGGATACGTCAGAATAAACAAGCTGGTGTTTAATGCAGAAAAGACAAAAAAGAGATTTCCACCATATATCACTATAGGAGATAACCATTTAAGTAGGCGGAAAACAGGTGCAAGAATGCGGCCCGGTGAAATACTTGGCTATTCATTTGCAATCCAATTTGCGTGGAAAACTCAAATAAAGTATTTAGAAAGAAAAGTGGCATTGGATATTCTGTATAAATTCAAAAATTAAACTGATGAGAAAACCAAACTTCTAATTTACAATAGCCTCATACATAGCTATTTCAATTATCTCACAAAGCACGGAGTTGAAAAGTTTCTAATGACCGCAAAATATAGCCCAGAAAATCCTTTTCAACATTCCTTTGACGAATCCATCACTTTAAGTGCCAATCCATCCTTAAGTACCAATACTTATATATGGACTGTATAAAATGCAGATAATTATGTTTTTGTACAAATCAGTAGAACATATTGGCCCAAAAATCAATCTGCTTTCGTATTAAATATATCGCCTGCTCTAAAGTCAATTATTTGCGTCAAGTTCTTAAACAAATCTCTAGAATTTATATTTTTAAATGTAATCTTAAATCCAATTTACTTCAGAATTTGGATATACTTCTATTGTAAAATTTCATAATATTCATAATGTAATTTTTATCATAAAATTAAAATGTAAGTATCAAACTCGCTCCAATAATATTCTTGTGGCGCAGGGCAATTTTCAAATTGTTTTTTTTTATACATATAAGAAATAAAAAAATTTATACAAAATTTCCGATTTCCATGCTGGCCATTTCAAGTATCCACTCTCAAAAGGTTGGTATTACATGGCGGAAGCTTTAGTATATAAAACACTTGTAACAGCGTCATGTCTGCTCTCATGGTTCCATTCGCTTTGTAGACCGATGTTGACTTATTTCCTTCAACGAACTTACATTTTCAGGTTTAGTACTTGTCACTGGCAACAGCAAAATTCTTCCGTTGTAGTCTTATTCTGCTGAGGAGGAATCCTAGTTTCCTATGCAACCATCAATTCATCACAGGTGATCTACGACTATGCCCAACTTCGCTTGAGCTCAGCTTCTTTAGTACTAACTTTTTGCAAAATGATAGAAATTGTCCATAATTGAATTGAAATATACTTTGCGTAGCTCTTGTTAAAACTATTTTTAAATTCGGATTATTCAAGGCGAGATAAAAAGATTTCTTCTTATTGTATTTTTGAGAGCCAGGGAGAGTCTTAAAAAAATCTTTAGTTTAGTTTAATTTAAAGCTCGCACAAAAAATAGCAAAAAACAGATCGATTTATTTTTCAAGCGTGTCGCAAAAAAATCTGAATATGGTACCGCCAAAATCTTGAAACAGGCTGGGTCAATGTACTCCCTTCAATTAATTTCCGAAGTGTTGAAGATTAATATCAGTACCTATAGTTTAGCAAAAAAAAAATATTTACTATCGAAAAAGTTCAACGAAATATCTATTATGTCAATTTATTTAATTATTTTTTGCGGAAGGAAAATCTCCGAGCATTTTTAATTAATTTCAAAAATAATCCGTTTAATTCAAAAAGTTCAAAATGTTCTCAGAATGTTCTTAAATTTTGTTGTTATATTTAGCGTTGGCTTAGATCAGGAAGATTGCACAAAACAACCCCAAAATTTTGTGTTTTTATAACATATTGCTCAACTAATTTATTTATTTGCCCCTATTGTGTACTCCTACCCAAAACTATATCTATGTCATTGTTATTTACTGTAATTGTTCTTTCTTCAACAGAACTTTTTTGCTGTCGACGGTCAGGTAGAGTGCTGCTTTTGTTGTTGTCTCGCACGTAAGAAATAACACACGATTGCTAATGCTACGATACTAGCCAGGCAGATCTACGTCGCACGCAAATACCGAGAGTATATCTCAGATTTACTTTAGCTAGGCATTCTTTTCTACGTCTAACACAGGAACTATTGCTACTTGTGCCAATCAGGCTGCCTGCGCACACACACACGCATTCGTTGGTTTGCTTGGTCTTGAAATATTGGTTCTTAACGAAGAGGGGTTTTTCGTATATTTTGGTATGGTTTTGATAGATTAAATTGTTTGACGATTCTTGGTATAATTACTTATATATATTTCCACAATGTGCGTAGTCATAAGCATTTTATTAAGGACACAGGCTATCGGAATTCAAAGTGACAGACGTACAAACTCTCTCGATATTAACAGAATGATGGAGATATGGAATCATTTGACTTTGTTGTAATACCAAGTATTTTACAATATATAATTTGTGGGTTAAATTTCTGGGTTAGGTATTCTACGGGTAACACCGTAGAAGAGGACTTAACTCCAATCCAGTGGCAAGTATCAAATATATATAATTTGGAATCTTTTTCTAATTCGGGACGATTGGGTTGTACAAACTTGATATAACACAGGATTGATGCAGCAGATGCCTTTCCTATTAAGTAGTGCTACTCCACCATTTGAACATCGTGTTAAAAAATTTTGTGTGGAGAATTTGATCGCGTGATCCAGTTAGGTGTGATTGCGGAATAACCTAACTATCCATAGTCTCCCTAGGAAAGTGCAATTCTGTCTGGAAAGTGGGAAACTAACATCGTTGACACTAAAAGACGCATACCTGGTCCCAAACTTTGACGGACTAATTTCAAGGCTTCCTCCAGTTTGGTTTATTTGCTAAATTAAACATAATTCCTAATGGGTCAATGTATCAGTTCACAAGAATGGATTGTACAATGCTTTACAAACTATGTGTAGACTTGTTTATTCCGTATGAAATGAAGACAAACGTTTTAGCATACTTTTCCGATTTATTACTGGTTACAAACTTTGACGAGCACCTGTATTACCTACAGGTAGTAGCCTTACAACTTCGGAAGGCGAATTTGACAATCAATGTCAGGAGGAGGATTTTTGGTATCAAGCTTGTCCATAATATGGGATATATCGTTCGATAGGGTGTATTAAGAGTAGACCCTTTTAATAATAAAGCGACTTTTAAGTTTCCTGTTCCAAAGTGATTATGCGGCAGTAATTTTCCATCATACTGACCTTTTGTCCATGCGAAAGACTTTTGGTTTGACTGGCGAGGCGCAGATGGCTATTGATGAAATTAAGAAAGGCTCACTACAGCAAACGTTATATTTCATGCCGATCTTTCAAAGCCTTTTATCTTACAGTGTGATGCAAGCACAGTGTGTATCTATGCTGTATTGGCCCAAATCGGAGATGAAGCCCCGAACACCTATTACGTTAATGTCTCAGAAGTTGAATAAGGTACACCGGAATAATTTCATCATTGGAGTTCCTATCGCTCGTTTTAGTAATCCGAAAATGTAGAGATTTTGTGGATTAAGAGTTATCACGGACCACGTCAGTCTTAAGTGGACTTGTCAGGGCTTGTACGGCTTTTGAGTATTGCAAATGTAGAGAAGAGTTTGTCTACTGAGTTGCGAAAACAATTTTTGTATACGGCACACAATATACCGTGTGTCGCCTATGGAAAAACCACGAGCGAAGATTGTTTGTGTAGTTGAAACTTCTAACTTATGTTAGAGACTACGTGCTAAGGTGCAGTTCATATAACTTCCTAGGTTTAATCGTCTGCGCTAAGGCCTCTTTGAAGGCTGGTGGGAACAAAGAGAAAATTTCAACGCTTGAATATGGACCTGCTCGGACCCTGTCATCGTACTTAAAATGTTAATACCGCAGTTCTGATTATTTTAGATCTTTATTCAAAATGTAGGTTTCTGAAACCGCTGAGGAGATTTTTGTCCCGTCATATTATGAAATATTTGCGGCATGAGATTTTTAATGGTTTTGGTGTACTTTACGTAATAATAACAGACACTGGAAGTCAGTTTGGGGCAAGAGATTTTGAGGGATTAATACGGCAAGTTTGTCGTTAATGCACTCCACTTTACAGTTCACAGGCTCTTGCAAGTGACTGCGTGAACCGTTGAATTAGCAAAGCCCTTTGTTCTAATATTCAGGAAGACCAACGGTAAGGGGATGTATATTAAAGAGCTGTTTATTTTGCAATACATAGTAACGTGCATCATACGACTGGGGAGGCATCGTATAGTCTGGCCTAGGGTCAGACAATGCCTACCCATGGACATGATTTTCAGATTTTGCGACATTTAGAACTACTTGCGGACACTGATACGACGAATTTGTGTTGTTGCGAGAATCAATCCGGTCAAACTCAGTCGCCTTATAAGAGGAACACTCGGACTTATAATTTAGGAACAAAACCTATGGAGTTATATGTAGGGCCAGAAGTGATGAATATGAGTTTTGTTCACTTGTCGATAGATTATGTTATGTTAGCGCCTGCATGGATAAAGTCGATTGTTCAGAAGAAACTGGGACAGTTCGACTATGAGTTAAAGGATGTTGGTGGTTGTCAAGTACTCGTATATTACAACAAATATATTCGGACGATTTACCGTTCGAAACAGCGATTTGTTTCATCGTCTTTTCTGTAATAAGTTCTGAGTTATTAATTCTGCTTTGCCCTTAATGTGCTTTGTGATGACAATGGTTTGCATTGATGGCATTTGAATAATATTTTAAAGCTTTGTGTAGTTTGTACATGACTTGTCGCATTTAATACACCACGACGGTCGTGATATTTATCGTGAAGGAAAATAGCGATTTTATTTTAAGTTCACATTTTCTTTCTGTACGAATCAGTGCAGATTATCGCTACGAAACCTTTCCCTAGGTTTTTTTCCAATTTAATTCTGTCTTTTTCGGAAGGACTTAACTCACGATTCCATTAATCGGCAGCCATTATCGACGTCGGAGATAGATGTCTCATGCAACTAACATAAGAGCTCTACAAAGGTTTAGATAATGTATTGTCAATTTATTCCATATTTGAGTAGCCGATTCTTAAAATATTTGTACCAAAATTTGGAATAGTACATTAACTCGAACGTTGATTATGAATTAATAACAGCGTTAAATTTTATTTGCTTGGTTTTCTTGAACAGTGGTAAATAATTTTACTTTCTACCAAATTTACTTCCATATATATAAAAATGGTGTATAAAATGTGTAGTATTATATCAATTGAGAACGGCTGGGTCGATTTGGGTAAAATTTTTATTCAGTTGTTCGTTATTGCCAGAAAAGCTTTTGCAATGTCAAAACCTATTAGCGAAAAAATCGGAAAAACGAGAAATTTTTTAATTTTTTTAACGAAGTTTCACAATTTATCGCATGATTTGATAATTATGGACGGAGTAAAGCTGGCTAATTTCGGATATTTGTGAAATTCGCTGTAATAAACTATGTTTTGCGTAAATTTTGGTTGGAGAAGAAACGAGAAAAATAACAGAAAGCACTGTAGTGCGGCGGTGTACGTTGACTTAGGTGTAGTGTAATTTGACACGTGCACTTTTCCCATTGTTATTTTCTATTAAACAAATATGCCATTTTTCTTGCAGCAATTGATTCGACCTTTGCGTATTATTACATTGATTTCGATTAGTCATGTGTCACGTATCACGCCCGCAAACGGTAAAAGCATTTTGATTAATTAAAATTCAAGCGACATGTATCAAGTCGATTATTTTTTCCGAAAATAAGTTTGACTCTCGAAAGTGAGGTTATCTAATTGCAGTGCGGGCATTTTTTGCGATACATTCGTTCAGTAAGTTTTATTAAAGATAATTTTCTCTTTAGTAGCATTAGTCAAGAACGTCTTTGATGCAACAAGTGAGAGTTATTTACATAACTAATGACTAATATTAGCTTATGAAACCTTAGACAACGTACACGTCATGCAGTAATTAGTCAGAACGACCATGGTAATCAAAAGCTAGAGGAAAATGCAGGACAAAGTAAATGGAGACGTGACCATATTGCACAACTTCGCGCTCCAGAATCACAATCTCAAATTTTTCAAAATGCTACTAGATGAACCCCAGTCACAAAGGTTGCCTTGAATCGCGCTACTTTCGAATACGGTTCCGCAATCGCCTACAAAAATCTTCGCTGCATTAATATCGGGTCATTGTCTTTCATATGCCAGCACTGCAATGCACTGATGTTTCAATCAAAAGATCCCGGCATATAGTCAGCTGGTGGCAAGGTGAAATTGCCCGTTTTGACTCACCCGCCAGAGCCATTGTATTCGTTACTCTATGGAAATACAATCCAATCAAGAAATGTACTGGTGAAACACACAAAAATATTGCGGATGTTTCAAATGACGTCAGTTGGGGCCGAAGTTGTTGAAGAGCCCTGCTACAATCCGAGGTATAAGGTAATGATGTATCATTATTATCAATATTACATTACTGAATTGGACAGATTGTTAAAATCCGCATTGGATACAACAAATGTTGATGACCGCAATATCATTATCAGAGCAGACAAAAGACCCATTGGAGGCCATCCAAGACAATTGAATGCTCCCACTATTAATAAAGTAGCAGTGGTGATTGTTAGTGAGAATGTGGAGTCACGCGATATTGTGTACCAAACTGATCGGTCAGGTGATGCACTTCAATACCCGTTGATGTTCTGTCACGGAGAGGATGGATATCAGTTTAATATAGAGATGGTTAGTCCAACCACTTCTTTTTCATTCTACAACTAAGTTCTAATTCCGAAATAGCCTGAAATTACGAATCTGTTGATGACAGGACAGACATTCAGTGATCGACATGACATCAGTGCTAGAGTGTTCAAACAAAAGATCATTGTACTCATGGATCACATCTCTTAGCAGAAGGTTTTATGGCATAATCCGTTGTTGGATGTCCTGTGCTGAATGACAGAAGTGTGGATTGCAACATCCACACATTCTGCTGTGGGTGCTAGGCAAGATCCGACCAGATCATATTGATTTGATCATGGGAAGCGGAAATTGCACAAGCATTTTCCCTGTACGTTGGTGACTGGCACAATCAGTGGAATCGACTTTTATCGGTTGTATCGGCGTCCTTCTTCAGACGACAATGGCAGATCAGTCGTGATGAGAAACGAAACGACGCTGTCTTCGGTAATCCCTGGATAGATCCATATTTTCCGCTTTTGTCGAAAACGCTCTCAATCCACTGCAATGTTGAGTACGGCAACTCTATTAAATCCACCAAATACTTTTGCTACTATGTCAACAAAGGGATCGACATAGCGGTATTTGGCATTGAAATTTTTAACTTGGACGTTATGTGAGTTGTAACGAGCAAATTTGACTGCTGTTCTAATTTCCGATTCATTAGCGTCACCCGACTGGCGAACATTTGGCAGTTAACTTTGATAGCGGCCGGGTGTCTACGGACGCAAATGCAGCGCAAAGAGCAGAATGACCACCACCAGCTTCAACGTTCACAATTTTTTTTTCGACATGCGATAGTGACCTGTTGGTTAGGACTTTACTCTATTCTTACATACCATGGTATTATACATGGAACGCTGTACCAGAGAGGTTTTAACGCCGAAAAAAGGTGGCGCTGTTGCTGGCTTCGCTGATGTCGGTTCAACCGATGCTCTTGGAAGAATATAAACAGCTCATCCACGCCAAGACGAATGCTTCTATCTTCGCTTGCTTTTGGTGAGGCTTGTCAAGGCTTACACTTGCTCAAAAACTATACTCATTGGGGCTTTAGTCCCTCAGATGCTACTGTTTCGTGGATATGTTATCCATTGAACACGACCGCTTTTTGGCACAAATATAAGAACGAGATGGCTGACCACATTTTGCACAGAGTTCGCACGACAATTTCGATCTTAAAATTAACAACGAGATGCGCACCGAAGCGTTAGTTCCGATCGAAGACATGTGCGAGCACCCGTGCAGCAGTCTGGTGTCGACATTGGGAATGCCTGCGCCAATTCGTTCGATGAATGATGCATTCAATCGGGAACTTCAACGGGAGCAAGGTTATGATCGAGATAAGCTGTCCAAAAGAGTCCGAATAAATGTGCCGCTGTTAAATGCCGAGCGAAAGAACTTGTACGAGTTGCTGATGCAGATTGTTGATAATGAAACGAAAGGCATTTGCTTTCTCGATGCCCCTGGTGGGACAGGCAAGACGTTCATTCTGGCAACAATTCGGTCAAGATCTCAAATTGTGTTGGCTGCTGCATTGCGGCCACATTGTGCACAATGACCAAGAATTTGGTGACATCGCAATTGGTGCGAGCATGCAAAATCATCATTTGAGATGTATGCAGACAGTTGACTGAACGATAGAGGATTCACGAGGGGATTCGAGGCAGTTTAATCGGCTATGATATTACTCTCCGGAGATTATCGTCATACGCTTCCCGTCTTATCGGAATTTACTGCTGCCGAAGAGCTTAATGCATGCCTTGAATAGTCGTTTTTGTGGCAGCATGTCAAGAAGTTGAAATTGGTCACGAACGTGAGACTCACGTTGAGGAACGACCCATCGGCTCTTGAACACTCGAGACAATTGCTGGCGCTATGCAATGGCCGAATTCCTGTTGATGTTTACATTACATGGATTGAAATCGTTCCCGGCAAGTTTTTAATAGTTCACATTGTCGAAAGAAAAACTTAACTAGCATACATACTAGTCAATAAACCTAAAGCTGTGCGTGGTGACTATATTATACACTGAACTTCTGGATGTTCAGAACAGACTTCTCAAAATAGGGTTTCGGACAACCTAGAACGGTCTCTAAGTTAACACAGATTTTAAAACTAATCAAATAATAAATTTTTGGGAAAATTTCATTGTTTTTGGTAAAATTAAACATATAGGATTGAACATATATGTGGGAGCTATATCTAATTCTGTACCGATTTGCTCAAATTTTAACAGCGCTCTTTTTTGGGCAAGGAACTTACTTGTGCCAAGTTTCACCTAGGTTGGATGTAATATGTAGCCTCAGAGCTAAAGACCTTAAATTGGAAAAACATAAATATATGGGAGCTAGATCTAAATCTTAACCGGTTTTAAACAACGTCATTACATGGTCCAAGAAACAAACGTGTGCTAAATTTCATAAAGGTTGGATAAAATATGTGGCTTCTAGCGCTATAGACATAAAATTGGTTGAACATATATGTGTGGGAGCTGTATCTGAAGCTGGTCCAAAAACCCAACCTGTGCCAAACTGCATTAAGATAGGACGTAATATAAGGGAGCTTATGCTAAAAAACATAAAACCGGATAAACAAATGAGTGGTGTTGGATGTAATATGTGGCTTTCAGAACTAAAGACCTAAAATTGGAGGAACGTAAACAACGTCCTTCCTTGGTCTAAACAAAAAAAGCTTGAATACGGACTGACAAACAAACAGACCTCTAACTATAAGTCAACTTCAACTGATAGTTTATAGAAAGTTGAAAGCTATTATATTTCAATAATTATTATGTAACAATTTATAGTTATTTATTGTTTGCTTTTTGCAAATTTGTCAATAAACCGAAAAGGCGATAGGAATTATTGACAGAGACGGCATTGGGATTATATATTAGTTGCAAGTGTTTTAATTCATTAGTAGTGAAAGTTGTTAAATTTTTAATATATTTGATCTTAATATTACTACATAAGCTCAGCCCAACTTTACAGCAGCTTCGTAAGCAAAAAGCCAATAACAAAATTTCTTAGAAGACCCTATTCCCTGATGGAGCGTATATAAGCTTCGACACTACCGAACTTAAATTGGTATTTTTTTTTATTTATTACATGCAGTGAAAAAAGTGTTTTCAGCATACAACTAAAACCTGCTTTTATAAAAAACCTTAATTTCATAAAGAAGTATTTTATAAGTCAATTGGAATTTCAACCCATTTTTATCCGTTTAGAAAATTTTAGTAAACGATTTTTTTAATACTTTGTGTTAAATTCTTCCGTTTTTTGAAGAATATTTTAATTGTTTTTAGAATGATTTTTAACAGGCTTTGTAAATGTTATGGTGGAATATAAGATCAAAGTCAAAGTTTCCTAAAAGAAATTGGGGTGCGCTCGTATTGTTAGAGTATTCTCCTTTCAATCGCCTACAAATTTTGATTGGATTTTAATTGAGGCAGTCTTTTTTATATTGATTTTTTGTTAAGAAAGCTTCTTGCACGATTAAAAAGTTTGTTTTTGGGATATTTATTTTGCTGAAGTAATAGGAATAATTCCGGGAAGGCACACCCCAAGTTGATTTACAGAAAACTCAAGTAGTATCCATTATTTCATCTATTCTTACCAAAAGGTAGAATCCCACCATAGCCCCAAATCATTAGATAACCACCACCATATTAAATTATTTGCTTAACATAATTGCTTTGGAAGCAATCTTATTTCACTTCCACCAATTTTGAATTCCATATGACTTAAAAATATATAAATTATTGTTTCACCACACCACTTGTTGCCAGTCATCTTCGTATTATAAGTTATTTTCATGACACATGTTTAGAACTACCAAGTTAGACTCACCTTTAAGTGTGCCGATCGACTCAGAATCAGTCGATGATTCGGTTAGAGTTCTGTCTGTTTGTTTGTCAGTCCGCATTCAAGCTTTTCTTGTTTAGACCAAGGAAGGACGTTGTTTACTTATATCAGTTTTAGACCAAGCTCCCATATATTTACGTTCCTCCAATTTTAGGTCTTTAGTTCTGAAAGCCACATATTACATCCAACACCACTCATTTGTTTATCCGGTTTTATGTTTTTTAGCACAAGCTCCCTTATATTACGTCCTATCTTAATGCAGTTTGGCACAGGTTGGGTTTTTGGACCAGCTTCAGATACAGCTCCCACACATATATGTTCAACCAATTTTATGTCTTTAGCGCTAGAAGCCACATATTTTATCCAACCTTTATGAAATTTAGCACACGTTTGTTTCTTGGACCATGTAATGACGTTGTTTAAAACCGGTTAAGATTTAGATCTAGCTCCCATATATTTATGTTTTTCCAATTTAAGGTCTTTAGCTCTGAGGCTACATATTACATCCAACCTAGATGAAACTTGGCACAAGTAAGTTCCTTGCCCAAAAAAGAGCGCTGTTAAAATTTGAGCAAATCGGTACAGAAAAAGATATAGCTCCCACATATATGTTCAATCCTATATGTTTAATTTTACCAAAAACAATGAAATTTTCCCAAAAATTTATTATTTGATTAGTTTTAAAATCTGTGTTAACTTAGAGACCGTTCTAGGTTGTCCGAAATCCTATTTTGAGATGTCTGTTCTGAACATCCAGAAGTTCAGTGTATAATATAGTCACCACGCACAGCTTTAGGTTTATTGACTAGTATGTATGCTAGTTAAGTTTCTCTTTCGACAATGTGAACTATTAAAAACTTGCCGGGAACGATTTCAATCCATGTAATGTAAACATCAACAGGAATTCGGCCATTGCCTAGCGCCAGCAGTTGTCTCGAGTGTTCAAGAGCCGATGGGTCGTTCCTCAACGTGAGTCTCACGTTCGTGACCAATTTCAACTTCTTGACATGCTGCCACAAAAACGACTATTCAAGGCATGCATTAAGCTTTTCGGCAGCAGTAAATTCCGGTAAGACGGGAAGCGTATGACGATAATCTCCGGAGAGTAATATCATAGCCGATTAAACTGCCTCGAATCCCCTCGTGAATCCTCTATCGTACAGTCAACTGCCTGCATACATCTCAAATGATGATTTTGCATGCTCGCACCAATTGCGATGTCACCAAATTCTTGGTCATTGTGCACAATGTGGCCGCAATGCAGCAGCCAACACAATTTGAGATCTTGACCGAATTGTTGCCAGAATGAACGTCTTGCCTGTCCCACCAGGGACATCGAGAAAGCAAATGCCTTCCGTTTCATTATCAACAATCTGCATCAGCAACTCGTACAAGTTCTCTCGCTCGGCATTTAACAGCGGCACATTTATTCGGACTCTTTTGGCCAGCTCATCTCGATCATAACCTTGCTACCGTTGAAGTTCCCGATTGAATGCATCATTCATCGAACGAATTGGCGCAGGCATTCCCAATGTCGACACCAGACTGCTGCACGTGTGCTCGCACATGTCTTCGATCGGAACTAACGCTTCGGTGCGCATCTCGTTGTTAATTTTAACAGCCTAAGCCACGATGTCGAAAGAAAATGTAAGCGAACGAAAGCTATGCACTCACTCACTCTTCAAATTGGTAGCCACTATTTTTCGACTTGTCGTTCGCATGGCCTTACGTGTTGTAAATAGAGCCATTTAACAATTGTCAAATGATAAAGCTGCCAGATGAACAATAACAAACAAAAAGACGCCTAATTAAAAAAAAATCGCTTATTCGGGAAAAAAAACTTATAATTTGAAAAATAGTTACATAAAAAATACAACTCTGTCCCATTCCGCCAAATGAAATTGACAACCAAAACAAATAAATTTGTTATAAACAAACAAACTTATATCAAAATGAATTTGTCAATTGCTGTTCATTTTGTGAATGAAATTGAAGAGTATGAGGAAATTCCTCGTAGACATTTACGTGACAGCAGTAAATAAAACAAATGAATTTCTATTTATTTTTTTAGCAGTTCTTTTATTATTGCAGCCATGTTTGCTAATATTGCATTCTGTGCTACGGCATCATCAGCACTTATTTTGGCAGCTTCTGCTTGAACTACTGCGGCATCTGCCATTCTATGAGTGGCATCAGCCAACATTTGTGTTGCATTCGCCTGCTCTTTTGCAATGCAAAGGGCTTCCTCACTCACCCTTATTTGGCGACGAATAAGAGAGAGTTGTTCGCTAGCTCTCTTCTTGGCTGAGGAGCAGCCAGGCATATCATCGTCAGCATTGACTTGTTGGCGTTGTTGTTTGAGTTGGCTGCGCTGTTGTTGTCCATTTGCCTGATTGTCGCGTTGTGTATGTGGCTGTTGAGCTGTGAGTGGCTGTTGAGCTGTGTGTGGCTGCTGGCTGTGTTGTTGTTGGGGGTGGCTGATCACATCTGCAGCGGGGGGATGTTGCACATCATATTGTCTGGTGGGTGTGACAACCGCTACAGCCTTTTCACCTCTGGGTGGCGAGCTTATAAGGCTCTGAAAACAGGATTCAATTGACCTGGTTGTTTCTGTGGGGGTTTTCTCCAAACCAAATGGAGAGCCGACAGGTGCAGCACTTTTCGACAGAAACAACGTGCGGTCAATTGCCTCTTCCAGCGCCGATAAGGACTGTTGGCGATACAGACCACCACCAGTTTGCAACATACTCTTTTTATTTTCCGCTATTTTTTTTTTGGTGCGGGACTTCAAGTCGGCCCATGTCTGTAAATAAATTGTTCTCCCATAAATACATGAAAAGAAAAAAAGAAGCAAAACACTCACCTTTTTCCACTCAACAACCGAACGCATAGGGGGTCCCATAGAATTAAGTTTGAGGACCAGTTTTTGCCACTGTTCCTCTGTGGAAATTTTTGACCCTCCGAAGACAGGCGTTCCTCTGGCAAACTGTGGATTCTCCTCCATATATTCCACCAACGCTTGCAGCTGGGAAAGCGTTGACTTTTTTATGCTAAAATAGATACACGTGCATATGTAAATACAAAAATTATTTTAAAATATCATAATTAATCGTTTACTTACCATTTATTTTCCATTTTGTTCAATTTGTATTGAATAATTTTTTTTTCTGCAATTCTGCTCTACCCGACAATAAATACACAAGTGAGTGTTTTTGACGTTTGTGAGCGAACGAAAATAATTAGTGGCTACCGATTTTGCACTGAAATCCTTACGTCATTTCACTTGCACTCACTTTCTTGCGACTTGTCGTTCTGGCGACAGTTACTGGCTACCAAATCAATTGTTTGTCGCATAGAAAGCGAACGAACGCTGTCGTTCGACATCGTGGCTCAGGCTGTAAGATCGAAATTGTCGTGCGAACTCTGTGCAAAATGTGGTCAGCCATCTCGTTCTTATATTTGTCCCAAAAAGCGTTCGTGTTCAATGGATAACATATCCGTGAAGGTCACAAACAGCGTACGAATTTGATTCGCTGGCGCAGAAACAGTAGCATCTGAGGGACTAAAGCCCCAATGAGTATAGTTTTTGAGCAAGTGTAAGCCTTGACAAGCCTCACCAAAAGCAAGCGATGATAGAAGCATTCGTCTTGGCGTGGATGAGCTGTTTATATTCTTCCAAGAGCATCGGTTGAACCGACATCAGCGAAGCCAGCAACAGCGCCACCTTTTTTCGGCGTTAAAACCTCTCTGGTACAGCGTTCCATGTATAATACCATGGTATGTAAGAATAGAGTAAAGTCCTAACCAACAGGTCACTATCGCATGTCGAAAAAAAAATTGTGAACGTTGAAGCTGGTGGTGGTCATTCTGCTCTGCAGAATGCTGCATTTGCGTCCGTAGACACCCTGGCCGCTATCCAAGTTAACTGCCAAATGTTCGCCAGTCGGGTGACGCTAATGAATCGGAAATTAGAACAGCAGTCAAATTTGCTCGTTACAACTCACATAACGTCCAAGTTAAAAATTTCAATGCCAAATACCGCTATGTCGATCCCTTTGTTACTCAACATTGCACTGGATGGACAGCGTTTTCGACAAAAGCGGAAAATATGGATCTATCCAGGGATTATCGAAGACAGCATCGTTTCGTTTTTCATCACGACTGATCTGCCATTGTCGTCTATAGAAGGATATATATATATATATATATATATATATATATATATATATATATATATATATATATATATATATATATATATATATATATATATATATATATATATATATATATATATATATATATATATATATATATATATATATATATATATATATATATATATATATATATATATATATATATATATATATATATATATATATATATATATATATATATATATATATATATATATATATATATATATATATATATATATATATATATATATATATATATATATGTATATATATATATCCTTCTATAGACGACAATGGCAGATATATATATATATATATATATATATATATATATATATATATATATATATATATATATATATATATATATATATATATATATATATATATATATATATATATATATATATATATATATATATATATATATATATATATATATATATATATATATATATATTATAGGTCTAACAGAAAACCAAATGAGAAAAAATTATAATATTTTGGTTTCAAACCACATTATATATTTTGTAAAGCATATACTATTTTTTTTTATAGAAAATTCGAAATATTGTAAAAATATTTTGGTTTCAAACCACATTATATATTTTGTAAAGCATATACTATTTTTTTTATAGAAAATTCGAAATATTGTAAAAATTGAATTGAGCATTACAGACTTGCGTTCAATAATGCAAGAAAATATTTAGTGTACCTACAAAGCAACGATACCAGTGGACATTTCGTGCGATTTGGATGAATTGACATGGTTAAAAAAGAATTTAAAATATTTCCAGAGAATAATATGAAAACTTTTATTAAAAAGAGAATATCACTCGGGTTTCTAAAATTTCATGCTTTTGCATAATTTGAAGGAGGCAACGCCTATCGTCTGTACAACTGATATATGTTACTTTAGACAGATATATTTAGTCTGTAAATTCCTATGAGTATAATCTTAACAAATTTCGTATTATAACCAAAAGAAAAATTATTTTGTGCGGGAAAAACCTAACCGAAAAATTCCTATATTTTTATTTGTCTAACAAAAACATTATATGTTCAACGTTTATAAAACAAATTCTTGTATAGTTATAACCCTTCGATATTTATTTATTTAAGTTTATGTCAGTACAAAACTAAGTACACCCTTTTTCTTGTACCTAAGAATATAACATATATTAAACGTTAATACGCTGTTATGTGCTAAGATGTTAATAAACTCGTGTGAATTGTTTTACACGATGACGTTTTTTAAATTTTTCTTTTAAAACCCCTTTGTAAATTCATAAGCACTTTTACGATGACTTTTTGCACACAAGCATGCATAGCTGCTTCTGACGTTTTGTTGATGTTCGTTTTATATAAATATATAAAATCGTGCAAAAAAGGAGAAAGAGAAATTTCCCCGCAGTTCCAGTTTTTCTAAGATTTGTAAAATCATATTATACTTTAATCTAAAAAACTATTTTTGCACGAAATCATTTTTTTGCGGAAAATAGCGACAATCCTTTTCATTTTTTTTTCATTATAGAGCACAGTATAATTAGCACAATTCTGATAATTTTTTAAACACAGTCTCAACGCGAATGGACATATGGTACTTATGATATTGATCACAAACTGTTGTTGTTCGTAGTCTTTGGTCTAGTGCTCTAAATGTCTCTTAAGGTGTCCCCCAAAGATCTATTCTCGGCCCATTTCTCTATTCTTTATACATTAATTACTTCCTCGGTATCCCAGAAACATGGAATAGCCTACTTACACTACATCACATCTTTTGGAAATGCTTGAAAGATGTTGGAATAATGAAAATGCGTTCACAACCTCAGCATTTTAAATCAGCAGTTGTACTCATAAAACGAAAATTTATTATTTACTTAAGCCTAGTAGGGTAGAAGGGGGAGCATTCGCCACTTTTTTTCCAAGTGCTGTTGCACCGAAGCCAATGATTTGTTTCAACAAATTATATTTTTTTTAAATATGTTCATCTGTTAGCTTTCATTTTTATAGTTTCAATAGCACTGGTTCTCATCTATTCTATTATTTTTTTAATGTTTTTCAAAGTAACCCAAAACGGCGAAAGTGTCCCACCCATGGGGCACATTCGCCAATGGGATGGGGTACAATCGCGAAGAACTAAAGATTCAGGTATTTTTTTTAGTAAATTATACTTATTTTTGTTAAATATTAATAATACAAAGAATTCAAAGAAGGCAATTTATTAAAAACAATACTTCATTTGTACCTTTACCACAAAGTATAGAAAATAATAATAAATAATTCATGAAAAACAACAAAAGAGACTTGTATTTTCTGGCTTTCTTAAACTTAGGTCTTTATTACGCTTCATAAAGCCTTGTAACCAGTCAACACCAGCAGCTTGATTTGTAATCCATGATGGAGGCATGGTAATATCATTTAATACTGTGTAATCGAAGACAAACTTCCGTGCCAAGGCATAAGTAAATCCATGTTGGAGATTTGAGCACTTCTTAAAATATTCAGATAAGTCTTGTTCTTGAACTTTTGTCAAAACTTGATTTGAGCAGTATTTTGATGAATACATAATTTCTTCATCCGAAGATTGTCCAGAATCATCCAGAGCTTCTATTTTTTTGTCGTTTCTCTTTTTAATTCTATCTCTCAAAGTGGTACGGGAAAATCCGTGCGTTCGGGCAGACTCGCTGATATTATATTTTTTTGAAAGAACATCTTTGATTGCAACTTTCAATTGTTTCTCATCCAAATCACTTCGATTTGTCTTCTTTTTATAATTGCGGACCATTGTTGTAGAGTTGCCTAGTTACCTATGACATAAATAGATTAGGTAGGTCTTAAGGCCTGGTGTGATACTATGATGCATATGATTAAGTCGCATATTCCAATGGGGAATCAACCCCATGGGGTACATTCGCCAGTGGTACATCAACCCAATGGGGTACATTCGCCAGTGGTACATCAACCCCATGGGGTACATTCGCCAGTGGTACATCAACCCCATGGGGTAGATACGCCGGCGAAACTGCCCCAGCTGCAACGTGGCGATTGTACCCCAGGAGCAGCCATTCACATTAAACTACATTTTTTATATTTTTTTAACTATATTTTTAAATCAAACTCTTGTTCACTGTTCTAATCACTAACATAGTTATATTGCTGTGAAAGGTCTTTTATTTTCCACACAAACAGAAAAAGTTATAACAATATTTACTTACATCAAATATTTTTTCAGCAACACCAAAAACAGAAAACTACGTCTGCCCGCGATCACTTCCAAACTAGAACTGTCAAAGTTGGTGGTATAAGAGATAATCGATAACTGCAAGAATTATCGGTTGTTTCGATTTTATAGAGATGGTAATTTCTCAGATAAGTAGGGGTGGCGTATGTGCCCCAGTGGCGAATGCTCCCCCTCCTACCCTACTCTGTTTCAAATTGTAAAATATGTTGAGCAACATCAGTTATTTCATTAATGAAATTTGACAAGCAACAAATAATAACAAGCCAACTTTTTTAAACAAATTGTCGTGTTTATTACTCTAAAGCCAGCGTTTTTATACAAATTGTCGTGTATATTACTCGAAAATGAGCAACATTGTCGCACAAGCCAGAAACACATCGAGCCATAAGCGCTAACCTATCGTAAGTGAAAAAATGCAAATTTTACAGGAGACGGTTTTTATTATTTATTTCAAACAACTTTATTAAAAATGCAAATGTTTTAATGCAAAAATTTAAGATTTCTACCTACTCATATAACTGTATCAAAAAACAAAAAAAGAAATCTGAACACATTTGCGATTGCTGCAGCAATTTGATGTGTGACTTACGATAAAATTGCTACACAATAAAATTTAAACAATCATTTACGATAAAATGCAAAAGCTTTTTTTTTGATGTTTTACTAACAATTTTGTCATTTTAAAAATACAAAACGATGAGGCTTGTCCTAACGATTATTTTTCAGCAATAAAATTTTTTTTCCAAAAATTTGACTTACGATAGGTTAGCGCTTATGGCTCGACATGTCATACATAAATAATTGTGTACATAATTAGTAGGGACATAAATACTGTTACAACATTGAACACACCCATTTCAATGGTAGAACTGAACATACCCTGTTAATGTCATATGGGTTTTGAAAGCTAAACTCAATAGCGTTAGTCTGTAACGGGATTTTAAAATTGTTTAAACTTTCATCATGGAATGGTCAGATAATGAGAACTGTCGCTGTAATAGCGCTTTTCAAGTGTGAAATGAAAAGAGCGATATTTTCAAAACGCTCCGGCCACTATGGATTAGCCGCATGTTCGTCTACCGTACATTAAACTGTTTGAGGGGTCAGGAGATGTAAAAGACCGCCACCGGTCGGGCCGCCCACGCTCTATTCGAACACCGCAAGTCATCAAAGCCGTAAAATCAAGAATTCACAGAAATCCGCTCCGAAAACAGAAAATCATGGCCCGTGAGATGAATATCACGCAAAAGTCCATGAGTCGAATCATTAAAAAAGACTTGGGACTTTCAAACGACGTACCAGACATTTATTGACTGCAGCTTAAAAAAATAGGATTGAAAAATGCAAACTTGGTGAAGCACGCTGACAACTTGCACAGAAAAATTTTGTTCACCGATGAAAAAATGTTTAGCGTTCAGGAAAAATTTAACAAGCAAAATGATAGAGTGTATGCGCGGTCATCTAAGGAAGCATCTGAACTGATCCCAAGGGTGGAAAAGGGTCATCAACCAGCTTCAGTCATGGTTTGGTAGGGTGTCTCTTACGATGGGGTCACTGACCAGCATTTCTGCGAACAAGGATTCAAAACATCGGCCAAAGTTTACCAAGAAACCGTTTTGGAAGCTGTTGTGAAGCCACTTAACAATTTCCTGTTCCAAAACCAGTTATGGACTTTCCAGCAGGATCCTGCGCGGCCCATTAGGGTAAAACGTCCCAGGCCTGGCTCCGAAACAATTTGCCAGCGTTTATTTCCTCTGAAGAATGGCGCTCAGGCAGTCCAGATTTGAATTCATTGGATTACAAATTGTGAACGGTTTTAGAGGACAAGGTTTGTCACAAAGGATACCCCAACATTGGATCTCTTAAGACTGCTTTGGTTCGAGCTGTGGCCAATTTTCCAATGGATGAGGTTCGTGCAGTTATTGATTGGCCAGTGCGACTTAAGGCGTGTGTAAAGGCAAAAGGCGGACATTTCGAATAAGTAGATTCTTTATGGATACAATACACATCAATAAATATATTAAAAAATATTTGGTCCAAAAACATTTAGTACTTTTTATTTTACAGCATAAAACGCGTGTAACAGTATTTACGCCCCTACTTAGTATATTAAAGTGTTCTTTGTAATGTGTTTGCCACATTTGCGTTGCGACTTCTTTCAAGATACGAGTAATGTTATGGCGTTTCGGTGGCATGCAACATTTTGGTTTTATCCAAGATATGTATTTGTTTTTGTATAGCTGATACAAATTGCCGCTTCTCTTTCAACACTTATTATGAAAACCGAAGAAATTAAAAAATGACGACCAGCCGTTCTTTGATATTTCATATGGCATAATTGGGAATACATTTTTTCATTTAATTTCATTTAATGTTTCTTTAACGTTGCCAGAAAAGGTTTATGCTTTTTTCACATTATGAACAGAGTACTACTTCAGCAACAATTTTTCGTAGATGCTTCGTTTGATTTTTTTTATTTCGTAAAAAATCGAACATACTCGTAGTACTAGCTTAAAGGTTGAGAAAATTTTTGTTGACGTGATTTTGGTAAAGAGTTGTAATGTCTTCTCATGATGAGTATTTGTTCCTATATACAAATAATTTTTCACGAGAACCACGTTGGTTACATTCTTAGGCAGAGATCAGTAGTTCCTATGTGTGGGCTGCTGCACTTACCACTTTCCGTTTTCGCCCTGTCCGTTTCTTTTATTTTGCATACTTTACTCAACTGTAATAAACTTTAATTGCAGGCAAAAAAATAATTCGATGTGTACCCTCGCTAAACTTTATCATGCTACATTAGCCCACAAACCCAACACACAACATAAACATGTTCACTTTGAAATGCAGTAATTCATAATTTGGCAGAACAAATCATTGGGTGAAGAAAACTCGTTACTTAACAAACGAAATTCACTTATTTTATGTACATCAAGTGATTGGCCAGCCACAATGAGACATGGCGCTTTGCTATTATGTAAAAAACTCGTCTTCTATTAAAATATAGATGCAAGAGGTCTCGAGGCATAATAAATAAATTGTTAAATAACGTTAAATAATTAGTTTTTATCTTCATCTACCTAATTATAATTTGATTTTCAATTTTAAAATAGTATGATGTTACCAAAATGTTAATATTAGATCTTGAAAAAGTAAGTAATCAATATGGCTCCTATGTAATATGTTAAAGATTTCAATAGAAATTCAGAAAAGAATATTATGTGAAGTTTTCGTTAATCTGTAACCACTTATATGCTGATAAATTTGCAAATTTGGGTATATACTATGGCTTCACAGATTAGCATGTCGTACTGGTTCCAAAAGGTTTATATACTCCCATCCTATGGTGGAGAGTATAAAAAGTCTCTTTAGAGTTCAGCTTCATAAGTTTTTATAATAATAATTAAAACGTGTTAAGGGGTAGTGTGCATGACTATTATACACGTAAACTAAGCTTAAACTGCTGCTAAGAACAATTAATAATGTTTCAGCGAAGAGCCGGGATTGAAGACTAGGTTCCGCTCTGAGAGTATACGAATAATTACATGCATTGCTTATTGACTTGACAACAGTTTTCCTTTGATCCTTAATGGGATGTTGTAGAAATTAAGTACTTACGTAAACGCTTAAGTCTGCAGTAGCCGACTACATTATACATTTTATGTACAGAAAAGTTACTTATCATTTAACCAGCAAAAAAAAAGCTTTAGTCGGACCTAGCGGACTGTATTATATCCTATACTTCTGGATGTTCAGAATATTCAACTGAAAATAGGTTTAGCCCACCTTTAACATATATGTGTTCAACAAAATGGTTGCTTGGCTCAAAAAACTTACTTGTGCTAAAATTCATCAATATTGTATGATATATGTGGGTGCTATATCTAAATCTGAATCGATTTTTTATCCATTTCAATGACCTCCTTCCTTGGTTCAAAAAACTGCACTGTGCCAACTTTCATTAACTTTGAATGTAATATGTGGCATCTAGAGCTAAAAACATAAAATCAAATGAACAAATGTGTACAGCTATGTATATCTAAATCAATAACGTCAGAACTTGGTCCGAATAACTTCTGCATAGGGTCAAATAGATCGGAAAATAGTTGCCACCTTAAGTTTGATTACAAGCTTTACTCGTAGCTGGCCGGACAAACACACAGGCACCATCACATCGAATCAGATAGTGATTCTGAGCCTATCGGTACATTATAATATTGGTCTAGCTCATAAATTTGTCCACGAATGCATGGCTTCAACGAGAAAATTCATATAAATGTTAAATCTCTTAAATATTCTCATGTTGTTTTCTTAAAATGGCTCTTCTAAAGTCGTGGTAAAATCTGTGGAAATGAAATTTCTTAAATTTTCCTTTTTGTTTGCTTTTTATAAATATGTTTTTATTATCTGCGCAATCAGTAACATTAACATACATTTCGTAACAAGTTTATTTTTAAGTCCATTATCTATTCTGTAATCGAATATAGTTAAGCCAACAAAATTCCGCTCGTAGATGGTAAACGTGGTCATCTATTTTAGAATTAACAAACGAGCTAAACATATTTACTTTTATTTCAAGATTCACAAGTTTCCAATTGCCTTTATTTGAATCACTACAGTTGGGGCAAGAGCCAGCGGTGGCCAGGGTCGTTTTTTGGATAGATAGAGAGAAAAACACTTCGTTTCGTGTTGTTACGTTAAAATAAATATTGATTCAATTGCGGATACATCTAGAGGTATTTTTGTCAATAGGGGTGTTTTCTCATATTCATAGGCCTGAAATTCTAGCTCTAAGTGAGACTCCGGTCCGTGAGTATTCTGATCAACAGGATTTTCACGTTTCTGGGTACCACACCCTATCTCTTTTTATTTCCCACAGGGGTCTTGTGGTATATGTACGTAATGATATAGTGTTTCAGAGCCAGCAACACTTGAACTCACAAGATCCAGAATTTAACTCTTTTTGGACTAAGTTCAGGATTGGAACACACGTACTACATTTTGGGTTTACTTATAGAAGTCCAAACTCGGAAAGGAAGGATTCCTTAACAGCTTTGACGCCCTTTCCGATTCAATATCGAAAGTTTTGGAGAGTTATCCACGCAGTGAAATTGTCGTTGCTGGAGATTTCAATGTCCATAATTCCGCCTGGCTTTCACATTCGAGCCATACAACTCCGGAAGGCCAATACGCTGAGCTCTAAGCTGCGCAAAATGACTTGACGCAACTAGTGAATGAACCGACACATATTCCGTGTGTAGAAGGGCACCAACATAACATTCTTGACCTTTACTTAACTTCGCACCCTGAAAAGTACGAAGTTAATGTACTTGCACCTCTTGGTAACTCCGATCACTGGGTTGTTTCAGCATCCTTTCCGTATTACGCTCTTCGTGTCGCTTCGATACCAGCCCCAAAGTGGACAGTTTTTTTTCTACGAAAAGGCACGTTGGGATGAGCTCAACCACTTTTTCCAGCATTTTAATTGGAAACTTTGCTTTCTTGATAACGACGTAAATGCTGCGGCAGAAATGATCCAAAATATAATTTTATTTGGAATAAAGACTTTTGTTCCAAATAAAATTATGTCGGCTAAACCAGCCAAAAACAGTTGGTTTAACCAGGCATGCAAGGATGCTGTCAGGTCAAAGGAGGGAGCGTTCAGAAATTGGCGTTTGAACAAAAACTCCATTACTGAACTGCTGCGAAAACAGGCAAGAGCTTCGTGTGCTAGAATGCTTAGGTGTGAAAAATTTCTGCACGAACAATGTCTACGTACAAAGGTTCTTACTTCTCCCAGGGGAAGTAAGAGCTTTTGGTCGTTTGTGAGAAGAGTTAAGGATAGTTCTTCATCTATCCCAACTCTTGTTAAAGACGACCAGGCATTCACTGACCCGGTTGATAAAGCTAACCATTTGGCTGAAATATTTACAGGAAATTCTTCCTTGCCGGAAAGCAATCAATCACTCCCCGCGATCGTATCAAGTTCCATGCGTCAGATATTTTTTCGAACGCGTGGAGTTAATAGGGTTCTTGCGAACCTCGTGGTTAATAAATCCCCGGTCCCGGATGGTATTTCGGCACTTGTCCTATGCAAGTGCTCGTCGACGCTAACCCGTCCATTACGCAACTTTTTCAACCTTGCTTACCGTGCGGGAGTTTTCCCAGCGTGTTGGAAGGTTGCGAACGTCCAGCCGATCCCTAAACAGGGTGAAGCCAATAATCCTGAGAATTATCGGCCAATTGCGATTTGCTCTGCGCTCTCCAAGGTAATGGAGAGCATGGTAAACCACCATCTTGTGAGGTATTTAGAGACCAACGACGTGCTAAGTAATCGACAGTATGGCTTCCGTAGAAATCACTCTACCCGAAACCTGTTGGCGTTCTTGTCGGAGCGTTGGAGTCGGTCTATTTACCAGTTTGGTGAGAGTAAGGTCGTGGCTCTAGATATCTCCAAGGCCTTTCATAGAGCCTCATATCAAAGTTGATCGCTTTTGGTGTTGGTAATACGTTTGCTTGATTTATATCGAGCTTTCTTAAAGATCTCACTATTAGAGTTGAAACCTGTTGGCGTTCTTGTCGGAGCGTTGGAGTCGGTCTATTTACCAGTTTGGTGAGAGTAAGGTCGTGGCTCTAGATATCTCCAAGGCCTTTCATAGAGCCTGGCACGGTGCACTCATATCAAAGTTGATCGCTTTTGGTGTCGGTAATATGTTTGCTTGATTTATATCGAGCTTTCTTAAAGATCTCACTATTAGAGTTGTTGTAGATGGGTTCTCATCCAACACACATAGGCTTACCGCAGGTGTGCCACAGGGCTCTGTCCTTTCTCCCCCTTTATTTTTTATTTTCATTTACGATATTTTGGGTCAGACCGTAAATCCAATATACTCTACGATATTTTGGGTCAGACCGTAAATCCAATATACTCTTTCACAGATGATAGTAACCTCTGTCATTCATATTCATTCGACCGTAGGTCGAGTCTTCAAGATATTGAAGACAAAAGGCGAATTATGGATGAGACACTTGGCCGGGATCTACTGGCCATTTCCGAATGGGGTCGAGTGAATAGATTGAGTAGATTTTAATGCACGTAAGATACAGTGCTGCTTGTCTCACAAGCGTCTCGCTGACCCAACAATATCGTCAATTTCTATCGATGGTACGGATATTGAACAGTCAGAAGCTCTCGATGTTCTGGGCATGCAAATACAATGTGACGCTCGTTGGACGAGACATGTATTCGAAGTGTCGAAAGAAGCACTCAAGTGCATAGGCTTCTTAAAGTGGTGCAAGAAATTTTTCACTCCTTCTGATCTTTTCAATATCTATACAACTTACATCAGGCAAAAGATAGAATACAACTCCCATATATGGTCAGCTGCTCCAAAAGCATCCTTGGAGCTACTTGACCGTGGTGCTGATAGGTGACAGTAGGGTATCCAACTCTATTGTGACGCTGTTCTATCGTTACTTTCATGGTGTGTGTTCATCAGACATCCGTCACCTTATTCCTGAGGTGAGGATGTTGGGCAGGGATACGCGACTTTCTAGGAATTCACATCCGTTTTTTATCGATTGGCCAGTTGACCGCACTATACACTACAGATCAAAATCGTTTTTTGCTCGTACAGTCCGTATGTGTAATCGACTTCCGGCTAATGTATATCCCACCGATTGCGACATCCATAAGTTCACGGCAAGCGTCAATAATCATTACTCCCTCTTTCCCCCTTCCGATCCTTTACCTTCCACTCGACAAAGCAGTGCACCGCATGTATAGTGGTCATCCCCTAAGTGTTGGTTATTAAAAAAAAATTAAGACGGTCGATAAGCTTCTTCTAAGAAATAACTCCGGTTGGTCTTATTTATATATATATATATATATATATATATATATATATATATATATATATTAGGGTGGAGTGAAAACATGCTTTTTTTATAATTTGAAAAAGTTAAAAAAATTTTTAGGGGTCGCGCCACTCCCTAGAAATTTGGAAATTATCGCTATTTTGGCGTTGATTTTAGAAAAATCCTAAAAATTAACGACTTAACTTATTCGAAATTTAAAAGTTTGAGCTTGTTCAGTGCCCAAACAAAAGTATTTGAGGCAAATATGAGGATAATCGACTAATATTTGTAGCTTTGGTGGCGATTTCATTGTTCAGTCAATTTTCAGAAGAAGGGACGATTTGACTTATTTTACTTTTTGAAATTTTTGAACAATGAGAAAAATTTGTTTAAATTTTTTCATGCCCTTATTTCATTGTTTACGCTATTGCAAACATTTATTGACATAAAACTTTTTAGGATTTTTCTAAAATCAACGCCAAAATAGCGATAATTTGCAAATTTCGAAGGAGTGGCGCGACCCCTAAAAATTTTTTTAAATTTTTTTCTTTATTTTTCCCCTCTTTAGGACCCCAGACTACATCTCTTTCCGAGGTTAATTTTTTTTTTGAATTTCACTCCACCCTAATATATATATATATATATAGATATATATATATATATATATATATATATATATATATATATATATATATATATATATATATATATATATATATATATATATATATATATATATATATATATATATATATATATATATATATATATATATATATATATATATATATATATATATATATATATATATATATATATATATATATATATATATATATATATATATATATATATATATTTTTTTTTTTTTTTTTTTTTCTTTTATATATACATAAAAAAGATGGTTTCAGATGGCCGTTTCAGCCAAAATAAAGACCAACCGGAGTTACTTCTTAGAAGAAAACAAAGAACACACGCAAGTATTCGTTTCATCATACAAAATCCAGTACGTGAAGTTGACGACATCAGCAGTGGGCATTAGGGCGTACCTCAAAAAAAAAAGTTCGCCGTACATCTTCGAATATGAAGTATTATTGAAAGGTAGTTTCAAAAAAATTTTTTTTATTTTTTTTATGCCGAACGTAGGGGTCGCGCTTTTACATTTTTCTATATAACTTCTGCATTTATAAACGGATTTTAAAGTGTGATACATTGTTTTTGTCTCGACGAGTCCGA
Source organism: Hydrotaea diabolus (assembly GCA_963513945.1). Lineage (NCBI taxonomy): Eukaryota > Metazoa > Arthropoda > Insecta > Diptera > Muscidae > Hydrotaea > Hydrotaea diabolus. The sequence goes on along the minus strand of OY740721.1, from coordinate 16,761,502 downwards.
TTTTTTTGTCTTTGAAGTCATTGAGCTCAAGCACCCCCTTCTGGTACTTACCCATCATATCTCAGTTGCTACTACCCTAATGTACCACTCTAATATCAGAAAATTAAAGCTCGCATAAAATCATGAAACTCTTCCTAAGGAAGTATGTCGATTTTCCCAGCAGAAAAAGTGTTAAACTAGTTTTTTTCTTATTTTACCGAGAGCATTGCATGTATTTATAAGTTGTTCTTTGTATCTTCGATGTTTACAGTCGGTTGTCAAAGTGTAATACATATATTGGTGTTTTTGGCCCATGCGTTGCTCATCGGTGACCGCCATAGCTGAATCATGCACAACATGAGCAAAACTACTTTGTCACATAGTTTCCCTATTACAAATCGTTTTACCTGTGAAACGATCGCGCCACTCCCTAGAAATTTGGAAATTATCGCTATTTTGGCGTTGATTTTAGAAAAATCCTAAAAATTAACGACTTAACTTATTCGAAATTTAAAAGTTTGAGCTTGTTCAGTGCCCAAACAAAAGTATTTGAGGCAAATATGAGGATAATCGACTAATATTTGTAGCTTTGGTGGCGATTTCATTGTTCAGTCAATTTTCAGAAGAAGGGACGATTTGACTTATTTTACTTTTTGAAATTTTTGAACAATGAGAAAAATTTGTTTAAATTTTTTCATGCCCTTATTTCATTGTTTACGCTATTGCAAACATTTATTGACATAAAACTTTTTAGGATTTTTCTAAAATCAACGCCAAAATAGCGATAATTTGCAAATTTCGAAGGAGTGGCGCGACCCCTAAAAATTTTTTTAAATTTTTTTCTTTATTTTTCCCCTCTTTAGGACCCCAGACTACATCTCTTTCCGAGGTTAATTTTTTTTTTTGAATTTCACTCCACCCTAATATATATATATATATATATAGATATATATATATATATATATATATATATATATATATATATATATATATATATATATATATATATATATATATATATATATATATATATATATATATATATATATTTTTTTTTTTTTTTTTTTTTTTTTCTTTTATATATACATAAAAAAAGATGGTTTCAGATGGCCGTTTCCGCCAAAATAAAGACCAACCGGAGTTACTTCTTAGAAGAAAACAAAGAACACACGCAAGTATTCGTTTCATCATACAAAATCCAGTACGTGAAGTTGACGACATCAGCAGTGGGCATTAGGGCGTACCTCAAAAAAAAAAGTTCGCCGTACATCTTCGAATATGAAGTATTATTGAAAGGTAGTTTCAAAAAAATTTTTTTTATTTTTTTTATGCCGAACGTAGGGGTCGCGCTTTTACATTTTTCTATATAACTTCTGCATTTATAAACGGATTTTAAAGTGTGATACATTGTTTTTGTCTCGACGAGGCCGATTTTTTTGTCTTTGAAGTCATTGAGCTCAAGCACCCCCTTCTGGTACTTACCCATCATATCTCAGTTGCTACTACCCTAATGTACCACTCTAATATCAGAAAATTAAAGCTCGCATAAAATCATGAAACTCTTCCTAAGGAAGTATGTCGATTTTCCCAGCAGAAAAAGTGTTAAACTAGTTTTTTTCTTATTTTACCGAGAGCATTGCATGTATTTATAAGTTGTTCTTTGTATCTTCGATGTTTACAGTCGGTTGTCAAAGTGTAATACATATATTGGTGTTTTTGGCCCATGCGTTGCTCATCGGTGACCGCCATAGCTGAATCATGCACAACATGAGCAAAACTACTTTGTCACATAGTTTCCCTATTACAAATCGTTTTACCTGTGAAGTAACGGTCTATATTTTATTGTAACAATAGAAGAAATTAGTTCAGTAATAAGGCGTTGGTAGCTCAACAAAGCATTATTTAATATTTCAATTTCCATTATACAACGGTAAAAAAACTAAAAAAATGTCTTTTACGATCAGTGCATTAAACAACACTATGTTACCGACTAAGTACGATGTTATTAATTATTTCTTGTATCTGCGGCATAACACTAATCCCAATAGAAAATTGAGTGCTTTTAAACAAGAAGCTTTCAGAAGCATTACCCTTTTATGGGAGCGGGCAGGCATTCCAATTATATCGGTATCAGGTGTTCGTAAACGGTTGGATAAACTTCTAGACGATTACTATAAATTGGTTAAAAGTCCATTGAAATGCAATGTAAATGAGTGGAATAAATTGTTCTCAATTTTGCGTTGTAAGTGTGGCATAGAAAGAAATGTTCCATGCAGTTGCACCGCCTCTGATAAAATCCCAGACGATGCGAAAGACTTTTTCATCGATCAATGGGGTCCACGGCTGATGACTTTGGATAATGTTTATCATATGATGTCGATGAAAAATTGCGGTGTTCAAACGTGCTCAATTGTTGCACCATCAAAAGCGGTATATACCGAGTCCAACAGTATTGGGTATCAACCAGGCAGCGATGAAGAGCTAGAATTTGAAGAAAATGTTGGCGATTCCTCAGAGAAGATTAAAACAACATTAACGGTGGCGGACATTTCTTTGCGTAACTTTAGTTCGGCTTTGGATCGCAGCGATACTTCAGTTCGCTACGGTGCCTTGCTTGCGACCATGTTAATAAAAGATTTAAAATTGTATATTGCCGCAAAAGCCAATGAAGAGTTATCTGCAGAAACAGCCGAAAATATATGCCAGTTCTTTGAAGGGCTTATCATCAATAAAAATAAAATATTTCGAGAACGTGTGAAGTTCCGTAAGGAAGCAAAAGCGGCGGCCAAATGCCATCAATTATTAAAGTGTATCTCTTTCGATGGCAAGAAAGAGCCAACTTTGAAAAAAGTAACCGAGGCAAATGTGACGCGAAATATTGTTTTAAATGAAGAACACATCACCATTGTAAAAGAGCCTGATTCCAAATTCATTGGTTATGCTACGCCCACTGATAGCTCTGCTTTAGGGATCCAGAGGAGCATCGTGGATTACTTGAGTCATGAAAACTTCAATTTGGATGACTTAGTTGCCATAAGTTGCGATGGAACTGCTACCAACACTGGGTACAAAAGTGGAGTCATTGTGAGAATGGAACGCCATTTACAGAGACCGCTGCAGTGGTTCGTGTGCCTTTTCCACTTCAACGAGTTACCATTTAATGCGCTGTTAAGATCATTGCTTGGAAAACAGAAAGGACCTGGAATCTGGCCCGGAAGTATCGGAGAAGGCATTCAAAATTGCATACACTACCCTGTAAGTTTAATATATTAATAGTGTTTCGTGTCCGTGTGTTCCGTGTACTTTACTTGTGAGCATTTTATTAATTAATAATTCGCATATTTTGTTGCTTATTCCGTTTGGTCAGGTCAAACAAAATTTTGAACGCATTACAATGGGAGAAATGCCAGCGAACATAGATGGGTGGAATATTCGAGGCGACCAGCTTTACTTGTATCGTATGGTTCGAGCCGTTCATACCGGAGAATGCGATGAAAAATTAGCCAGCGAGAAGCCCGGTGCTATTTGCAAAGCGCGCTGGCTAACAACAGCCTCTCGAATTCTGCGCTTTTATATGACGTGTACGCAACCCTCGATGGTATTGAGAAAACTGGCTCAGTTCGTTGTGAAAGTGTATGCACCATTCTGGTTTCTTGTAAAAAGCCAACCACTGGCAATTCACGGAAGTCGGAATGTTTTCCTTTATATATGTTGGATTCGTCAGTTGCCAAAAGATATTCAAGAGGTCATCCGTCCGTTCATTGAAAATAACGGATATTTTTTTCATCCTGAAAATATTTTGTTATCGATGATAACAGACCCAGATCCACTAATGCGCTCAGATGCCTATGATAAGATTTTATCAGCCCGCAATGAAGCCACGGGAAGCATTCGACAAATGTTCGGTCCACCAGTTCATAATTTTATCAATTTTGATAGTGACTCATATTTCAATACGATCGATTGGAAACAATTTGAATTGACTGAGCCGCCATGCTTGCAGTTTTTTTTCGCAAGAACAGTTAGAAGCATTCCAATTTTCAGAAGAAATTATCAATTTACCAGGTTAGCACAAGAAAAACTTAATTTGATTTCTTTCTTTGCTGAACTCATTTATTTTCACAGATTATCCATGCCATTCTCAAAACACCGAGCGTTTTGTTCATGTTGTGCATGAATCAGCTATGGCGGTCACCGATGAGCAACGCATGGGCCACATCTTTTCTAAACTTGAGAGCCGCCAAAAATACACCAAACTTGAATCGGGTCGAAATATGGTTGATTAAAATTTTAATTGTACCTTAAGTTTTATATTTATTGTTCTAAGAATTGAAATATGATGCGTAAATAGTAGAAGAGGGTTGTTGAAGTCAACGACTTTAAAAACTGAAAACCTGGTATCTGCGGGACAAAAACACCAATATATGTATTGCACTTTGACAACCGACTGTAAACATCGAAGATACAAAGAACAACTTATAAATACATGCAATGCTCTCGGTAAAATAAGAAAAAAACTAGTTTAACACTTTTTCTGCTGGGAAAATCGACATACTTCCTTAGGAAGAGTTTCATGATTTTATGCGAGCTTTAATTTTCTGATATTAGAGTGGTACATTAGGGTAGTAGCAACTGAGATATGATGGGTAAGTACCAGAAGGGGGTGCTTGAGCTCAATGACTTCAAAGACAAAAAAATCGGCCGAGACAAAAACATCGATGTATCACACTTCAAAATCCGTTTATAAATGCAGAAGTTATATAGAAAAATGTAAAAGCGCGACCCCTACGTTCGGCATAAAAAAATAATTTTTTTTTTTGAAACTACCTTTCAATAATACTTCATATTCGAAGGTATATATATATATATATATATATATATATATATATATATATATATATATATATATATATATATATATATATATATATATATATATATATATATATATATATATATATATATATATATATATATATATATATATATATATATATATATATATATATATATATATATATATATATATATATATATAAAATATATATAAAAAAGGTGGTTTCAGATGGCCGTTTCAACCAAAATAAAGACCAACCGGAGTTACTTCTTAGAAGAAGCTTTTCGACCGTCTTAATTTTTTTTTTAATAACCAATACTCAGGGGATGACCACTATACATGCGGTGTACTGCTTTGTCGAGTGGAAGGTAAAGTAACTCCGATCACTGGGTTGTTTCAGCATCCTTTCCGTATTACGCTCTTCGTGTCGCTTCGATACCAGCCCCAAAGTGGACAGTTTTTTTTCTACGAAAAGGCACGTTGGGATGAGCTCAACCACTGTTTCCAGCATTTTAATTGGAAACTTTGCTTTCTTGATAACGACGTAAATGCTGCGGCAGAAATGATCCAAAATATAATTTTATTTGGAATAAAGACTTATGTTCCAAATAAAATTATGTCGGCTAAACCAGCCAAAAACAGTTGGTTTAACCAGGCATGCAAGGATGCTGTCAGGTCAAAGGAGGGAGCGTTCAGAAATTGGCGTTTGAACAAAAACTCCATTACTGAACTGCTGCGAAAACAGGCAAGAGCTTCGTGTGCTAGAATGCTTAGGTGTGAAAAATTTCTGCACGAACAATGTCTACGTACAAAGGTTCTTACTTCTCCCAGGGGAAGTAAGAGCTTTTGGTCGTTTGTGAGAAGAGTTAAGGATAGTTCTTCATCTATCCCAACTCTTGTTAAAGACGACCAGGCATTCACTAACCCGGTTGATAAAGCTAACCATTTGGCTGAAATATTTACAGGAAATTCTTCCTTGCCGGAAAGCAATCAATCACTCCCCGCGATCGAAAACGTATCAAGTTCCATGCGTCAGATATTTTTTCGAACGCGTGGAGTTAATAGGGTTCTTGCGAACCTCGTGGTTAATAAATCCCCGGGCCCGGATGGTATTTCGTCACTTGTCCTATGCAAGTGCTCGTCGACGCTAACCCGTCCATTACGCAACTTTTTCAACCTTGCTTACCGTGCGGGAGTTTTCCCAGCGTGTTGGAAGGTTGCGAACGTCCAGCCGATCCCTAAAAAGGGTGAAGCCAATAATCCTGAGAATTATCGGCCAATTGCGATTTGCTCTGCGCTCTCCAAGATAATGGAGAGCATGGTAAACCACCATCTTGTGAGGTATTTAGAGACCAACGACGTGCTAAGTAATCGACAGTATGGCTTCCGTAGAAATCACTCTACCCGAGACCTGTTGGCGTTCTTGTCGGAGCGTTGGAGTCGGTCTATTTACCAGTTTGGTGAGAGTAAGGTCGTGGCTCTAGATATCTCCAAGGCCTTTCATAGAGCCTGGCACGGTGCACTCATATCAAAGTTGATCGCTTTTGGTGTCGGCAATACGTTTGCTTGATTTATATCGAGCTTTCTTAAAGATCTCACTATTAGAGTTGTTGTAGATGGGTTCTCATCCAACACACATAGGCTAACCGCAGGTGTGCCACAGGGCTCTATCCCTTCTCCCCCTTTATTTTTTATTTTCATTTACGATATTTTGGGTCAGACCGTAAATCCAATATACTCTTTCGCAGATGATAGTAACCTCTGTCATTCATATTCATTCGACCGTAGGTCGAGTCATCAGGATATTGAAGACAAAAGGCGAATTATGGATGAGACACTTGGCCGCGATCTACTGGCCATTTCCGAATGGGGTCGAGTGAATAGAGTAGATTTTAATGCACGTAAGACACAGTGCTGCTTGTTGTCTCACAAGCGATTCGCTGACCCAACAATATCGTTAATTTCTATCGATGGTGCGGATATTGAACAGTCAGAAGCTCTCGATGTTCTGGGCATGCAAATACAATGTGACGCTCGTTGGACGAGACATGTATTCGAAGTGTCGAAAGAAGCACTCAAGTGCATAGGCTTCTTAAAGTGGTGCAAGAAATTTTTCACTCCTTCTGATCTTTTCAATATCTATACAACTTACATCAGGCAAAAGATAGAATACAACTCCCATATATGGGCAGGTGCTCCAAAAGCATCCTTGGAGCTACTTGACCGTGTGCAAAGGAGGGCGATGGTGCTGATAGGTGACAGTAGGGTATCCAACTCTATTGTTTCCCTTGAGCATCGTCGGAATGTGGGTTACGTGACGCTGTTCTATCGTTACTTTCATGGTGTGTGTTCATCAGACATCCGTCACCTTATTCCTGAGGTGAGGATGTTCGGCAGGGATACGCGACTTTCTAGGAATTCACATCCGTTTTTTATCGATTGGCCAGCTGACCGCACTATACACTACAGATCAAAATCGTTTTTTGCTCGTACAGTCCGTATGTGTAATCGACTTCCGGCAAATGTATATCCCACCGATTGTGACATCCAGAAGTTCACGGCAAGCATCAATAATCATTACTCCCTCTTTCCCCCTTCCGATCCTTTACCTTCCACTCGACAAAGCAGTGCACCGCATGTATAGTGTTGGTTATTAAAAAAAATTAAGACGGTCGATAAGCTTCTTCTAAGAAGTAACTCCGGTTGGTCTTTATTTTGGTTGAAACGGCCATCTGAAACCATCTTTTTTATATATATTGTATATATATATATATATATATATATATATATATATATATATATATATATATATATATATATATATATATATATATATATATATATATATATATATATATATATATATATATATATATATATATATAACTTTTTGTTGTTTTTTCTTTATTATTCAACGAAAACCAACTACTACTGCTCATACCTGCTCTCGCCCCCTTATTCTTTTTGGAATTGGATACTCTGACCTTGGAGCAACGATATTGGATTTTAATTGATGCTGTCGTCTTCTTCTGGCCATAGGATGCCCGCTCCCTAATGATGTCAGCTGCTCAATGCTAATAGATGTACATAACTTCTGCCCTTGGGGTGATGGTGGATTCTTATTCGAATTTAACGAATTTGTCTGCTACTGGTACTCCTTTTATGGTAGGATGCCCACTGCTGATGTCGTCAACTTCACGTTCTTGATTTTGTATGATGAAACGAATACTTGCGTGTGTTCTTTGTTTTCTTCTAAGAAGTAACTCCGGTTGGTCTTTATTGTGGTTGAAACGGCCATCTGAAACCATCTTTTTTTATATATATATAAAATATCGTTGCTCCAAGGTCAGAGTATATATATATATATATATATATATATATATATATATATATATATATATATATATATATATATATATATATATATATATATTATATATATATATATATATATATATATATATATATATATATATATATATATATATACATATATATACTCTGACCTTGGAGCAACGATATTTTATATATATATAAAAAAAGATGGTTTCAGATGGCCGTTTCAACCACAATAAAGACCAACCGGAGTTACTTCTTAGAAGAAAACAAAGAACACACGCAAGTATTCGTTTCATCATACAAAATCAAGAACGTGAAGTTGACGACATCAGCAGTGGGCATCCTACCATAAAAGGAGTACCAGTAGCAGACAAATTCGTTAAATTCGAATAAGAATCCACCATCACCCCAAGGGCAGAAGTTATGTACATCTATTAGCATTGAGCAGCTGACATCATTAGGGATCGGGCATCCTATGGCCAGAAGAAGACGACAGCATCAATTAAAATCCAATATCGTTGCTCCAAGGTCAGAGTATCCAATTCCAAAAAGAATAAGGGGGCGAGAGCAGGTATGAGCAGTAGTAGTTGGTTTTCGTTTTCGTTGAATAATAAAGAAAAAACAACAAAAAGTTATATATATATATATTATATATATATATTATATATATATATATATATATATATATATATATATATATATATATATATATATATATATATATATATATATATATATATATATATATATATATATATATATATATATATATATATATATACAATATATATAAAAAAGATGGTTTCAGATGGCCGTTTCAACCAAAATAAAGACCAACCGGAGTTACTTCTTAGAAGAAGCTTATCGACCGTCTTAATTTTTTTTTTAATAACCAACACTATACATGCGGTGCACTGCTTTGTCGAGTGGAAGGTAAAGGATCGGAAGGGGGAAAGAGGGAGTAATGATTATTGATGCTTGCCGTGATCTTCTGGATGTCACAATCGGTGGATATACATTTGCCGGAAGTCGATTACACATACGGACTGTACGAGCAAAAAACGATTTTGATCTGTAGTGTATAGTGCGGTCAGCTGGCCAATCGATAAAAAACGGATGTGAATTCCTAGAAAGTCGCGTATCCCTGCCGAACATCCTCACCTCAGGAATAAGGTGACGGATGTCTGATGAACACACACCATGAAAGTAACGATAGAACAGCGTCACGTAACCCACATTCCGACGATGCTCAAGGGAAACAATAGAGTTAGATACCCTACTGTCACCTATCAGCACCATCGCCCTCCTTTGCACACGGTCAAGTAGCTCCAAGGATGCTTTTGGAGCACCTGCCCATATATGGGAGTTGTATTCTATCTTTTGCCTGATGTAAGTTGTATAGATATTGAAAAGATCAGAAGGAGTGAAAAATTTCTTGCACCACTTTAAGAAGCCTATGCACTTGAGTGCTTCTTTCGACACTTCGAATACATGTCTCGTCCAACGAGCGTCACATTGTATTTGCATGCCCAGAACATCGAGAGCTTCTGACTGTTCAATATCCGCACCATCGATAGAAATTGACGATATTGTTGGGTCAGCGAATCGCTTGTGAGACAACAAGCAGCACTGTGTCTTACGTGCATTAAAATCTACTCTATTCACTCGACCCCATTCGGAAATGGCCAGTAGATCGCGGCCAAGTGTCTCATCCATAATTCGCCTTTTGTCTTCAATATCCTGATGACTCGACCTACGGTCGAATGAATATGAATGACAGAGGTTACTATCATCTGCGAAAGAGTATATTGGATTTACGGTCTGACCCAAAATATCGTAAATGAAAATAAAAAATAAAGGGGGAGAAGGGATAGAGCCCTGTGGCACACCTGCGGTTAGCCTATGTGTGTTGGATGAGAAACCCATCTACAACAACTCTAATAGTGAGATCTTTAAGAAAGCTCGATATAAATCAAGCAAACGTATTGCCGACACCAAAAGCGATCAACTTTGATATGAGTGCACCGTGCCAGGCTCTATAAAAGGCCTTGGAGATATCTAGAGCCACGACCTTACTCTCACCAAACTGGTAAATAGACCGACTCCAACGCTCCGACAAGAACGCCAACAGGTCTCGGGTAGAGTGATTTCTACGGAAGCCATACTGTCGATTACTTAGCACGTCGTTGGTCTCTAAATACCTCACAAGATGGTGGTTTACCATGCTCTCCATTATCTTGGAGAGCGCAGAGCAAATCGCAATTGGCCGATAATTCTCAGGATTATTGGCTTCACCCTTTTTAGGGATCGGCTGGACGTTCGCAACCTTCCAACACGCTGGAAAACTCCCGCACGGTAAGCAAGGTTGAAAAAGTTGCGTAATGGACGGGTTAGCGTCGACGAGCACTTGCATAGGACAAGTGACGAAATACCATCCGGGCCCGGGGATTTATTAACCACGAGGTTCGCAAGAACCCTATTAACTCCACGCGTTCGAAAAAATATCTGACGCATGGAACTTGATACGTTTTCGATCGCGGGGAGTGATTGATTGCTTTCCGGCAAGGAAGAATTTCCTGTAAATATTTCAGCCAAATGGTTAGCTTTATCAACCGGGTTAGTGAATGCCTGGTCGTCTTTAACAAGAGTTGGGATAGATGAAGAACTATCCTTAACTCTTCTCACAAACGACCAAAAGCTCTTACTTCCCCTGGGAGAAGTAAGAACCTTTGTACGTAGACATTGTTCGTGCAGAAATTTTTCACACCTAAGCATTCTAGCACACGAAGCTCTTGCCTGTTTTCGCAGCAGTTCAGTAATGGAGTTTTTTGTTCAAACGCCAATTTCTGAACGCTCCCTCCTTTGACCTGACAGCATCCTTGCATGCCTGGTTAAACCAACTGTTTTTGGCTGGTTTAGCCGACATAATTTTATTTGGAACATAAGTCTTTATTCCAAATAAAATTATATTTTGGATCAGTTCTGCCGCAGCATTTACGTCGTTATCAAGAAAGCAAAGTTTCCAATTAAAATGCTGGAAAAAGTGGTTGAGCTCATCCCAACGTGCCTTTTCGTAGAAAAAAAAAACTGTCCACTTTGGGGCTGGTATCGAAGCGACACGAAGAGCGTAATACGGAAAGGATGCTGAAACAACCCAGTGATCGGAGTTACCAAGAGGTGCAAGTACATTAACTTCGTACTTTTCAGGGTGCGAAGTTAAGTAAAGGTCAAGAATGTTATGTTGGTGCCCTTCTACACACGGAATATGTGTCGGTTCATTCACTAGTTGCGTCAAGTCATTTTGCGCGGCGTAGAGCTCAGCGTATTGGCCTTCCGGAGTTGTATGGCTCGAATGTGAAAGCCAGGCGGAATTATGGACATTGAAATCTCCAGCAACGACAATTTCACTGCGTGGATAACTCTCCAAAACTTTCGATATTGAATCGGAAAGGGCGTCAAAGCTGTTAAGGAAGCCTTCCTTTCCGAGTTTGGACTTCTATAAGTAAACCCAAAATGTAGTACGTGTGTTCCAATCCTGAACTTAGTCCAAAAGGAGTTAAATTCTGGATCTTGTGAGTTCAAGTGTTGCTGGCTCTGAAACGCTATATCATTACGTACATATACCACAAGACCTCTGTGGGAAATAAAAAGAGATAGGGTGTGGTACCCAGGAACGTGAAAATCCTGTTGATCAGAATACTCACGGACCGGAGTCTCACTTAGAGCTAGAATGACAGGCCTATGAATATGAGAAAACACCCCTTTTGACAAAAATACCTCTAGATGTATCCGCAATTGAATCAATATTTATTTTAACGTAACAACACGAAACGAAGTGTTTTTCTCTCTATCTATCCAAAAAACGACCCTGGCCACCGCTGGCTCTTGCCCCAACTGTCGTGAAAACATGTTGCTACAAGTGCTATTTATTTTTCTAGTTTGATTCAAATAAAGGCAATTGGAAACTTGTGAATCTTGAAATAAAAGTAAATATGTTTAGCTCGTTTGTAAATTCTAAAATAGATGACCACGTTTACCATCTACGAGCGGAATTTTGTTGGCTTAACTATATTCGATTACATAATAGATAATGGATTTAAAAATAAACTTGTTACGAAACGTATGTCAATGTTACTGATTGCGCAGATAATAAAAACATATTTATAAAAAGCAAACAACATGAGAATATTTAAGAGATTTGACATTTATATGAATTTTCTCGTTGAAGCCATGCATTCGTGGAAAAATTTATGAGCTAGACCAATATTATAATGTACCGATTGGCTCAGAATCACTATCTGATTCGATGTGACGGTGCCTGTGTGTTTGTTCGGCCAGCTACGAGTAAAGCTTGTAATCAAACTTAAGGTGGCAACTGTTTTCCGATCTATTTGACCTTATGCAGAAGTTATTCGGACCAAGTTCTGACGTTATTGATTTAGATATACATAGCTCTGAGGATGTTCGGCAGGGATACGCGACTTTCTAGGAATTCACATCCGTTTTTTATCGATTTTTATCGATATATATATATATATATATATATATATATATATATATATATATATATATATATATATATATATATATATATATATATATATATATATATATATATATATATATATATATATATATATATATATATATATATATATATATATATATATACTCTGACCTTGGAGCAACGATATTTTATATATATATAAAAAAAGATGGTTTCAGATGGCCGTTTCAACCACAATAAAGACCAACCGGAGTTACTTCTTAGAAGAAAACAAAGAACACACGCAAGTATTCGTTTCATCATACAAAATCAAGAACGTGAAGTTGACGACATCAGCAGTGGGCATCCTACCATAAAAGGAGTACCAGTAGCAGACAAATTCGTTAAATTCGAATAAGAATCCACCATCACCCCAAGGGCAGAAGTTATGTACATCTATTAGCATTGAGCAGCTGACATCATTAGGGAGCGGGCATCCTATGACCAGAAGAAGACGACAGCATCAATTAAAATCCAATATCGTTGCTCCAAGGTCAGAGTATCCAATTCCAAAAAGAATAAGGGGGCGAGAGCAGGTATGAGCAGTAGTAGTTGGTTTTCGTTGAATAATAAAGAAAAAACAACAAAAAGTTATATATATATATATATATATATATATATATATATATATATATATATATATTCATATATATATATATATATATATATATATATATATATATATATATATATATATATATATATATATATATATATATATATATATATATATATACAATATATATAAAAAAGATGGTTTCAGATGGCCGTTTCAACCAAAATAAAGACCAACCGGAGTTACTTCTTAGAAGAAGCTTATCGACCGTCTTAATTTTTTTTTTAATAACCAACACTATACATGCGGTGCACTGCTTTGTCGAGTGGAAGGTAAAGGATCGGAAGGGGGAAAGAGGGAGTAATGATTATTGATGCTTGCCGTGAACTTCTGGATGTCACAATCGGTGGGATATACATTTGCCGGAAGTCGAGTACACATACGGACTGTACAAGCAAAAAACGATTTTGATCTGTAGTGTATAGTGCGGTCAACTGGCCAATCGATAAAAAACGGAAGTGAATTCCTAGAAAGTCGCGTATCCCTGCCGAACATCCTCAGAGCTATGTATATCTAAATCAATAACGTCAGAACATGGTCCGAATAACTTCTGCATAAGGTCAAATAGATCGGAAAACAGTTGCCACCTTAAGTTTGATTACAAGCTTTACTCGTAGCTGGCCGAACAAACACACAGGCACCGTCACATCGAATCAGATAGTGATTCTGAGCCTATCGGTACATTATAATATTGGTCTAGCTCATAAATTTGTCCACGAATGCATGGCTTCAACGAGAAAATTCATATAAATGTCAAATCTCTTAAATATTCTCATGTTGTTTGCTTTTTATAAATATGTTTTTATTATCTGCGCAATCAGTAACATTGACATACGTTTCGTAACAAGTTTATTTTTAAATCCATTATCTATTATGTAATCGAATATAGTTAAGCCAACAAAATTCCGCTCGTAGATGGTAAACGTGGTCATCTATTTTAGAATTTACAAACGAGCTAAACATATTTACTTTTATTTCAAGATTCACAAGTTTCCAATTGCCTTTATTTGAATCAAGCTAGAAAAATAAATAGCACTTGTAGCAACATGTTTTCACGACAGTTGGGGCAAGAGCCAGCGGTGGCCAGGGTCGTTTTTTGGATAGATAGAGAGAAAAACACTTCGTTTCGTGTTGTTACGTTAAAATAAATATTGATTCAATTGCGGATACATCTAGAGGTATTTTTGTCAATAGGGGTGTTTTCTCATATTCATAGGCCTGACATTCTAGCTCTAAGTGAGACTCCGGTCCGTGAGTATTCTGATCAACAGGATTTTCACGTTCCTGGGTACCACACCCTATCTCTTTTTATTTCCCACAGAGGTCTTGTGGTATATGTACGTAATGATATAGCGTTTCAGAGCCAGCAACACTTGAACTCACAAGATCCAGAATTTAACTCCTTTTGGACTAAGTTCAGGATTGGAACACACGTACTACATTTTGGGTTTACTTATAGAAGTCCAAACTCGGAAAGGAAGGCTTCCTTAGCAGCTTTGACGCCCTTTCCGATTTAATATCGAAAGTTTTGGAGAGTTATCCACGCAGTGAAATTGTCGTTGCTGGAGATTTCAATGTCCATAATTCCGCCTGGCTTTCACATTCGAGCCATACAACTCCGGAAGGCCAATACGCTGAGCTCTACGCCGCGCAAAATGACTTGACGCAACTAGTGAATGAACCGACACATATTCCGTGTGTAGAAGGGCACCAACATAACATTTTTGACCTTTACTTAACTTCGCACCCTGAAAAGTACGAAGTTAATGTACTTGCACCTCTTGGTAATTCCGATCACTGGGTTGTTTCAGCATCCTTTCCGTATTACGCTCGTCGTGTCGCTTCGATACCAGCCCCAAAGTGGACAGTTTTTTTTTCTACGAAAAGGCACGTTGGGATGAGCTCAACCACTTTTTCCAGCATTTTAATTGGAAACTTTGCTTTCTTGATAACGACGTAAATGCTGCGGCAGAACTGATCCAAAATATAATTTTATTTGGAATAAAGACTTATGTTCCAAATAAAATTATGTCGGCTAAACCAGCCAAAAACAGTTGGTTTAACCAGGCATGCAAGGATGCTGTCAGGTCAAAGGAGGGAGCGTTCAGAAATTGGCGTTTGAACAAAAACTCCATTACTGAACTGCTGCGAAAACAGGCAAGAGCTTCGTGTGCTAGAATGCTTAGGTGTGAAAAATTTCTGCACGAACAATGTCTACGTACAAAGGTTCTTACTTCTCCCAGGGGAAGTAAGAGCTTTTGGTCGTTTGTGAGAAGAGTTAAGGATAGTTCTTCATCTATCCCAACTCTTGTTAAAGACGACCAGGCATTCACTGACCCGGTTGATAAAGCTAACCATTTGGCTGAAATATTTACAGGAAATTCTTCCTTGCCGGAAAGCAATCAATCACTCCCCGCGATCGAAAACGTATCAAGTTCCATGCGTCAGATATTTTTTCGAACGCGTGGAGTTAATAGGGTTCTTGCGAACCTCGTGGTTAATAAATCCCCGGGCCCGGATGGTATTTCGTCACTTGTCCTATGCAAGTGCTCGTCGACGCTAACCCGTCCATTACGCAACTTTTTCAACCTTGCTTACCGTGCGGGAGTTTTCCCAGCGTGTTGGAAGGTTGCGAACGTCCAGCCGATCCCTAAAAAGGGTGAAGCCAATAATCCTGAGAATTATCGGCCAATTGCGATTTGCTCTGCGCTCTCCAAGATAATGGAGAGCATGGTAAACCACCATCTTGTGAGGTATTTAGAGACCAACGACGTGCATCTTTTTTTATATATATATAAAATATCGTTGCTCCAAGGTCAGAGTATCCAATTCCAAAAAGAATAAGGGGGCGAGAGCAGGTATGAGCAGTAGTAGTTGGTTTTCGTTGAATAATAAAGAAAAACAACAAAAAGTTATATATATATATATATATATATATATATATATATATATATATATATATATAAAATATATATAAAAAAGATGGTTCCAGATGGCCGTTTCAACCAAAATAAAGACCAACCGGAGTTACTTCTTAGAAGAAGCTTATCGACCGTCTTAATTTTTTTTTTTTAATAACCAACACTCAGGGGATGACCACTATACATGCGGTGCACTGCTTTGTCGAGTGGAAGGTAAAGGATCGGAAGGGGGAAAGAGGGAGTAATGATTATTGACGCTTGCCGTGAACTTATGGATGTCACAATCGGTGGGATATACATTTGCCGGAAGTCGATTACACATACGGACTGTTCGAGCAAAAAACGATTTTGATCTGTAGTGTATAGTGCGGTCAACTGGCCAATCGATAAAAAAACGGATGTGAATTCCTAGAAAATCGCGTATCCCTGCCGAACATCCTCAGAGCTATGTATATCTAAATCAATAACGTCAGAACTTGGTCCGAATAACTTCTGCATAAGGTCAAATAGATCGGAAAACAGTTGCCACCTTAAGTTTGATTACAAGCTTTACTCGTAGCTGGCCGGACAAACACACAGGCACCGTCACATCGAATCAGATAGTGATTCTGAGCCTATCGGTACATTATAATATTGGCCTAGCTCATAAATTTTTCCACGAATGCATGGCTTCAACGAGAAAATTCATATAAATGTCAAATCTCTTAAATATTCTCATGTTGTTTTCTTAAAATGGCTCTTCTAAAGTCGGGGTAAAATCTGTGGAAATGAAATTTCTTAAATTTTTCCTTATTGTTTGCTTTTTATAAATATGTTTTTATTATCTGCGTAATCAGTAACATTGACATACGTTTCGTAACAAGTTTATTTTTAAATCCATTATCTATTCTGTAATCGAACATAGTTAAGCCAACAAAATTCCGCTCGTAGATGGTAAACGTGGTCATCTATTTTAGAATTTACTTTAGAATTTACAAACGAGCTAAACATATTTACTTTTATTTCAAGATTCACAAGTTTCCAATTGCCTTTATTTGAATCAAACTTGAAAATTAAATAGCACTTGTAGCAACATGTTTTCACGACAGTTGGGGCAAGAGTCAGCGGTGGCCAGGGTCGTTTTTTGGATAGATAGAGAGAAAAACACTTCGTTTCGTGTTGTTACGTTAAAATAAATATTGATTCAATTGCGGATGCATCTAGAGGTATTTTTTTCAATAGGGGTGTTTTCTCATATTCATAGGCCTGACATTCTAGCTCTAAGTGAGACTCCGGTCCGTGAGTATTCTGATCAACAGGATTTTCACGTTCCAGGGTACCACACCCTATCTCTTTTTATTTCCCACAGAGGTCTTGTGGTATATGTACGTAATGATATAGAGTTTCAGAGCCAGCAACACTTGAACTCACAAGATCCAGAATTTAACTCCTTTTGGACTAAGTTCAGGATTGGAACACACGTACTACATTTTGGTTGTACTTATAGAAGTCCAAACTCGGAAAGGGAGGCTTCCTTAACAGCTTTGACGCCCTTTCCGATTCAATATCGAAAGTTTTGGAGAGTTATCCACGCAGTGAAATTGTCGTTGCTGGAGATTTCAATGTCCATAATTCCGCCTGGCTTTCACATTCGAGCCATACAACTCCGGAAGGCCAATACGCTGAGCTCTACGCCGCGCAAAATGACTTGACGCATCTAGTGAATGAACCGACACATATTCCGTGTGTAGAAGGGCACCAACATAACATTCTTGACCTTTACTTAACTTCGCACCCTGAAAAGTACGAAGTTAATGTACTTGCACCTCTTGGTAACTCCGATCACTGGGTTGTTTCAGCATCCTTTCCGTATTACGCTCTTCGTGTCGCTTCGATACCAGCCCCAAAGTGGACAGTTTTTTTTCTACGAAAAGGCACGTTGGGATGAGCTCAACCACTTTTTCCAGCATTTTAATTGGAAACTTTGCTTTCTTGATAACGACGTAACTGCTGCGGCAGAAATGATCCAAAATATAATTTTATTTGGAATAAAGACTTTTGTTCCAAATAAAATTATGTCGGCTAAACCAGCCAAAAACAGTTGGTTTAACCAGGCATGCAAGGATGCTGTCAGGTCAATATATATATATATATATATATATATATATATATATATATATATATATATATATATATATATATATATATTGATTCCACAAAATACGGCATGTTTCAACCGTTATTTTGCCCCATTCTTCTTGCAAAGCATTTTTTAATGTATCTTTTGACGAAATATGGTGTCCTCTTATTTTTTCCACCAAGAAGGACCACAAATTTTCTATCGGATTCTTGCTGAAAATAAAATCCATTTCTCGGAATACCCATTTTTTCTGCACTGGAATGGAGGTTTTCTTTCAAAATGGACAAATATACGTATCTGGCCATAATGCCATCAATGAAGACAAGATTGCCGACTCCTGAGGTAGACATACATCCCCATACCATTACAGAGCCACTTCCATGTTTTACTGTCGCTTTCAAGTTTTTAGGATTAATGGCTTCATTTGGCTTACGCCACACCATTCATCGTCCATCCGGATACACACCCCAGCCAATTCGACACCTTTCAGCTATTAGCTCGAACGCACAGTTTTGCATTATCCAGCCCAATAATATGTTTGATCCTTGCTGCTGTATAGTGAATGATTAGTACATCTTTCAAACGCTCGCAGTTATCAATTTGTGATATTGTCAATGTTTGTTTGACAAATCAAGTTTATAACTGTACGTAAATTACTCAACAATAATTTGGAATTGTGTTTACTATTTGAAATGTACAAAAAAACAGTTTTTGACAGTTCTTCTTTCTGTGTTATTTCGCCAGTCCATTGTAAACACAATTCACCAGCTGGTCCATCTAGACTTAATTGATCGGTTAAATCTCTCTCCATTAAAGAGAAAGATGATCCTTCATCAATCAATGCATATGTGTTAAGAGAGAAGCTGTTCCCGAAAAGAGTTACGGGAATATATCTAAAGAGAAGAGCTTGACTGTTGTCACTGTTCGTACGAACCTCTTGTTGTGCCCGCTGCGGACCTTTATTCTATCTATATAACAATGAGTTATGTGGCATTTTACAATTGTTCACTCCGCAATAACGTTTCGATCTACATCTCTTAATATGGTGTCACTTAAAACAACGTAAGCACAAATTATTTAACCGAATAAAATGCAATCTTTCGTCAACACTCAGAGTGGAAAATTGATGACACTCATAGAGGTAGTGATTGTTTTGGCATTTGAAACACGAAATAGCCGGAGTGTTGTGGTTATTGCCGTCAATTACGCCGTGGAATAAGATGCGCTCTTTATTGGAAGTCTTTGTTTTTCCTGCATACCTTGAAAATGAGGTCACTTAAGAGGTACAGGTTGCCAAATTAAACAGCCAATTGTCAAAGGAAACAATGTCGGCCCTCTGTTGATTAGTACGACATTTTTCCCAATCTAATTTCATTTCAGACGGCAATTTATCTACCATATCCTGGAGAAGAAAAGCCCATTGCTTGCATTGTTGTTCTGTAGTTTTGCACAGCAAGGGCGAAATTTATTAACGTGTCAAGCCATTCTTGCGCACTGCAGGCTCGTTTCGTAAGTTCTTTAGCAAAGCCTGATGAATGATTTCAGGTCGTCATTATAACATACGCAGCGTCTCGATGGCAAAACTTACAGTGCTAGGCAACATAAGTTTTCCGCTCACTGCCTCTAGCGCAGCACCCTTTAAACACGTTTGCAACCTAATCAAATTTTCCTACACTGTTAATCCACATCTTTCTGTTGATTGTATATAGTTAGTTTTTGATTTTTTTTATTGGTCATTCCTCGGTTCTTCCTGAGAATGTTGGCAAATCTTTGCTAATGGCATGAGAATGACAGCGTTGTATCAGCCGTAATATCGGACAATGGGATGTTGATGACAACTGGGTAGTTTGTGTAAAGATTTGGTTATTAGGATGTGATTGGAAATGTGGTTTGATTCTTGATTCGTGAAACTATAGTTATGCGGAGGGTTCGTGGTGTGCGACGGTGCGAAAGAGCTCTGTTGCTGAGAGATTATAGGCGCGGTATTTAGTGCGAGGCAGGGCTTTCGGTTAACACTGTTAGGGTCGTAAAACACATTGTTCGGTGCTAACTCGCCAACATTTTTATTAACTAAACCTTTGTTAGCAGAGTTCTCAGTGCCGGTAACATAACCAACTTTATTCATCGCCGCAAAATGTTGTTCAGCGTAAATGTTTGCATTGCAAGAATTTATGTTGTTAATAGAGTTGTTGCCATATATATTATCACCGCGGTTGAGTGATACAAACTGTTGAGCATTTACGGCGGAATTTGAGCAATTTCTTTCGAAGGCGTAAATATTTGGAATATTACAGGTATTCGCTGTCGGCTCTAACATTTCAGAGCTTGAGGCCGCCGGAGTGAACAAATTGTGTATGGAAGAGAAAAACGCACGTTGGTGTGAGTTGTTTTTTCTGGTGCTGCCGGCGACCAAGAGAGTCGACATATGCGTTGTCACAACAAATGTATTCGATACTGTTGACTTTGTAGCCGTAGCAATACAGGACGACGGAGAAGGGGGGGCGGAGTCTGCCATGTGTTGTTCTTTGCTGGTAGATTTACTATTTTGCTTGGTGATATATATACAGTATGTCACAAAAGCATTTTGCATAAGCTTATATATGACATTTTCTTTATGTTTCTTTGAAAAAATCCTAGATTCATCGAAAAATCCAATGTAAGCTTTTTGCTATTGATTAAAATGTTTGCTTCCCAATACCAAAAAAATTCAAACGATAGCCAACTCGATTGTGTTTTTCTTGATTTAAAAACATATTCTGAATTTAAATCTAGTACTCTCAAAAGTATTTTGCTTTTTAAAAATTCCGTTTACAGTTGTAGTTTTGTGTGGTTTCTTGTTGTTTTCTATTCGGGTTGGTTGAGTTACACTTGTCGCGTGTGTTTCTATCGCATATAGTCGTTCTTTCAATATCTTCGTGTGCAGTTCTGGAGTTTTTTCTAATTAATATGCCGAAGGGGAAAGAGTTGAACTTTTCTGAAAGAAAAATTATTTTATACCTGCACAACCATGGTAAACCCATAAAATATATATGCGAAATGTTTGAACGTTGTCACCAAACAATAGAAAACGTTATTAAGCGTGCAAAGGATCGCGGTAATATCGAAAATAAAGCACGCGATGGACGTCCAAAATTACTGTCGGAGAGAAGTGAAAGGAAAATTCTCAAAGAAAACACGGAAAATCCGAATTTATCGGCACCAAAAATTAACGATAAACTAAGAGGAACTCTTCGCACCAACGTAAGCATTGAGATGGTCCCAAGAGTACTCAGATCCAAGAACATCAATAGTCGAGTGGCAAGGAAAAAACCTCTTATTTCGGATATAAACCGGAAAAAGCGGCTTTCTTTCTTGTCGCTGCACAAAAATAAGGACTTTTAGTTTTGGAAAAATGTGATCTTTGACCAATTGTTCCCTTCGCATATCAAGTTTTTTCACATCGTGAGTAACATTTCACTTCGTAGCGTCGTCTGCCACATTTTCTCCATTCAGACTCTTTTGAGCTCTCCAAGATCTCTCCTATTCGAACTGCTACAAATTGATGAAATTTTCTTGCATCCGATCTTATCCAATAAAGGACATCTTTGGAGTCAGCCCAGAATACACGACGACGAATTTTCAGACAAACGTCATTGCAGATAAATTTACAAAGACGTACACCGAGTAAAGCCGCCATTAACTCCATTTTTGGAGCCGATATGGGTTTTAAAGGGGCTACACGTGTATTGGAAGCCACTACCGCGCATTCGGTTTTATCATCAACTTCCGCACAAAAAAATGCCACTGCAGCAAAAGCGTCGATACTGGCGTCCACAAAAATGTGCAATTGGAGATTGTTAGATTTGCTTGCTAGAGGATGACACCTCGGAATACGATCCGTAGTAATTGTTAGCAAAACTCTGTTAATAGGTTCGTCACAACCTACACAAGTTCTCTTGCAAACGTATTTTAGCGGATATAACGAAATGTGCTAATAGTCCTAGAGGGTCAAAGATGGTCATGATTACTCGCAGAACAGCTCGTTTTGTTGGACGCAAATCTTTATATATAAAAATTCTGAAAAAATTTTAGTTCGTGGGCTCCCACCACATACCCAGAACCTTTTCGAATTTACCCTCGGGGTCCTCAAAAACTTTCTGGGCATTTTCCGTATTTTTATCCAAACCATTAAGCACCCTTTGAGAATTGGAAAGCCAACTTCGCATTTCGAAAACAACTTCTTGGTGGATTGTGCAAACTACTCTAACCAATTTCACCATCTCATCCTCTGTGTCCATACTTTGTAGCCAGTCATCCACAAAAGTGTTGTCCAGAATGGCTTTTACCGCACTAGGGTGTTTCTCGGTGAAGCGCTCAGCTTTTTTGTTTTTTGCGTAGTTTGCCACAAGAATTGCTGGAACCATTGATCGTCCTTTCTTACGCGGATCTGGTGGAACATTTCCCGAATGTCTCCACAAATGTCGATTGGTTTCTGACAAAATCTGCTTAGTACACCTACTAAATACATTTTACTAACACAGAATTTAGCGATACGTTTTTTACAGCGCAGACTGCAACCCAAACTATTCTGGCTTTGGGTTTGTTTTTATTTTTTACAGTACATTTGGGAATGAACCACGATTTGCTGTCATTTTCATTTGGGTTTAGTTTTCGGACAGCCGTCTTTTATGAATTGCTGTATCTTTTCAATAAGAAATGTTTTCAGCTGTTCGTCGCGCGGTATTTTAGCTTCTAAACAGAGCAGTCCTCGTCTTGCCATAGCAAATGAGTTGGTAAACATATCTCACCACATTTCCAGAGTAGCCCAATCTTTCAGCGCCGTTCGTTCTCTAAATATTAGGTGGTGTTTCTCATAATAGACGTGGCGCTTCTTCTACAGATTGCAGTGGATTTTGATAAGAGCAATTCCTACAGCATCCAAGAAAAAAGTTTTTTAACATTAAATCTAAGTTGGTGCTGCATGAACAAATATGAAGAATTATTTGTCTTGAAGAGTTACCTGTTGGATGACGGCCGGATACACACCCCAGCTAATTCGACACCATTCAGCTATTAGCTCGATATCGCCGTTCGCACTTATTTCGAGGGGAACGCACAATTTTGAGTTATCCAGCCCAATAATATGTTTGATCCTTGCTGCTGTATAGTGAATGATTAGTACATCTTTCAAACGCTCGCAGTTATCAATTTGTGATGTGTTTGACAAATCAAGTTTATAACTGTACGTAAATTACTCAACAATAATTTGGAATTGTGTTTACTATCTGAAATGTACAAAAAAACAGTTTTTGACAGTTCTTCTTTCTGTGTTATTTCGCCAGTCTATTGTAAACACAATTCACCAGCTGGTCCATCTAGACTTAATTGATCGGCTAAATCTCTCTCCATTAAAGAGAATGATGATCCTTCATCCTTCATCAATGCATATGTGTTAAGAGAAGCTGTTCCCGAAAAGAGTTACGGGAATATATCTAAAGAGAAGAGCTTGACTGTTGTCACTGTTCGTACGAACCTCTTGTTGTGCCCGCTGCGGACCTTTATTCTATCTATGTAACAATGCGTTATGTGGAATTTTACAATTGTTAACTCCGCAATAACGTTTCGATCTACAACTCTTCATATGGTGTCGCTTAAAACAACGTAAGCACAAATTATTTAAACGAATAAAATTCCATCTTTTGTCAACACTCAGAATGGAAAATTGATGACACTCATAGAGGTAGTGATTGTTTTGGCATTTGAAACACGAAATAGTCGGAGTGTTGTGGTTATTGCCGCCACAGGTTGCCAAATTATACAGCCAATTTTCAAAGGAAACAATGTCGGCCCTCTGTTGATTAGTACAACATTTTTCCCAATCTAATTTCATTTCAGACGGCAATTTATCTACCATATCCTGGAGAAGCGTTGGGTCATTTGCTGTAGTTTTGCACAGCAAGAGCGATATTTATTAACGTGTCAAGCCATTCTTGCGCACAGCAGGCTCGTTTAGTAAGTTCTTTAGCAAAGCCTGATGAATGATTTCAGGTCGTCAATATAACATAC
The DNA here is from genome assembly GCA_963513945.1 of Hydrotaea diabolus. Lineage (NCBI taxonomy): Eukaryota > Metazoa > Arthropoda > Insecta > Diptera > Muscidae > Hydrotaea > Hydrotaea diabolus. Next base: position 16,737,100 of record OY740721.1, on the reverse strand, counting down.
GCAGCGTCTCGATGGCAAAACTTACAGTGCTAGGCAACATAAGTTTTCCGCTCACTGCCTCTAGCGCAGCACCCTTTAAACACGTTTGCAACCTAATCAAATTTTCCTGCTCTGTTAATCCACATCTTTCAGTTGATTGTATATAGTTAGTTTTTGATTTTTTTTATTGGTCATTCCTCGGTTCTTCCTGAGAATGTTGGCAAATCTTTGCTGAAGGCATGAGAATTTGACAGCGTTATATCAGCCGTAATATCGGACAATGGGATGTTGATGGCAACTGTGTAGTTTGTGTAAAGTTTTGGTTATTGGGATGTGATTGGAAATGTGGTTTGATTCTGGATTTGTGAAACTATAGTTATGCGGAGGTTTCGTGGTGTGCGACGGTGCGAAAGAGCTATGTTGTTTAGAGATTATAGGCGCGGTATTTAGTGAGAGGCAGGGCTTTCGGTTAACACTGTTAGGGTCGTAAAACACATTGTTCGGTGCTAACTCGCCAACATTTTTATTAAGTAAACCTTTGTTAGCAGAGTTCTCAGTGTCGGTAACATAACCACCTTTATTCGTCGCCGCAAAATGTTGTTCAGCGTAAATGTTTGCATTGCAAGAATTTATGTTATTAATAGAGTTGTTGCCAAATATATTATCACCGCGGTTGAGTGATGCAAACTGTTGAGCATTTACGGCGGAATTTGAGCAATTTCTTTCGAAGGCGTAAATATTTGGAATATTACAGATATTCGCTGTCGGCTCTAACATTTGAGAGCTTGAGGCCGCCGGAGTGAACGAATTGTGTATGGAAGAGAAAAACGCACGTTGGTGTGAGTTGTTTTTTCTGGTGCTACCGGCGATCGAGAGAGTCGACATACGCGACGTCACAACAAATGTATTCGATACTGTTGACTTTGTAGCCGTAGCAATATAGGACGACGGAGAAGGGGGGGGGGGGGTAGTTTGCCATGTGACGTGTTGTTCTTTGCTGGTAGATTTACTATTTTGCTTGGTGATATATATGTACAGTATGTCACAAAAGCATTTTGCATAAGCTTATATATGACATTTTCTTTTGTTCCTTTGAAAAAATCCTAGATTCATCGAAAAATCCAATGCAAGCTTTTTGCTATTGATTAAAATGTTTGCTTCCCAATACCAAAAAAATTCAAACGATAGCCAACTCGATTGTGTTTTTCTTGATTTAAAAACATATTCTGAATTTAAATCTAGTACTCTCAAAAGTATTATGCTTTTTTAAAAATTCCGTTTACAGTTGTAGTTTTGTGTGGTTTCTTCTTGTTTTCTATCGGGTTGTCGCGTGTGTTTCTATCGCAAATAGTAGTTCTTTCAATATCTTCTCAAAGAAAACACGGAAAATCCGCATTTATCGGCACCAAAAATTAACGATAAACTAAGAGGAACTCTTCGCACCAACGTAAGCTATGAGATGGTCCCGAGAGTGCTCAGATCCAACAACATCAATGCTAGAGTGGCAAGGAAAAAACATCTTATTTCGGATATGAACCGGAAAAAGCGGCTTTCGTTCTTGTCGCTGCACAAAAATAAGGACTTTGAGTTTTGGAAAAATGTGATCTTTAGCGACGAAAGTAAGTTCAAAATTTTTGGCTCGGATGGACGACGAATGGTGCGGCGTAAGCCAAATGAAGCCATTAATCCTAAAAACTTGAAAGCGACAGTAAAACATGGAGGTGGTTCTGTAATGGTATGGGGATGTGTGTCTACCTCAGGAGTCGGAAATCTTGTCTTCATTGATGGCATTATGGACAGATACGTATATTTGTCCATTTTGAAAGAAAACCTCCATCCCAGTGCAGAAAAAATGGGTATTCCGAGAAATGGATTTTATTTTCAGCAAGATAACCACCCAAAGCATACAACTGTAGACGTTAAATTGTGGATATTATACAAAACCAACCCCTCCACAAAGTCCGGACATGAATCCGATAGAAAATTTGTGGTCCTTCTTGGAGGAAAAAATAAGAGGACACCATATTTCGTCAAAAGATACATTAGAAAATGCTTTGCCAGAAGAATGGGGCAAAATAAAGGTTGAAACATGCCGTATTTTGTGGAATCAATGCCAAGGCGCTTATACGCTGTTTTAGCTAACAATGGCGTTTGCTATCATATTTGACATACGAAAATGTTTTCTTAGTGCCAGACCACAGCTCTGAGGATTTGTGTGCACTTGAGGATCCTATTAAAAAAATGTTTTGGTGTGAATGCTTCTCCTTTCGATGAATCCAGCGGCACATAAGTCAAAGGCCGCGAATTTCAAATATTTTCTACATCAGCTAAAGCAGCTCTCAAATGCTCCTCACGTAGACCTCTGTTGGGCAGTACATCCATTAACACCGACTTTATGAAGCGAACCATCCACTCCCAGGCCCCTCCCATGTGGGGTGACGATGGTGGTATAAATTCCCACTCAATAGTTGGAAATTTGAACTCGGTGGATGCAATCTTCTCCACCTTTTCTAACACACGACTGGCGCCTCTAAAATTTGTTGCGTTATTCGACGAAAAATGTCAATATGCCCGAAATAATCGATGACCGTGAATTAAAAGGGTCTGGTGAATGCAGCTAGTCTCTCCACAGGTAAATCGCCCATCGCTGGATTCTGTGGTATAGCTCGTCTTATTTTGCAGTATAGACTTGATTTTGCAGCAGATCGTACTGCTGATCGCAAACGGAATATCCGGCAAAGCTGATGAATCTCGCTGACGACAAGCGTTTTCAATGAAGGGTTTCAATTCAGATCATGCATTTTCAAAAACAAAGAATTGTAGAAAAAATGCATTATAACCATTCGACACCTGCGAATTTTCTCGTAGCTGTTAAAACGTGTGGGATCTGCCGTAACCGATGCAAATCTTGAACTGGAAATCTTTAGCGATATGTGACACACAACTTCGCTTAAGTTAATATGATCACTGAATTACGATTTCGACCAATTGTTCCCATCACATAACAAAGATGTACACCGAGTGAAGCCGCCATTAGCTCCATTTTTGGAGCCGATATGGGTTTTAGTGGGGCTACACGCACATTCGGCTTTATCATCAACTTCCGTACAAAAAAATGCCACTGCAGCATAAGCGTCGATACTGGCGTCCACGAAAATGTGCAATTGGAGATTGTTAGATTTGCTTGCTATAGGATGACACCTCGGAATACGATCCGTAGTATTTGTTGGCAAAAATCTGTGAATAGGTTCATCACAACCTACTCTAGATCTCTTGCAAAAGTATTTTAGCGTTTTATTTTAGCATTTTATCTGACGAAATCTGCTTAGTACACCTACTAAATACATTTTACTAACACAGAATTTAGCGGTACGTTTCTACAGCGCCGACTGCAACCCAAACTAGTCTGCTAGTTTGGGTTGCAGTCGGCTATTAGCTCGTTATCGCCGTTCGCACTTATTTCGAGGGGAACTCACAGTTTTGCATTATCCAGCCCAATAATATGTTTGATCCTTGCTGCTGTATAGTGAATGATTAGTACATCTTTCAAACGCTCGCAGTTATCAATTTGTGACATTGTCAATGTTTGTTTGGCAAATCAAGTTTGTAACTGTACGTAAATTACTCAACAATAATTTGGAATTGTGTTTACTATCTTAAATGTACAAAAAACAGTTTTTGACAGTTCTTCTTTCTGTGTTATTTCGCCAGTCCACTGTAAACACAATTCACCAGCTCTCCATTAAAGAGCATGATGATCCTTCATCAATCAATGCATATGTGCTAAGAGAGAAGCTGTTCCCGAAAAGATTTACGGGAATATATCTAAAGAGAAGAGCTTGACTGTTGTCACTGTTCGTACGAACCTCTTGTTGTGCCCGCTGCGGAAATTTATTCTATCTATGTAACAATGAGTTATGTGGCATTTTTCAATTGTTCACTCCGCAATAACGTTTCGATCTACAACTCTTCATATGGTGTCGCTTAAAACAACGTAAGCACAAATTATTTAAACGAATAAAATTCCATCTTTTGTCAACACTCAGAGTGGAAAATTGATGACACTCATAGAGGTAGTGATTGTTTTGGCATTTGAAACACGAAATAGTCGGAGTGTTGTGGTTATTGCCGTCAATTGCGTCGTAGACTAAGATGCGCTCTTTATTGGAAGTCTTTGTTTATCCTGCATACGGTGAAAATGAGGTCACTTAAGAGGCACAGGTTGCCAAATTATACAGCCAATTTTCAAAGGAAACAATGTCGGCCCTCTGTTGATTAGTACAACATTTTCCCCAATCTAATTTCATTTCAGACGGCAATTTATCTACCATATCCTGGAGAAGAAAAGCCCATTGCTTGCATTGTTGTTCTGTAGTTTTGCACAGCAAGGGCGAAATTTATTAACGTGTCAAGCCATTCTTGCGCACTGCAGGCTCGTTTCGTAAGTTCTTTAGCAAAGCCTGATGAATGATTTCAGGTCGTCATTATAACATACGCAGCGTCTCGATGGCAAAACTTACAGTGCTAGGCAACATAAGTTTTCCGCTCACTGCCTCTAGCGCAGCACCCTTTAAACACGTTTGCAACCTAATCAAATTTTCCTACACTGTTAATCCACATCTTTCTGTTGATTGTATATAGTTAGTTTTTGATTTTTTTTATTGGTCATTCCTCGGTTCTTCCTGAGAATGTTGGCAAATCTTTGCTAATGGCATGAGAATGACAGCGTTGTATCAGCCGTAATATCGGACAATGGGATGTTGATGACAACTGGGTAGTTTGTGTAAAGATTTGGTTATTAGGATGTGATTGGAAATGTAGTTTGATTCTTGATTCGTGAAACTATAGTTATGCGGAGGGTTCGTGGTGTGCGACGGTGCGAAAGAGCTCTGTTGCTGAGAGATTATAGGCGCGGTATTTAGTGCGAGGCAGGGCTTTCGGTTAACACTGTTAGGGTCGTAAAACACATTGTTCGGTGCTAACTCGCCAACATTTTTATTAACTAAACCTTTGTTAGCAGAGTTCTCAGTGCCGGTAACATAACCAACTTTATTCATCGCCGCAAAATGTTGTTCAGCGTAAATGTTTGCATTGCAAGAATTTATGTTGTTAATAGAGTTGTTGCCATATATATTATCACCGCGGTTGAGTGATACAAACTGTTGAGCATTTACGGCGGAATTTGAGCAATTTCTTTCGAAGGCGTAAATATTTGGAATATTACAGGTATTCGCTGTCGGCTCTAACATTTCAGAGCTTGAGGCCGCCGGAGTGAACGAATTGTGTATGGAAGAGAAAAACGCACGTTGGTGTGAGTTGTTTTTTCTGGTGCTGCCGGCGACCAAGAGAGTCGACATATGCGTTGTCACAACAAATGTATTCGATACTGTTGACTTTGTAGCCGTAGCAATACAGGACGACGGAGAAGGGGGGGCGGAGTCTGCCATGTGTTGTTCTTTGCTGGTAGATTTACTATTTTGCTTGGTGATATATATACAGTATGTCACAAAAGCATTTTGCATAAGCTTATATATGACATTTTCTTTATGTTTCTTTGAAAAAATCCTAGATTCATCGAAAAATCCAATGTAAGCTTTTTGCTATTGATTAAAATGTTTGCTTCCCAATACCAAAAAAATTCAAACGATAGCCAACTCGATTGTGTTTTTCTTGATTTAAAAACATATTCTGAATTTAAATCTAGTACTCTCAAAAGTATTTTGCTTTTTAAAAATTCCGTTTACAGTTGTAGTTTTGTGTGGTTTCTTGTTGTTTTCTATTCGGGTTGGTTGAGTTACACTTGTCGCGTGTGTTTCTATCGCAAATAGTCGTTCTTTCAATATCTTCGTGTGCAGTTCTGGAGTTTTTTCTAATTAATATGCCGAAGGGGAAAGAGTTGAACTTTTCTGAAAGAAAAATTATTTTATACCTGCACAACCATGGTAAACCCATAAAATATATATGCGAAATGTTTGAACGTTGTCACCAAACAATAGAAAACGTTATTAAGCGTGCAAAGGATCGCGGTAATATCGAAAATAAAGCACGCGATGGACGTCCAAAATTACTGTCGGAGAGAAATGAAAGGAAAATTCTCAAAGAAAACACGGAAAATCCGCATTTATCGGCACCAAAAATTAACGATAAACTAAGAGGAACTCTTCGCACCAACGTAAGCATTGAGATGGTCCCAAGAGTACTCAGATCCAAGAACATCAATAGTCGAGTGGCAAGGAAAAAACCTCTTATTTCGGATATAAACCGGAAAAAGCGGCTTTCTTTCTTGTCGCTGCACAAAAATAAGGACTTTTAGTTTTGGAAAAATGTGATCTTTGACCAATTGTTCCCTTCGCATATCAAGTTTTTTCACATCGTGAGTAACATTTCACTTCGTAGCGTCGTCTGCCACATTTTCTCCATTCAGACTCTTTTGAGCTCTCCAAGATCTCTCCTATTCGAACTGCTACAAATTGATGAAATTTTCTTGCATCCGATCTTATCCAATAAAGGACATCTTTGGAGTCAGCCCAGAATACATGACGACGAATTTTCAGACAAACGTCATTGCAGATAAATTTACAAAGACGTACACCGAGTAAAGCCGCCATTAACTCCATTTTTGGAGCCGATATGGGTTTTAAAGGGGCTACACGTGTATTGGAAGCCACTACCGCGCATTCGGTTTTATCATCAACTTCCGCACAAAAAAATGCCACTGCAGGCAAAAGCGTCGATACTGGCGTCCACAAAAATGTGCAATTGGAGATTGTTAGATTTGCTTGCTAGAGGATGACACCTCGGAATACGATCCGTAGTAATTGTTAGCAAAACTCTGTGAATAGGTTCGTCACAACCTACACAAGTTCTCTTGCAAACGTATTTTAGCGGATATAACGAAATGTGCTAATAGTCCTAGAGGGTCAAAGATGGTCATGATTACTCGCAGAACAGCTCGTTTTGTTGGACGCAAATCTTTATATATTATACATACCCAGAACCTTTTCGAATTTACCCTCGGGGTCCTCAAAAACTTTTTGGGCATTTTCCGTATTTTTATCTAAACCATTAAGCACCCTTTGAGAATTGGAAAGCCAATTTCGCATTTCAAAACCAACATCTTGGTGGATTGTGCAAACTACTCTAACCAATTTCACAATCTCATCCTCTGTGTCCATACTTTGTAGCCAGTCATCCACAAAAGTGTTGTCCAAAATGGCTTTTACCGCACTGGGGTGTTTCTCGGTGAAGCGCTCAGCATTTATGTTTTTTGCGTAGTTTACCACAAGAATTGCTGGAACCAATTCCCGAATGTCTCCACAAATGCCGATTGGCTTCTGACAAAATCTGCTTAGTACACCTACTAAATACATTTTACTAACACAGAATTTAGCGATACGTTTTCTACAGCGCAGACTGCAACCCAAACTATTCTGGCTTTGGGTTTGTTTTTATTTTTTACAGTACATTTGGGAATGAACCATGATTTGCTGTCATTTTCATTTGGGTTTAGTTTTCGGACAGCCGTCTTTTATGAACTGCTGTATCTTTTCAATAAGAAATGTTTTCAGCTGTTCGTCGCGCGGTATTTTAGCTTCTAAACAGAGCAGTCCTCGTCTTGCCATAGCAAATGAGTTGGTAAACATATCTCACCACATTTCCAGAGTAGCCCAATCTCCTAGCGCCGTTCGTTCTCTAAATATTAGGTGGTGTTTCTCATAATAGACGTGGCGCTTCTTCTACAGCATCCAAGAAAAATGTTTTTTAACATTAAATCTAAGTTGGTGCTGCATGAACAAATATGAAGAATTATTTGTCTTGAGGAGTTACCTGACGGACGAATACACACCCCAGCCAATTCGACACCTTTCAGCTATTAGCTCGTTATCGCCGTTCGCACTTATTTCGAGGGGAACGCACAGTTTTGAGTTATCCAGCCCATAATATGTTTGATCCTTGCTGCTGTATAGTGAATAATTTGTACATCTTTCAAACGCTCGCAGTTATCAATTTGTGACATTGTCAATGTTGTTTGACAAATCAAGTTTGTAACTGTACGTCAATTACTCAACAATAATTTGGAATTGGTTTTACTATCTGAAATGTACAAAAAAACAGTTTTTGACAGTTCTTCTTTCTGTGTTATTTCGCCAGTCCATTGTAACACAATTCACCAGCTGGTCCATCTAGACTTAATTGATCGGCTGAAAATGAGGTCACTTAAGAGGCACAGGTTGCCAAATTAAACAGCCAATTGTCAAAGGAAACAATGTCGGCCCTCTGTTGATTAGTACGACATTTTTCCCAATCTAATTTCATTTCAGACGGCAAATTTATTTACCATATCCTGGAGAAGAAAATCCCATCGCTTGCATTGTTGTTCTGTAGTTTTGCACAGCAAGGGCGAAATTTATTAACGTGTCAAGCCCTTCTTGCGCACTGCAGGCTCGTTCGTAAGTTCTTTAGCAAAGCCTGATGAATGATTTCAGGTCGTCAATATAACAAACGCAGCGTCTCGATGGCAAAACTTACAGTGCTAGGCAACATAAGTTTTCCGCTCACTGCCTGTAGCGCAGCACCCTTTAATCACATTTGCAACCTAATCAAATTTTCCTGCTCTGTTAATCCACATCTTTCTGTTGATTGTATATATTTAGTTTTTGATTTTTTTATTGGTCATTCCTCGGTTCTTCCTGAGAATGTTGGCAAATCTTTGCTGATGGCATGAGAATTTGACAGTGTTATGTCAGCCGTAATAGCGGACAATGGGATGTTGATGGCAACTGGGTAGTTTGTGTAAAGATTTAGTTATTAGGATGCGATTGGAAATGCGGTTTGATTCTGGATTTGTGAAACTATAGTTATGCGGAGGGTTCGTGGTGTGAGACGGTGCAAAGAGCTCTGTTGTTGAGAGATTATAGGCGCGGTATTTAGTGAGAGGCAGGGCTTTCGGTTAACACTGTTAGGGTCGTAAAACACATTGTTCGGTGCTAACTCGCCAACATTTTTATTAAGTAAACCTTTGTTAGCAGAGTCTCAGTGTCGGTAACATAACCACCTTTATTCATCGTCGCAAATGTTGTTCAGCGTAAATGTTTGCATTGCAAGAATTTATGTTAATAATAGAGTTGTTGCCAAATATATTATCACCGCGGTTGAGTGATGCAAACTGTTGAGCATTTACGGTGGAATTTGAGCAATTTCTTTCGAAGGCGTAATATTCGGAATATTACAGTTATTCGCTGTCGGCTCTAACATTTCAGAGCTTGAGGACGCCGGATTGAACGAATTGTGTATGGAAGAGAAAACCGCACGTTGGTGTGAGCTGTTTTTTCTGGTGCTGCCGGCGATCGAGAGAGACGACATATGCGACGTCACAACAAATGTATTCGATACTGTTGACTTTGAAGCCGTAGCAATACAGGACGATGGAGAAGGGGGGGGGGGGTTGGGTAGTTTGCCATGTGACGTGTTGTTCTTTGCTGGTAGATTTTACTATTTTGCTTGGTGATATATATGTACAGTATGTCACAAAAGCATTTTGCATAAGCTTATATGTGACATTTTCTTTATGTTTCTTTGAAAAAATCTTAGATTCATCGAAAAATCCAATGCAAGCTTTTTGCAATTTCTTTCGAAGGCGTAAATATTTGGAATATTACAGGTATTCGCTGTCGGCTCTAACATTTCAGAGCTTGAGGCCGCCGGAGTAAACGAATTGTGTATGGAAGAGAAAAACGCACGTTGGTGTGAGTTGTTTTTTCTGGTGCTGCCGGCGACCGAGAGAGTCGACATATGCGTTTGTCACAACAAATGTATTCGATACGGTTGACTTTGTAGCCGTAGCCATACAGGACGACGGAGAAGGGGGGGGGGCGGAGTCTGCCATGTGACGTGTTGTTCTTTGCTGGTAGATTTACTATTTTGCTTGGTGATATATATACAGTATGTCACAAAAGCATTTTGCATAAGCTTATATATGACATTTTCTTTATGTTTCTTTGAAAAAATCCTAGATTCATCGAAAAATCCAATGTAAGCTTTTTGCTATCGATTAAAATGTTTGCTTCCCAGTCCCAATACCAAAAAAATTCAAACGATAGCCAACTCGATTGTGTTGTTCTTGATTTAAAAACATATTTGAATTTAAATCTAGTACTCTCAAAAGTATTTTGCTTTTAAAAATTCCGTTTACAGTTGTAGTTTTGTGTGGTTTCTTCTTGTTTTCTATTCGGGTTGGTTGAGTTACACTTGTCGCGTGTGTTTCTACGCAAATAGTCGTTCTTTCAATATCTTCGTGTGCAGTTCTGGAGTTTTTTCTAATTAATATGCCGAAGGGAAAAGAGTTGAACTTTTCTGAAAGAAAAATTATTTTATACCTGCACAACCATGGTAAACCCATAAAATATATATGCGACATGTTTGAACGTTGTCGCCAAACAATAGAAAACGTTATTAAGCGTGCAAAGGATCGCGGTAATATCGAAAATAAAGCACGCGGTGGACGTCCAAAATTACTGTCGGAGAGAAATGAAAGGAGAATTCTCAAGAAAACACGGAAAATCCGCATTTTTCGGCACCAAAAACTAACGATAAACTAAGAGGAACTCTTCGCACCAACGTAAGCAATGAGATGGCCCCGAGAGTATTCAGATCCAACAACATCAATGCTAGAGTGGCAAGGGAAAAGCTCTTATTTCGGATATAAACCGGAAAAGCGGCTTTCTTTCTTGACGCTGCACAAAAATAAGGACTTTGAGTTTTGGAAAAATGTGATTTTTAGCGACGAAAGTAAGTTCAACATTTTTGGCTCGGATGGACGATGAATGGTGTGGCGTAAGCCAAATGAATCCATTAATCCTAAAAACTTGAAAGCGACAGTAAAACATGGAGGTGGCTCTGTAATGGTATGGGGATGTATGTCTACCTCAGGAGTCGGCAATCCTGTCTTCATTGATGGCATTATGGACAGATACGTATATTTGTCCATTTTGAAAGAAAAATCCATTCCAGTGCAGAAAAAATGGGTATTCCGAGAAATGGATTTTATTTTCAGCAAGATAACCACCCAAAGCATACAACTGTAGACGTTAAATTGTGGATATTATACAAAACCAACCCTCCACAAAGTCCGGACATGAATCCGATAGAAAATTTGTGGTCCTTCTTGGAGGAAAAAATAAAGAGGACACCATATTTCGTCAAAAGATACATTAGAAAATGCTTTGCCAGAAGAATGGGGCAAAATAAAGGTTGAAACATGCCGTATTTTGTGGAATCAATGCCAAGGCGCTTATACGCTGTTTTAGCTAACAATGGCGTTTGCTATCATATTTGACATACGAAAATGTTTTCTTAGTGCCAGACCACAGCTCTGAGGATTTGTGTGCACTTGAGGATCCTATTAAAAAATGTTTTGGTGTGAATGCTTCTCCTTTCGATGAATCCAGCGGCACATAAGTCAAAGGCCGCGAATTTCAAATATTTTCTACATCAGCTAAAGCAGCTCTCAAATGCTCCTCACGTAGACCTCTGTTGGGCAGTACATCCATTAACACCGACTTTATGAAGCGAACCATCCACTCCCAGGCCCCTCCATGTGGGGTGACGATGGTGGTATAAATTCCCACTCAATAGTTGGAAATTTGCACTCGACTTCGGTGGATGCAATCTTCTCCACCTTTTCTAACACACGACCGGCGCCTCTAAAATTTGTTGCGTTATTCGACAAAAAATGTCAATGTGCCCGAAATAATCTATACTACACGTGTTTGGAAGCCACTACCGCGCATTCGGCTTTATCATCAACTTCCGTACAAAAGAATGCCACTGCAGCATAAGCGTCGATACTGGCGTCCACGAAAATGTGCAATTGGAGATTGTTAGATTTGCTTGCTATAGGATGACACCTCGGAATACGATCCGTAGTATTTGTTGGCAAAAACTCTGTGAATAGGTTCATCACAACCTACTCTAGATCTCTTGCAAAAGTATTTTAGCGTTTTTTTTTAGCATTTTATTTGACGAAATCTGCTTAGTACACCTACTAAATACATTTTACTAACACAGAATTTAGCGGTACGTTTTCTACAGCGCCGACTGCAACCCAAACTAGTCTGCTAGTTTGGGTTGCAGTCGGCTATTAGCTCGTTATCGCCGTTCGCACTTATTTCGAGGGGAACTCACAGTTATGCATTATCCAGCCCAATAATATGTTTGATCCTTGCTGCTGTATAGTGAATGATTTGTGCATCTTTCAAACGCTCGCAGTTATCAATTTGTGACATTGTCAATGTTTGTTTGGCAAATCAAGTTTGAAACTGTACGTAAATTACTCAACAATAATTTGGAATTGTGTTTACTATCTTAAATGTACAAAAAACAGTTTTTGACAGTTCTTCTTTCTGTGTTATTTCGCCAGTCCATTGTAAACACAATTCACCAGCTGGTCCATCTAGACTTAATTGATCGGCTAAATCTCTCTCCATTAAGAGCATGATGATCCTTCATCAATCAATGCATATGTGTTAAGGGAGAAGCTGTTCTGTTCACTATTGTTCACTCCGCAATAACGTTTCGATCTACATCTCTTAATATGCTGTCGCTTTAAAACAACATAAGCACAAATTATTTAACACTCAACACTCAGAGTGGAAAATTGATGACACTCATAGAGGTAGTGATTGTTTTGGCATTTGAAACACGAAATAGCCGGAGTGTTGTGGTTATTGCCGTCAATTACGCCGTGGACTAAGATGCGCTCTTTATTGAAAGTCTTTGTTTCTCCTGCATACGGTGAAAATGAGGTCACTTAAGAGGCACAGTTTGCCAAATTAAACAGCCAATTGTCAAAGGAAAAAATGTCGGCCCTCTGTGATTAGTACGACATTTTTCCCAATCTAATTTCATTTCAGACGGCAAAATTTATCTACCATATCCTGGAGAAGAAAAGCCCATCGCTTGCATTGTTGTTCTGTAGTTTTGCACAGCAAGGGCGAAATTTATTAACGTGTCAAGCCCTTCTTGCGCACTGCAGGCTCGTTTCGTAAGTTCTTTAGCAAAGCCTGATGAATGATTTCAGGTCGTCAATATAACAAACGCAGCGTCTCGATGGCAAAACTTACAGTGCTAGGCAACATAAGTTTTCCGCTCACTGCCTCTAGCGCAGCACCCTTTAAACACATTTGCAACCTAATCAAATTTCCTGCTCTGTTAATCCACATCTTTTTGTTGATTGTATATATTTAGTTTTTGATTTTTTTATTGGTCATTCCTCGGTTTTTCCTGAGAATGTTGGCAAATCTTTGCTGATGGCATGAGAATTTGACAGTGTTATATCAGCCGTAATAGCGGAAAATGGGATGTTGATGGCAACTTGGTAGTTTGTGTAAAGATTTAGTTATTAGGATGCGATTGGAAATGTGGTTTGATTTTGGATTTGTGAAACTATAGTTATGCGGAGGGTTCGTGGTGTGAGACGGTGCAAAGAGCCTCTGTTGTTGAGAGATTATAGGCGCGGTATTTAGTGAGAGGCAGGGCTTTCGGTTAACACTGTTAGGGTCGTAAAACACATTGTTCGGTGCTAACTCGCCAACA